>CM061547.1:264877838-265262838 GCA_030864215.1 Capsicum pubescens | reverse complement strand
TAGTATATAAATATATATATATATATATTATACTATTATAGTATATGTTTTATTTAAAGTAGTACGTATAGTCATATATAATTATATATTGAATGGTGCGTATATATGTGTAATTGTTTATATATTTTTTTAAAAATATATATTGTATATTGGAGTGTATATAGTGTATATTGGAGTGTATATAGTGTATATTGGATTATTTATTTATTTTTAAACGGGTTTGACCGATTTTTAACTGGGTTTGACCGGGTTTTGATGGGTTTGACCGGGTTGAGTTAAGTGGGTCAGGTTAGGGTGGGTTTTAATTTTTTTACTGTTTAGCCCGGTCCGGCCCGACTAGCATCAAAACCGTCCCTTAACCGACCCTCAATCCGGTTAAAATGGAAGGACCGATTCCGAGTTGGCCCGACCCATTTGACACCCATAGTAGGAAGTATACTGTCATTGGCTTATACAATAATGGATTCCGAAAATGATGTGCCACATGGCAGTGGTTTTTGAACAACTCAAAATGGCGTATGGTGAGAGACAATGATGAATATCGTTTCAGATAAGCAGGGCCGGCTACAAGGGGAAGCCATTGAAGCAAGCATTTTATGCCTTCGATTTTTGGAGGCCTCATTTTTTTTTAAAGCACTATAGGTTTGTAGTTTTTTTTATATTTTTTTCTTTAGAAAATATCAAATATATTTTTTAATATTTTCTTCACCACATTTTAATTTCTCTTAAACTCAAATAGAAATATCATTTTAGAAATTCAAGATTAAAGTTGACAATCAACATTAAAAAAAAAAAATTTAATACTCTCAAATCTAAAAAGAACATCTAATTAATACAGGTAACTCATAAAATCATATCTTCTATTTATTATTTTGATTAATGGGGCGAAAAGAATTAAAGTAACAATTACAGTGGAATCAAAGAAGTTGAAAGGTAAGATGTATTTCAATCAGCTATAAAGATTTTATTATTTTACGAATGCATATTTTTCTTGATCCTATATAATTGTCTTAGGTGAAAGAAGTTTTTTGAAAATAAAATTTCAAAAATATTACTTAAGCTTAAAAAAATACTTCAAGAGATATCAAATGAATTAGGCATACTATTAATTGAAAAGGGATTTTTTCAGATAAATTAATTACAAAACAGTTTTATTTATAATTTTACACCTCAAAAAACTATAAATATAGATTTGTAAAAAAAAAATTTAAAGCCTCATTTTAAAATTTTGCTTTAGACCACCAATTATGTTGAGCCGCACCTGCATATAAGCATGATAGTATCATTAAAGTAGTTGTAACTGTTTATAAAGGAGTTCCTCGATCACTTTATTTGTATCTGACATCTATGAAAAAACATCATGAAAAACTTTAAGAGGAGTTAGTACAAGATTACTGAGTTGTTCTACACTATGGCAAAGGTTTACACACAATCGGAGTTTGATAAAAATATGAAAAAGGTTGAGAAATAGACAATAGAATTTTAGAATACTTATTTGATATTGGTTACATGAAGGGACACGTGTGCTTGCCTCAGTAAATGGAACCTGGACGATCACAGAGACCATAAATTTAGTAAACTAGATAGCTAGAAAACTGTCAATTCTGCCACTCCTTGATTTCATGTGATTGCTAACCCAAAAGTGGAATAACAACAAGAAGTCAAAGACTGAATATTTAGGTTTCCTCCTTGGTGAAAATTATCTTGAAATTCTGGAACTTAACAAGGAAGAAGCGGACAAATTGAAAGTAAGTCAATAGTATTATA
This sequence comes from Capsicum pubescens, assembly GCA_030864215.1. NCBI lineage: Eukaryota > Viridiplantae > Streptophyta > Magnoliopsida > Solanales > Solanaceae > Capsicum > Capsicum pubescens. Next base: position 265,261,071 of record CM061547.1, on the reverse strand, counting down.
ATTGTATGATATTTGTAATTCCTTATTAGGTTATGCTTTTGCAACAGTCAATCGAATAGTAATTGTAGGTTCGGTCGGAAATCATCCAAGAGTTTGCATACTGTTATCGATGGTATTACACATTTCACAATTATCCTCTAAGAAAAGAAATGTAGTTGTGGCAGATTCCAATTAGATGAGTTGTCATGCCCTCATGTTTTAGCGATTGTGTATAAAAAGAATATCTAGTACATGGAATATATCAGTTCGAAATAGACAATCTTCCTGATTCAAAGCACTTGGGATGTATCATTGCACATATCTTCAGAGGGAATGTTTCTCCCAACTAAAAGGAGGGCATATAGAAAATCATACAAACCAAGAATGAAAACAGAAAACACAATTGAAAGACGTATAGAAATGTTGCACCAAAAGATGAAGTATCACATCCACTTCAACATTATTGTTATTTGAAAGTTTTTCAACTTATTAATGTTTCAAACATACTTACTTGGAAAATGTACACACGATGTCGAGTATTATTGAGTTCAAAGTGTTATTTTGGATGTTATTAAATAACTTTGATATGTCACACAATTTTAATATTATCGTTTATAGTACGAATGTTTCCGAGTATTGTAAGAATTATTACAAATGTATTATTTGTATACAGGGTTAATGTGTTATTTGATATGCAAAAATATTACTGTGTGTTGCAAATGTATAAAATGTGTATTACATGATTTTAAAAAAATGTGATCATAATGCGGATTTGTATTATAAATATTATATTGTGATACAACTATTATAAACTTTATATTATATTGCATATGTCAAGGGTGTGAATTATTTTGATATGCGAAAAAGTGTGATGGGGCTATTATTTGTGTGTGGAGGTACCGTTTTATAAAGGGTGTTACATGATTTAAAAAAAGAGTGTATTACATTTGTATTATATGTTTACAAGGGTATTAAATTTGCATTGCATATGTCAAGGGTGTGGATTATAAGTGTATCGATATTAACATTACGAAAAAAAGAGATCAACATATACAAAATATTGAAAATGTATTATGCTTGCCAATACTGAATACAAACTTAGAAAAAAGTGCATTCTATTTGTATTGCACGTGAAAGAAAAGGTAATATTAGATCATGTGTTACGCGATGTCAGATACAAATGTTAAGGGGTGAATTTCAAACGTATACTCAAAACACTTCATTTGAATTATGAAAAAAAAAAAAAAAGGTATATACATATCAAAATTCTATTTCCATTCTAAATACAGATTTTTTCAATATGGCAAAACTAAGCTTTTGTATTATATTTGTAGTGCATATGTCAAGGGTGTGAATTATTTTGATATGTAGAAGTGTTACAAGAGAACTATTTATGTGCGGACGTACCATATTATAAGAATATTAACAGTACACTTCACTCAAATTTTTAAAAAAGGTAACATATCAATATTAACAATACAAAAAAAGTAATAAAATGAATTTTTCTGAGACATGCTGACTTAGGTCTTTTTTTTATGCTATTTGCCTATGTCAAAGGAGTGAATTATAAGTGCATTATCAGAGCACATGTCCACACTTAGAGAAGGTATAGGCCAATTCAAAGAGTTGAAAATGTATTGTTCTTGCACGTACTTAGAACAGACTCAAAATATTAGTATTCCAACTATAAAGCACGTGAAAGAGAAGTTTACAGTTAATTTTACATCTACACTTAATAATAGGGGCTATTTTTAGTCAGCAAAATAATATAATCATAAGTACTCAATCAAATCACCATAAAATTGTCTAAAACTATGGTAATATTTCTCAACATAAGCAACTAATAGCAGAAAGTTTGTTGCATCATATCAACTGTTTCTTAGAATGCACCACGATACAGTCAGTCATAACAGACTCTAGACAATCATACAAAACACTGCAGCCTGACCGATGACAATTTTAGTAGAGGATGTTGAATTTTATAGTGGTTGTTTGTGATTTTTGTGATATTAATGGTTGTATTATGATTCCGATAATGAAATCTATGGTGGATTCTTAAAATTATTGTGGTGAAGATTTGAGTTTGATGATGATGGTGTCAATGGTGGTGTTTTAATGGTGATTTTGATGAAGAAGAAGCAATTGAAGAAGGCGGGACCCACATATTAAAAAAAATAAAATTATTGATATTTTTTCAATTGAAAAAAAAATAAAAAATTATTAACATTTAGTTACCAATTCTTTAAACAAATGATCTTCAATTTTGATTTTGAAACACAAATTTGGAAATTAGGTTTCTTAGTTCGGAGCCCCCAAATTGACTTAAATAGGAATTAGGTTCAATAGATCCGTTGGAAATTAAAAGTTTTGTATTTTTAATGTTTTTAGCCCCTTTTTTTTTTGTTATTCAAAAGGCAGGACGTGCCTAAAACGAGTGTAAGAAACGTGCCTTAGAATGGGCGTCGCGGGGAGGTAATAGTTCTACTTTTTTATAGTTTAGGTATGCAATAGGTCATTACGATAGTTTAGATATGATCTAGACTTTTAGTGTATAATTTGAGATGAAAACGATGACTTTTCCCCAAGAAAAAACACGTAACACATTCGGAGCGCATCATCATAGTTACCATACAACAACCAGAAATAGTACAAAACTAGAATACAACTGCCCAAAATAATAGGCAGCATAAAAGGATAGAAAACAATATCAAAATAGAACCATAAAAACATCAGAAAATCATGGGAGCAATAGAGATGATCATTAAACCTCAACATACCTGCTTCAAAATGAATACAACCAAGAAGGGCGAACCAATAAATGCATTCCACAAAGAGATAAAGATAAAATACTACAATTTCAAGTTGAACACAAAGCAAACGAGGAATACAACAATAGACAAAGCACAAGTTGAACACCAGGGCATATATACAACACTTTCCTGACACAATAAATATAAAAAAAAATAAATTAGAACTATCCCTGAAAGGAGTTAACAAAAAAGATATTACGAGATTATAAACCATAAATAACGCATAAGCCAAAACATCAATAAAATATACAAACAACACTTGTGCAACAAAAGGAGATTTTTAGACTTACTACTTTGAACAAAGACGTAAAAATTTTGAACAAACCAAGACTGTAGAAAGAGAGAATAAGAGCCAAATTCAAAACTTGAAACACAAGATAAGAACCAAAACTAATGTTATGGCAAAAAGACTCCGCACAAATCCATAAACAATATAATATAGCTAAGTAAAAACGAACGCAAAAATCAACTAAAAGGGGAAAGAAGAAAAATAAATGGAAGAAAACCTTGGGAACGACGAGGCAACACGAACTGTCAAATGTGAGAAATGCTTTATATTTACAGAAGAAACTAGCGGGTCACCAACAATTGGAGGATCATAACACAAATACATAGGTCCAACTTTTTCTGTGTTACTACTGTTAGAGTTTGTGACTCCAACCGACCCTGAAAAGTTTACGGTGCCATCTATGTTTGTGATATTTTGTGATCTCAGACTTCAGAAATAGCTACTATAGAGGCTTAATTGTAACTTTTATAGCAACAGTTTCATAATTACGAAAAATAACAAATTGTATTTTGTATTTAAGTAAACTGTTGCTATACAAATACATATACAACAAGATTTACAGCTCTTGCTTTACTCAAATTAGTTGAGTTAAATAAGGAATAATTATCTCATATAATTAAATTTCCATAAATTACTCTTATTTAAATTAGTAGATTCTTTTTTCAAATCAAACTCAAATATGAAAATTATTATTTAATGATCTGCAAAATTTCAAAATATCATTCTCTTATATCTCTAACTATTTTTTCTTGTTAGTTTTTTTATTTTTTAATCTTTTTTTATTTTAATTTCTTTTTCATTTCCAGTTTTTTCTTTCCACTTTATTTTCTCTCTTCTACTTCTCTTTTTTTTTCGTTTATTTATTTATTTATTTATTTATTCGTTTTCTTTTTTTTTTCCTTTCTCATATTTTCTTTCATATCTTCTTCTTCTTCTTTTTTTTTTAAAAAAAAATTCGCTTTTGTTTTTACACTTCTATTTCTAGTTTCTATTTCTCTTTCTTCTTCTTTTTATTTTTTCGAATTTTTATTTTTTTTACTCTTCTATCTCTATCTTTTATTTTTAAAAGACAAATATCTATATCATATATATACATATTCAAAAAATATACAAAATAAATAGACATACAGATCTGCATATATATTTACAGTAAAAAAACGTACTTATATATTTGCATATGTATTTACAGAAATACATATTTGACTCACATGTATATATAAACATATAGGATACAAAATCTCTATAACAAAAATGACAATTATATACATATACATATACATATAGGTAATAAAAAAATACATGATACATATCTTAAACAGTAAAAGAAAATAAATAACTACATATGTTACCCTCTAAAATGACATAGTATGTACAGCTCAAAGACAAATTCAACACCATATAAAATACATATAGCTATGCATATATATTTACAGAACACATACCTGATCTATATATATATTCTTATTTTATATGAGTCACCTTTGTATTTCGCAAATACATAGGAAGATATATAGTATAGTTATGTTTGTTGCTGTTTAATATGAATATGATATGCATTTCATAAATACATATTAGAGTCATATTTATATTTTTTGTATAGTAATATACATATGGATTAGACATGTATTCTGTAACTACATATGCAGAGTTATATGTATTTTTTTGTAATGTAATATATGTTATGTAAAAGAAAATATATGCATACTATGCATTTTGTATTATATTTTTGTGAAAAGTATATGTAATATAAATTTATGTCATTATTTTATTCTATAGGTGATGCGTGATCATATATTCATGGCAAGAGTAATTCCAAGGTTTGCACCACATATAGAATGTCACACCATCAGTGATATATAAGAACGTATTAAGGCGATGTTACCAAAGGAGCAGTACATGATTTTTTGTCATATGAATTTGTATAAAAGGAAAAAAATAAAAAATAAAAAGTGAAAAAAAAGGAAGAAAGGAAAATAGAAGTGTAAAAAGAAAAAGAAAAAAAAACAAAAATAGAAAAAGAAAAGAAAGATATGAAAAAGAAAAAAAAAAGAAAACAAAAAAAGAGAAATAGAAGAGAGAAAATAAAGTGGAAAGAAGAAAATGAAAAAAGAAAAAGAAATCAAAATAAAAAAATAAAATGTAAAAAGCCTAACAAGAAAAAAAAAAGGTAGAGATATAAGAGAGTGAAAGAGTAATGATGTTTTATTTTGAAATCTTGAAGATCACGAAGATAATTATCTTCAAATATGAAAAAGAAAAAAAAAAGAAAAACGAAAAAAAGGAAAAAGGAAAAAAAAAGAGAAAATAAAAAAATGAAAACAAAATAAAATAAAAAAATAAAATGATAAAAAAAAATAAGATGAAAAAAGAAGGGTAAAAGATATGGCTATATTTGGGGGAGGTGAAATAGTGGAGTGAAAATAGAAAAATGTAAAGTAGTGAGAGTAAAACATGCACTTTTCTAGTTAATGAGTAAAATAATGTTACTCTTGCTATAAACTGTAATTTTACAAAAGTGTTGTTATTTATTGTAATTATAGTCTTAAATGTGCTATTTTCTTTAATTTTTCCTAAAATATATTTTTGGTAGAAAGTAGATGATTTTATTTTTCTTTTTCTATTTCTTTTTAATATAAATTTTGAACCTTTTAATGATCTTCAATATTGTTTTAAGTGAAATAAAATCTTAATAAAAAATTTAGGTACCCAATATTTTGGGGACCTAAAAGAAATCTTTTACTAGTTTTACCATTGAGCCACTGCCAAGAAATTACGACTAGCATCCCTCAAAGTGTCCAGTCTTGAAGTTATGTCCCCCAAATGATTGATCACGAATTTTTTTCCCCAATTTTTTTAGTGTTGAATTTTTGTTCTCGTTAAAGAAGTTCTAACATTTGCGTATAAGGCCAAACTGGTGGTCAATGGAACATGTATGTTGTCTTCAAATATTTTGAATAGCTGCCTTATGGAAAAAAGTTAGAATGTTTGTCTTATGGACAATATTTGTAAGTTCAAACTTTTGCCTATAAAGAATAAGAAGAATATGGTTACTTGTGAAGGTTCATTTTTTTTGCAATATCATAAATGTCTATCTTATTGGCAAATTTATTAAGCAGGGCAAAAAAATCAAGACCACACCTTATGTAAGTCATTTTTGTAAGATTTTTTGTACGGGGGACAAAATATCAAGACCAACCTATTTTAGGGTATATTTTTAAACTTAACCCCACCCCTGCTCAATCCATTCACTTTTGTCTTGTTTGAATGTTGTATGCCCCTTAAGTAATAATGATTGACATCAGTATTTTACTACAATATTCATATTACGGAAAAGGATCAGAAATACCCTTCAAGTATTGAAATTGGTTCTAAAATATCTTTCGTTAACCTATTGGGCCAGAAATATCATTTTAAGTATTGAAATTGGCTCCAAAATACCCGTCCATCCACCTGTATGGCTTAAAAATATCCTTGCAACTGACGGTTCTTTTAAATCATAATTAAAATTTTGAAAAAGGGTCTGAAATACCCTTCAAGTATTGAAATTGGTCCAAAAATACCCTCTGTTAACATATTGGGTCAGAAATACCCCTCCATCCACCTCTATGACTCAAAAATATTCTTGCAACAAATGATTTTTTAAATCATAATTAAAATTTTTATTAAATGTGTGATAATTTTTTATTGATCGAAACTAAATTAATTAAAATGTTAAGCCTAATCTAAACTCAACTAAAACTACCGGATCCAAACCCTACAAAATTAATCATAATTTTCATTGGTGAATGGTGTGAAGTGTATAGCGTGAAGTGGTCTTGCACAGTGAATGCACTTGCCAGTGGTGGTAAGACAAATTGATGTATATAAACAAAAATAGTGACAACTGTTAAGGAAAGAATGTTGTATTTTTTTGTACAAACTAAGCTCGTTTGGCCATAAATTTTTTTTCCTTTTTTCCAGAATATTTTTGCACCTTTTTCACTTTTTTTTTTGGAGATTATGATGTTTGGCCATGAAAATTTGAAAAATTATTCCGGAGTTGGATTCCAAAAACTGAAAACAACTTTTTGTTGTTTTCACAATTTTCCACTTCCATTTCCAACTTTCATTATTATTACATATAACCCCAATCTTTAAATTTTTACGCAAACCCCTTTTATAACTACAACCAACCACCAAGAAAAAAATATTATTTATTTTCTGTTGTACAACATCATTTTTAATTGTTACAGATATTCTAATCTCTTTTTCTTCTTTTAACCAAAATTTACTAACGTGAAGTAAAAAATAATAAATGACAATCTATGGTGAAAATATATCAACTTTGTTTTGAATGAACTATATTATAGAAATATAAGGCGTAGTACATTATGTTATTTAAAAGTGAGAAATTTAATATTTTTTTTCTTACCATTCTAATTTTCTATATATGTCATATAATGGCTATTATGATTTTAATATCAATAAAGTCGCATATCAAACATAACCTAATGATCCATATTTACGATACAATAATATTCAAAGAAAATCAATATCATCAATAAAGAAAAAGCAAAAAAATAGGACTAATCTATTTAGAAATAACTCATCTGTAAATTTTTTTTAAAATACCAAATTCAATAAAATAATTAATTCAAGTGAAGGTAATTAAGAATTTTCATCATTTAAGAATATATAAAATATATTTATACCCATCAATCATATTTATCAAAATATATTTTCTCTATTCAATCGATTATGGTTAGATAAACTTATTTAGCTCATGCTTGTGATATTTTTATTCAAATTTTAGCAGAATAACAATCATAATAATTAGTTTGTTGTTAATTGTTTTATCACTTGAAGACATATAAATTATTTTCTCAACATTTGGTTGTATGTTAGTAGGTGAATTAATAGTTGAGTGAATTTTGATAAAAATTTAAAAGTTAAGAGCATAAAATCATATTTAAAAAAGATTTTTCAAAAGTCTAAAAAATAATTTCAAAAAGACATGGCCAAACTCAACTCCAACTCCAACTTCATCTTCAACTCCAACTCCAGAAAAAAGTAATTTTCATGGTCAAATGGCTACTAAATGTGTCACGTAAAATGAAATGGAGGAAGTAACAAGATAGTGTTATCTAAGACATGGCATAACCAAGACATCTCAATTAGTTTTGCTAGCTTACACAGAGAAATATACATCACAAAGAAATACAAAACTAACATTATAATTAGGGGATAGAATTTTTCACAACGTTTCTCTTAGGGTTTTGCCCTGATTTTCATACCAAATTTAAGTTTTATTTTTCTTAAAAGGAAAATAAAAGTAATACCATAATTACTTTTATTTTTCTGAAAGGAAAATATAAAAAAATTTCATATTTGGCTAACCTCTTTCTAAGAGGAAAGGTTTTGGAACTCTATAAATAGAAAACCCTCCCTTCTCATACAATAACACAATAACATTCATAATGTAGTCGTCAAAGAGTCTTGTTTAGGAGTAGATTTCTCCCAACATGTTTTATGTTTTTTCAATAGGTTTTATATTTTTCAATATTAGTTTTCATATGTAGGTCGTTTGACCAAAATATCAATAATATGTTTTAGTATTATGTTTTGTTTCTTTGTCATCTGATTTATCTTCGCCATGGTTTGCAAACTTTAAGCTTCTACATGACGCCCTCTCGATTTCGAACCCAACAGTTACATTAGACTAGCAGATTCCAAGTCAATAAAGTTCCTGCATTTCATAGCAAAATTTACTCAGACTATCGGGTAGTTTTAGTTGGGGCAAATTTTATACGGTTTGGGTCGGGTAGTTTGAGTTGGATTCGGATTGGATTTACCATTTTAATCAATTTAGTTTCAACCAATAGAAAGTTGTCACGTATTTAATAAAAAATTTAAATGTGATTTTAAAAAATCGTTAATTGCAAGGGTATTTTTGAGCCATAAAGGTGAATGTAAGGGTATTTTTGACCCACTAGGTTAACGGGGAGTATTTTTAAACTAATTTCAATATTTGAAGGGTATTTCTAACCCTTTTTTGAATTTTTAATTATGATTTAAAAAATTGTTAGTTGCAAGGGTATTTTTGTGTCATAAAGGTGGATGGAGGGTATTTTTGAACTAATTTCAATACTTGAAGGGTATTTCTGGTTCAATAGGTTAACGAGTGATATTTTTGAACCTGTTTCAACACTTGAAGGGTATTTCTGACCCTTTTCCGTTCATATTAATTGGTACTTAGTTTTAAATCTTGAAAAATATTTGAAGTTCTCACATTTATTTGGAAGCTACTTATTTCGGAGGGTCATACCAACGGGATGAACTAAATGAGTTCTGCATCATGAACTTTGTACTGCAGATATTACTTAGGCTACATTTATTTTTATTAAGATTAAGACGTCTGAATTTAAAAGCACATCTGAATGATTAAAGCGTTGCCTTTAGATCTGAATATTGAATAACTAAGGCTGTTTGTTTTTTTAAAATCTAAACATATTAAGTTACAGAATTATTAAATATAAAGTACAAAACAATATAACAATGATTATGTAGTACATATAATTCCATAAGATAAAATTTAAACAATATAGTAATTAAATAGTACACCAATAACAAATTTGAAAAAATATTATTCCTTCTGTTTATTTTAACTTGTTTAATATTTTAAAAATAGATTCTCATTTTTACTTATCGCTTTAATATATCAAGAAAAGATAATTACCTTTTCTAGTTTTACCTCAATATTAATTACTTATTCTCCAAATTATTTTTCAAGACGTAAGAATACACGTCAATTAAATTTATCTTGATAAAAATATTATTAATATTCATTATTTTTTAAGGGATGTGCAATGTTCAAAGTGGACAAGTAAAAGTAACACAGAGGGAGTAGTATAACGTCAGATATTCTTATCATTTTACCCTATAAAATCATACAGCAACTAATATGAATATTTTGGTAAAATACGCATTAGTCATTGTTTTTTGAAGGGTGTGTAAAGTCCAAAAAAAAGATAAATAAAGTAAGCGGAGAGTAGTTTATAGTCAGAAACGTATTTATGACTTATTTAGACTAAGTGTATGTTTGATATGAAGGAAAATGTTTTATTAGAAAATATTTTCTTGGAAAACCTCTTATTTTTTGGTGTTTGGTTAGTAAGAATAAAATATTGTCCCAAGATTATCTAGATATAATCTATATCTATAATATATTAAAAATGTGAAAATCTTAAAAAAAGTGATTCGAATTTTTTGCCCTTTATTAAAAGATTTTACTTTAGACAAAATTGTTTTTTCATAATATTTTATATTTAAAAATTAATAGTTTAATTATTTTTCTGATTTAGGACTTTGAAACTTAATGAACTTCAAATTAATTTTTACCTTATTTAAAATATGTAATTTAGGCATTTTAAACCAACTAATATTGTGTATTAATTCTTTTCTTATTTAAGGACTCTTTATATAAAGAGAGATGGAGAAACGACAACATTAAAAAATATTCATCAAGATTTGCTTTTTAAATTTTTCGATCACCAACTCTTTAATTTCTTTTTGTTATATTTGCAGGTTTCAAGCTTTTCTTTTGTATTTTCTTCAATTTGTGGTTGTTTATCTTTCCGTAAGTAGCTTGACACCACAAAAATAAAATTCTTGATTTTGTTGTATTTTTAAATTATTATTATTATTATTAATATTATTATTATTATTATTATTATTATTATATACAACAACAACAACAACATATCAGTGTATTCCTACAAGAGTGGGGTTTGGGGAGGGTAAGATGTACGCAGTCCATACCGCTATCTCCGAGGAAGTAGAGAGGCTGTTTCCGATAGACCTCTGGCTCAAAGTAGAGAACAGTAAACAAAGGGATGGAAAACATAATAGAAAATCAGGAATAAGAAATAATAAAATAGACATCAGAGAAATATGAAATACGAGACATAAGGGCGACACGGAATAAGAAAATAGGTACTAAGACATAAGACCTAGTGCACTCACCTAGTAATAACCTACACTCCCATAACAAGGACCCTATGAACACGGACCTGGGCTTATTAACCCGGCTACACAAGGCTGTCCATATTGCAAGCTACAACCCACACACTCGCATTAGCATTCTACCCTTATCCGCGACCTCCACACCTTCCTATCTAGGGTCATGTCCTCAGTCAGCTGGAGCTGCTCCATGTCATGTCTAATCACCTTCCTCCAGTATTTCTTTGGTCTACTTCTACCCCCCCTGAAGCCATCCAAAGCAAGCCTCTCACACCTCCGGACTAGGCCATCCACACTTCTCCTCATCACATGCCCAAACCATCGCAGTCTTCCTTCACGCAACTTGTCTTCCATTGAAGTCACTCACACCTTCTCCCGAATAGTCTCATTTCTTACTCTGTCACCTCTAGTAAGCCCACACATCCAACACAACATTCTCATTTCCGTCACCTTCAATTTTTGGACATACGAGTGCTTGACTGGCCAACACTCCGCACCATACAACATGGCCAGACAGACTGCCACTCTATAGAATTTTTCTTTAAGCTTAAGGGGCACCTTCTTATCACACAACACTCCCGTGGATAACCTCCACTTCGTCCAACCTGCTCCAATACGTTTAGAGACATCCTCATCAATCTCACCATTCCCCTGAATCCTAGACCCAAGATACTTAAAATTGTCCGTCTTACAGACATCCTGGGAGTCCAACCTCACCGCCCCTTCATCCTCCTGTAACAAGTCACTAAACTTACATTCCAAATACTCAGTTTTGGACCTACTCAACCTAAATCCCTTATACTCAAGGGTTTACCTCCAAACCTCTAATTTGTCATTCACACCCCCTCGTGTCTCATCAATCAGCACCACACCATCCGCAAATAACATACACCAAGGCACCTCGCCTTAAATACTCCACATCAACGCGTCCATCACCAATGCAAAAAGGAACGGACTAAGAGTCGAGCCTTGATGCAACCTGGTCTCGATCGAAAACTGCTTTGAGTCTCCTCCCGTCGTTCTCACCCGAGTTTTTCCTCCACCGTACATGTCCTTAATAGCTCTGATGTATGCCACCAAAACCCTTCTCACCTCCAAGAACCTCCAAAAAACCTCCCTCGGGACTTTATCATACGTCTTTTCTAGGTCGATGGACACCATGTGTAAATCCTTCTTTATTTCTCTATACTGCTCCACTAATCTCCTCACCAGGTGGATTGCCTCTGTCGTCGAGCGACCAGGCATAAATCCAAACTGATTCTCCGAAATAGACACAACCCTCCTCAACCTTCGCTCGATCCTCTCTTTCAAATCTTCATAGTGTGACTCAACACTTAATACCCCTATAGTTGTTGCAGCTCTGAATGTCACTCTTATTTTATATAACAGAATCATTGTACTCCATCTCCAGGTCTCAGGCATTCTCGCAGTCTTGAAAATATCGTTAAATAAATCTGTCAACTACCTTAAACCGGACTCACCAACGTACTTCCAAAAATCCACTGAAATCTCGCCGGGCCCCGTTGCCCTTCCCCTCTGTATCCTACGAATAGCCTTTTTGACCTCCTCAACCTTAAAACGCCTACAGTATCTGAAATCACGACTCTCCTCCGAGTGCTCCAGCTCCCCCAACACAATGCCTCTGTTTCCCTCCTCGTTCAAAAGTCTATGAAAGTACTCCCGTCATCTCTTCTTAATGTGAACCTCCTCCACCAAAACACTACCATCCCCCCCCCTAAAGCACTTCACGCGATCGAGGTCCCGGCCCTTCCGCTCCCTAGCTTTAGCAAGTTTGTACAACCTTTTTTCCCCGTCTTTCACCTCTAACCCCGCATACAAGCTCTCGAATGTTGCTGACTTAGCAGCCGTAACTGTTAATTTAGCCTCTTTTCTGGCTACTTTGTAAGCCTTCTTATTCACCCCTTTCTCCTCCTCATCTTTACTCTCAATTAACTTAACATGCGTCTCCTTCTTAATCTCCACTTTCTTCTTCACTTCCTCATTCCACCACCAGTCCCCCTTATGTCATCCTGCCCGACCCCTCGAAACACACAACACTTCTCTGGAAGTCTCAATGATGCCGCTGGTAGCCCAATCCCACATAGTATCCACACCCCTCCTACTCTTCTACACCCCATTTTCCCCTATCTCCAAAGCATTAACTAGCGTCAAGCAGCCCTACTTAATTCTAGGTCGACCCTTCTCTTCTTACACTTCTTGATAGACAAGTCCATCACTAGAATCCTATGTTGGGTCAAAAGATGCTCACTCGTAATGACTTTACAATCCTTGCTAGCCCCCTATCCTCCTTCCTAAGCAGCAGAAAGTCAATCTGGGTCTTGGCTATCGCACTGCGGAAGGTAATCAAGTGATCCTCCTTCTTCAAAAAACTCAAATTCACTATCACCAGCCCAAAGGCCCTCACAAAATCCAACAGAGCAGCTCCCTCACCATTTCTGTCACCAAAACCAAAACCTCCATGCACATCGTTATATCCTTCCGGTAAGATCCCAATGTGGCCATTGAAGTCCCCTGCTATGGCAATTTTCTCTGAACTAGGCACGCTCCTCACCACCTCATCCAACTCCTCCCAAAAACTCATTTTCACCTCCCCCTCCTCCAAGCCCACCTGCGGCGCATACACACTACACACATGCAACACAAAACCCCCAATGACCAACTTAATCTTCATCAGCTTATCAGTGACCCTCATAACCTCCACCACCTTCCCTCTAAGCTTCTCATCCACTAAGACGCCTACTCCATTTCGATGCCTCACACTCCCTGATTACCACAGCTTATACCCATCCACATCCCTAGCCTTAGATCCTACCGACCTAGTCTCCTACACACGCGCAATAATAATCATCCTCTTCTTAATAATCTTCACCAACTCTACGGACTTACCCTATAGGGTTTCAATATTCCAAGACCCTACCCTCAACCTATCTTCTCTCACCTCACGCCTTCTTCTAACACCTTTCCCTAAACTCGCCTTAGCGCCTGACCTATACCCCGAACCCACTCAAGCCCTCCCCTCCTCACCCCTTCCCAGCATCGCCCCCACCCCAACCTCCTCGTATATGACCCTATTCCACCATCAATACCTCCATCCACTACTCAACCAAAAGAAATCCCCAAACTGACGTACCAACAAACAAAGCAACGGGCTGGAAACAGTAAGAGAAGGCGCACACAAAGTACCCTAATCGTTCTAGCAGCTAAAACAAATGCAATAAACATAACAATAACCACCACTAAGACAAGCAGCCAATCACCACTTAACCTCCCAGAACAGGAAAACAAGAAACAGTAAAGCAACAACAGACGAGAAATAGGAGCATAATAGTATAAAGAAATCAACACAGTATGTAGTGATTTAAATATCAAAGAAACTAAATAGTAAGCAGTAGATAAAGTCAATGGTTTAGATTTCACCGGGATACTCCTACGTGCTGCTGGTGAATCCGGCAATTTTGTTATCGAAATTGGGTTTCGGAAATGGGTCGCCAGACAAGCCCATCGGTGCGTCGCCGGAATGACGCCGGAGTGTCCTCTGGAACTTGCTGGAATTAGGTCGTCGTACATACATATATGTATGGATGTATGTATGTATGTATGTATGTATGCATGCATGCATGCATGTATAATATTTTTTAAAAAATTTCGATCACCAACTCTTTAATTTTTTTTTGTTATATTTGCAGGTTTCAAGCTTTTCTTTTGTATTTTCTTCCAACTTGAGGTTGTTTATCTTTCCGTAAGTAGCTTGACATCACAAAAATAAAATTCTTAAGTTTGTTTTTTATTTCATATATATATATATATATATAGGTCTTAATCTTAATCATTCAAGTTTTAATTAATGTATTTGTTTAATTTTTGGATAGAAGTTTTTTTAACAGAATTGAAGTTTAATGCTAAGTTTTTCTTGACTTAGGTTGATTTGTAATTAATTTGAATTTAACGATTATTATTTTTGCCAAGATGGTAGATTTCTGTTAATGTTTAGGACTAAATTATTCTATAGTGAAAGATAGTGAAAGGATTTAATTTCTGAAACGATGTAAAGGTTGTATATAAACAAAATTATGTCAAGAGTTTTAGGACAAAAGACTATCAAATAAGAGTGAAATAGTTAACCGCAACTCAACTTAAATAATATATAATTTTTTAAACGTACGTTATGTCCATATGAAAAATTCATTACAAACATTTACAGATCTATAATCAAGCTCAACTCACAGATCGGATGTGTAAGATAAACAAAATAGTCACAGAGATAGTGATCAATATGTAGTTCTATAATAGATAAATTGTAAAAGATTTGCTAACAAATACAGTTGAGGATTCTAACAAAGAACTGTTTACTGTATGAACAACTTTAAAAATAGGGATAACTTTCAGTCCGAACAAGAGGATGACCATTAATGGTAATCGGGAAGGCTATGAATTTCAACACAATGAGCTATTGAGATCATCTGCTTAACCAAATACGCGCTTGGTTGGATTGATTTATTTTAAGTATTTTTTAGTCAGAATAACTTCTAATACTTATATAGTATTTGGATAAAATTAAAAAGTACTTTGCAATATCTATTTTAACTTAAATAATAAAAATAAATCTGAAGTTATAATGTAGTTTGAATTTCTGATTTATGACTAGCAAAATTTGTTGGAAGAAATTTTCAATCTCATAATTTCTGAATAATCAAAAAATTAGTCACATAGTTTGCATAGTATAGTGGGGCTTCATAATACTAATTATAATTGAAAAATACAATGCCAAGAAATGTTTGAATGTAGCTGAAAGTAGTATCCACGGGAAAGAGTACAAAGTAGGATATGGATGAGCTTACTAAGTGGATACTAATGTGGTGGTGAATGATGATGAAATTATCAAAGGGTCAATATAGTTTCTATTATCTTTTATGTATTCGGGTACAAAAATCTATATATAAGAAACACAAACTTCAATACTAGTTCAAGTCCAAGTCAAGAACACTTATGAAGTTCTGTAACACCTTCAACACTAGATTACGAATAATCTATCTAAGAAGTGTGTTAAGATTCAGAAAAGAGATGAAACCGAATTTAAGACCAAGTCCTCCGAATTCACGGAGTGTCCTTAAGGAATAATTTCCCTCACTGAATCCGAGGTTTTGGAATTTTCCTCCCAGAATAAAATGACCTTCAATCCGAACAATAGCGGTACCTCAAATTGTAGGATTCAGCGAACTCACTTAACGGTTTGATAGATCACACAGAAAGTTTTTCAAGACAAGAAGAGAGTTTGTATTTCAGAAAATATTTTTCAAGACAAGAAGAGAGTTTGTATTTCATAAAATTCGTGTCTAACCTATGGATGAAAGCAGGTTTATATAGCCTTCATATGCCTCTTCTAAAAAGTGGCAATGGTTCACCTAAAATGTGTGACCTTTCCTGACGACGACAGCGCGAGGCATCTCTTATTTCTTGCCTCACTTACCAAGTGGAATAAATATTTCTTAATATAAACACTTGAAAGTCACATTCTCCAACCAATGTGGGAGAAATAGTATACTTTCCATTTTAGTGTTTTCTTCTCTATTTTTCCTTCCACTTGGTTTCATCCATTTTTCATTCACACTTTTCATATACTTTGAACCCAACAGTTTCTTAAGAATATTATCACCAAATTTGTCTTCAACCTATTCTTTAGATAAAAATAATT
Organism: Capsicum pubescens; assembly: GCA_030864215.1. NCBI lineage: Eukaryota > Viridiplantae > Streptophyta > Magnoliopsida > Solanales > Solanaceae > Capsicum > Capsicum pubescens. The sequence goes on along the minus strand of CM061547.1, from coordinate 265,244,282 downwards.
TTTTAACATTAATAGATCTGTCTAGCTTATTTCTCTCTTCTGATGCATGTTATGAATCTATAATCTATCTATATAATATTAATATAATATAATATAATATAATATATATATTAATATAATATAATATAATATAATATAATATAATATAATATAATATAATATAATATAATATAATATAATATAATATATATCCTATTCTTCGATAAGTATTTTACAGGATCTCACAGGCTGGGGTACGCCGCTCAGCCTACCAGACCACGTAAATAATACCGGAACAAGCTTAAGTCGGAAAACCGAACCGAAGCACCAACCGAGGTAGAATTTCTGACTGTATGGTAATAATTTACCCAGGCAAGGGGCCTGTCCAATACAAGTAAACTCATGTGTCTAGAAGTTCTAATTGTGCAAAAATACGCCCTTTTTTCTTCAATACGGGCTTCAAAGGCACAACTCTCTAGACGAAGCCACGGAGGCAAAGTTTACTGATATTGACTGTACCACCATCCCGGAACCAAGTCGGAGAATTCTATCTAAGTAGAGTCTGGATCTTTCAAGGTTAACATGCCTTGAGAGGTTAGAAGACTAGTAAGAACATAAAAGAACTTAGCCGGACATGGGTCACGGCGTAGATCTAGGATAAATAGAAGATAATAAAACTTTCAAACTTAAAAATTAAATATGTACCTTGACAGCCGGCGTCGGAATAGTAGAAGAAACTTTCTTTATTTATGTAGCTGGAGGTTTCTTACATATAATAGAGAGAGAGAGAATTTAAACTTTAAAAGAAAAACTTGATGCCTCTTTACTACAAATGAGGCTCCTTATATAGAAAAGAAAAGGAATCTTGCACAGTAATATGTGGGTCCTGTGCACAGTACTATTACAACAGTGTTTTTGAACAGTAACTGAACAGTGTTTACAACGGATTTCTAGATTTTTTCTTGCTATCCCATTTCAAAAATTCTTCAGCGTTGGCTAATACTTCTTCTGAATTTAGAGTTTCTGGTGGCTGAGAATCAGTGATGAGATCATCAGAGTTCTGCTCCGTGCTATTCATAGACGTATCTGAAGTTTGTTCGACGGTGAGGAGCAATTTATCTCGAACCTCGGCCAAATATTCTTCGATAAGTTGGAGTTTATTTCCATCATGAGCAGAGATTCTTCTAGAAACATAATTGATGGATTTATCCTCAATTAGGATAGATTTTTTAGGGGCCTTTTCATATAAGGAGATTTTTTGATTAATTTCATCTCTTTGGTCATGCCCGTAAGGGAGTTTGGTCGCAGGATCGATTCGGAGTAACTTATCCCAGAAGTTACAGTAGAAAGTACGGTAAATAGCTGGGATTTGCTGTGAATCGTATCCAATTTCAATTGACCAACGATGTATCCAAGGGATGGAGAATTCGATAAAGAAATACATTTGATCAATAGTGTCGAGTTTGCAGATATGGTCGGAAAGATATAATTCTGTTAAGAAAGGTGAGGATTTTTTCCAAGCATGATAGAGAGATAAATATTCAGAGGGAAGAATTTTAGTAGATGGGCCATGATTAGTCCACCACTGGATAAACCAATTTGGAATGGGTTTTTCAAAGACTTTCGAACATATTTTTAGAAACCATGTGTGTTTGTGTTTATAGTTATTGTAATATAACACATGGGAGAAAGCCTTTATGTAGTCCCAATAGGTAAAGTTAGCAATGGTTTGGCCTTGAGGCCCCATAGGCAGATTTCTGAGCGTCATTGAAGAAATACCCCATTCTTCAATGGGAATAAGTTTTTTAATAACAAGTTTTGAGTAGCCATGTACTCCAGGAGTTGATTCGCCCAATGGGCTGTGCTCAAAGGTAGCACTAGCAGTATGAATCAGAATTTGTTCATAATAAGTTCGTGTTTTGTAAGATTCTCCTGCTACGTAGACGTGAGCCGTTAAATAATTTTGCAATGTTCGCCATGCTTCTTCAGAGTTTTCATTTGCTGGAATATGCTGATTTTCAAGATAGACTATGAGTTCTCTGGCTTCGAGTTTCTCATATGACGGTTTATCTTCAGAATTTTCATTCACAATAGAAGCAAAAGAATTTGCTGGTTTCTTTTGTTCAGCTAAATATGCCTTTATCTGTTCATATAAAGGGTGAGTTTCAGGAATATCTTCTAGATTAATATTCGGAGTTTGTGTCTGTGATGAAGATGCTTCATCCTGAGATATTCTGGAATTTACTAGAGTCCTATTTCCTTGCCTTAGGACCGGAAAATTAGAACTGGAAGTGCTATAAGCAGTGTTTGATCGAGCGGTGCTTCGTGGATAGGAAGGATTAGTTCTTCCTCCATGATGCAAATATGCAGAATTTTGATTTCGACCACGGCCACGTCCTCTGGCCATTTGCCAGGGAGGATCTGCCATTCTGCAGAGATATCAGTGATCATCAGTATCAATGTCAAGCCAATCATACCACCATTGTTCATTGTGAATAAGTTCAAACCACCAATAGGCGTTTTGAACATGCTGGATAATAAGAGCTTCTAGAATTAATCTTTGAGCGTCTTTAGGTAAAGGAATACATTTAAGAATTGTTATAATAGTTTTTTCATCAATGAAAGCTTTGTAATTCATGTTAAATATTCTCGTGATAAGAAATCAGGTAATGAATTCTCACTGCCCTTTTTATACTGAATTTCGAAATCAAATGGGGCTAATTGTGCCTGCCATCTGGCAAATATTAGTTTAGAAGCATCGTGTTTAAAATCTTTGTCAAACATAAATTTAACAGATTGAGCATCAGTTCTAATAATGAATTTTTGATTATACAGATCATCTTGGAATTTCAGTACACATTTAACAATAGTTAGCATTTCATGAGAGACAGTAGCATATTTTTTCTGACTATCAGTCCACTTACCAGAATAAAAACGGATTAAACATTCAGTTTTTGTATGGGGGTTAATTTGCTTAAGTATCCCTCCGTATCCAATATTGGAAGCATCTGTCTCAATAATTTTTTGCCAATTTGGATTGGCAAGAGAAGTACAAGGGAGTGATTGTACACGAGCTTTAATCAATTTGACCAAATCAGTGTGGGTTTTAGTCCACGGAGTTTTTTGATCCTTTTTCAATCTATCATACAGAGGAGCTAAGTCTCTAGATAGATTTTTATAGAAAGGAGAAATATAGTTGAGACTACCAAGAAATCGCTGGAGTTGTTTTTTATCAGTAATCTCATCTGGGAATTTAGTTGCGAATTCTAAAACTCGCTGGATGGGTTCAATAGAACCTTGACAAATATTATGCCCAAGAAATCGTACATTAGTCTGAAATAAATGCATCTTGGGTTTAGAAATAACTAAGCCATTCTGAATAATGACCTGTTTGAATATATGCAGATGTTTAAAGTGATTCTCCAATGTTTTGGAAAAAACAAGAATATCATCTATATAGACAATAATAAAATCCATATAAGGATTAAAAATATCATTCATGATTTTCTGGAATTCGGATGGGGCATTTTTTAATCCGAAGGGCATGACGTTCCATTCGTATTGCCCAAAAGGCACATTAAAAGCAGTTTTATAAGTATGGGTTTTATCAACCTGAATTTGCCAATAACCCGATTTTAAATCAAATTTAGAAAATATGTTAGCATCATATAATCTAGAGAGTAAATCTCTTTTATTAGGAATTGGATACCGAATCCATTGCAGAACTTTGTTCAAGGGTTTATAATTAATAACTAATCGAGGTACACCTCTTTCTTTTTCTGCAGCGTTATTGACATAAAAAGCAGTGCAAGACCAGGGAGACTTTGAGGGTTTGATGAGACCCTTTTGTAAGAGATTATCAATCTCTCTTTTGCAGAATTCAACCAGTTCGGCGTTCATCTGACAGGGTCGAGATTTGGTTGGAATTTTGTCTTCAGTGAAGCCTTCTTCATAAGGAAGAGAAACAATGTGTTTTTTACGATTCCAAAAGGCATTTGGATGATCGGCACAAATATCAGTTATTAATTGAGAAGAAATGGTTCTTATTTTTTCTTGTATTTTAACAGGTTTTAACGTATCAGAAATATTAATACTCATTATTTCTAATTGCAGGAAATTAAGCTGATTTTGTTTTATGTTAATAAGAGCATTAATATCACGCGTGATAGGTTGTGTAACAAAAGGATAAGAAATAGGTTGATTTTTATAAGTAGCTCGAAAGCCATTAGCATCAATATGAGTATAAGGATATATAGCATTTATAAAAGGAGTTCCTAAAATAATTGGAGGATATATTTGATTCTTAACCAAGAAGAAGAAGTGAGGAATACAAATTTTATCACGGCAAATATGAGCATTAGGCAATTTATAATTAATGTCCAAAGAATGGCCCGTTGCAGATTTTACCAAGTGAGTGGTTTTTTCAAAGTACTTTGTGGGAATCAATCCCTCTTGGATACAACTAACGTCTGCCCCACTGTCAATCATGGCGACATTAGTAAAAAAGAATTCTTTGTTTATTAAAATGGTACAATTAATATACCATTTATGAGCAGTGACAATTTGCAGCATACTTAAGAAAGAGTCATTATAGGGAGTTTCTACATGCAATTTTTCAAGTTGCAAAGGATCATCAGGTCCTCTTTCGTCTGAAGAAGTTGAATTTGAAACAATTTCCTTTCCTTCAAGTTTTGAAAGGCGATGATCATTAATCAGCTGATTTTGTTTTAAAGAAACAATTTCCTTTTTAAGTTTTTCAACTTCGATTTTTAAATCGTTAAGAGTGGTATCTTGACCAGGAGTTTTGCTCAGAGCTAATCTGCGATTAACTTCAGCTAAAGAATAGGTAAAAGGCTGATTTTCAAAATCGTCTTTCACTGTATTAGTAGAGGTGGAAGAAGACGAATTTTTTTGAGTAGCAAAATTAAGAATTTTTTCACGAAGTTTTTCATCCGTGACATCTTTTAATAACTCTAAAACATTTTCAGCTGTAAGTGTTTTAAGATTAAAGTCAAGCTCTTCAAATTGAGCTTGGAGTTTATACATAGTTTCATCGCAATTACACGCATGATTATCACAATCAGCACATTTATCATTATTCTGTTCTACATTGCTATCAAGTAATTCTATGTCATCTTCTTCAGAAGCATAATCATTTTCAGAACCGGAAGTATATAATAAATTATAAACTTCATCATGAACTTCATCTGAAAGATTTAAATTTTTTAATTTTTGCAATTTGCAGTTGGGGGCTATATGACCATATTGGTTGCACTTATAACACTTAATTTTTGATAAGGGGCGTTTGGAATAATTTTTTGAAAATCTCGTGGATTTTCGGAATGTCTTGCGAGCTTCTCGCTCTTCCTTACTCCTTCGTCGAGGATGCTTGGATTGATATTTAGAAGATTCAATGGGTTTTTGAGGCGATGGTTTTTCCATGCCAAATTGTTCACAGAAGTCACCTAATTGAGATCTCTCTCTGAGTTTATCAAGCTTGATTTGTCTAGCCAATTTTAACTCATTACAAAGGGCTAATCCTTCTTGAGTACAGGCTACGATTAGTTGGCCATAGGTCTTGTCCTTATATGGAATCTCGCCATAGGATCCTCGAAGAGTTTTTCGAACACGTTCAGCAAATAAGGGGTGAAGACCATCAATAAATTTGGCTTTCCAGTGTTCGTATTTACTTTCGGGTAGATCCATAACCCGACTAAGAAAGGTATCTTTATACCAACGAAACTCGCCAAGATGGCGACATCTTAAACCATTAAGAAGAGTTCTAATGTTTTCATGGTGGTTTGTAAATCTTCCACCAAAATGTTCAATAATGGTTAGCATAAGGGTATAAACGGCATCTGATCTTCCTGCCGCAAGAGTTCGGCCAAGGTTATCAATGCCTGCCGTGGGGTTTGTGGCGTTGTAGATGGCTTCTCGTTCTGTATTAGTCAAGAAATTATCCCACCAGCCACGAAGTTGGCCGGTGAATCCAGCAACAATCATTTTACAGATTGTTTGATCGGATCTATCTCGAGCCGTAGCTCGTGTAGCTGTACAAATTGTAGAGTACATAGACATACGATGGATTAAAATCGAGATTTGTCTGTCGGATAAGCCATCAATATTCCATTCATAAATGGCTTCACCGTTATAAGAAGTGTTTGTAATATTCCAATCCCTTTCCTCTATCAGAACGTCTTGAGGAGTGGGACGAGGATAATAAGAGGTAGACATGCGAGGAATATCGGCATACCGTTTGCCTGGTTGTTTTTTCATTATTCCCCTGAGTTTATTAAGTTCAGTGGCGAGAACTTCGCCCGCATTTTCGGTGGAGTTGATATTGTCAGCAAAGTTTGACTCAACAGTTTGAATATGCTCATCAGACATGTCTAGTGGTTGGAGTTTTAAAGTAGAGAATTTTTTATCCAAAAGAGTTTCGAGTTGTTGGAGAGATGAGGTGGTAGTAAAACCTTCTATCTCTAGTGGTCGTTGGATTCCTGGTTTAGAGAAGATGAAGTTATCATCGATTTTGGGTGTTTCAGAAGTTGAAGCAATATTTGAAGAGTCCTTTTGGGCACTGAGTTTATTGACGAGCTGAACAAGTTCATCTAGTTTTGAATCAAGAGAACTAATATGTTCCCCAAGAACTTTAACATAAAGACTTAAGTAATTGTTTTGAGAAATGAGATTATTTATTTCAGAAACCGTGACTCGACCAATATCATCACTAATGAATTTCTGAAAAGCGGAGAAGGTTAATCCAGTGTTATTTGGTAAGATAAAAGAAGACTGTGGAGGATAATGAGATTGAGTAGTCGTACCGTCAGGATGTTGGTAGGATCTCTCAATTAATTTGATGTAGGAAGGCAAATATGCAGACATGAACCAAGGAACAAAAAAGATAATTTGATTATGTAGAGTACATATCTCATAAAAGTCCTCAGAAATATTCCGTAATTCATCTCTAGAGTAGGTTTCAAAAAACCAATTTCTAAAAGTTAACCATTTTTCAGAGAAAAATTCTTTCTGAATATATTTTCTGGCCTGTGAGCCAGGACTAAAATCAAGGATTTGTCTAGACATAATTAAACAGAGTTTATATCAAATTCCATCTCGGAAGGAGTTGGTTTATCATTATCAATATCTTGAACAATATTTGTTTTGGGATTAATTTTGATTTGTTCCACGTGTCTAGGCATAGAATGTGTTTCAGTAGAATCTAAAGTATGTAAAGATGCAGCGTGTTTCCTAGCTGGACCATAAACTGGCGGTGTAGTAGGTTCAATTGGAGATATATGCTGAATTTGAGGAAGTTTTCTTGAAATATGGAAAGAGTTCCGATATACAGGAACACTATTGTCAAATTGTAGACAAATCTGTCCATCAGAATTTTGAGTTACATGTGTTAACTCGGAATTTGTTGCTTCTTCAGCTAATTGTTTGAAGGAAGTAACAGAGTTTAAGACCCAAGTCTGAGGGAAATCTATTTCATCCCACCGAATTGGTCTTCGAGTAGTTATTTTGGATTTAATAAAATTGGTCTCAATAAGTAGAGTACAATCAGAATTATCATCCATTAATTTACAACGAGGATTTAAGGTTGATAATAGTCGATAATATATGCGGTAAGATAAACCAATAAGCTCAGATCCAGGAGCATAATTGTAGCCATGAGTTTTAATATTCAGAGTTAAAGCATGAAGAATATTAACATCAGTTAAAGATAATAAAAGATTAGGCTGAGTATTAAAGTAAACAGGGCCATAAGCCAAAGTTGATTCAACAGAACCCATAAGAGATTTACGAAAATTTAAATTTCTAGCATCTCTTAGAGCTGCCAAAAAGGTTTCTGGTAGACCTTTTAAAGTCAAAGGTCGGAAAGCGATTTGGACTAAGCCAATATGCATATAATTAAAATTGCGTTTAAATATATCAACATCATGTTTATTCAGTAATTGAATAGTTTGTTCATCGGCATTTAAGGCAAGAGATTGCTCTGTAGTTTTTATAATTTGCTTGTGCTTCGGTTTAGGGTATCAGAGCCTAGGAACTTTCATGGTAAATATACTAGAGATGGTGAAAAACGACTGGTAAGAACATAAAACTTAAAATCATGGATATGGGAGAAGTTAGTACGAAAAGTACTAAACTTGAAGAGGTAGATTTACCTCAAAATATGGATCTTCTGAATAAATGGACAATTCCAAAGGTAGAATTAAAAACTATCTATGAATATGGGTTTTTTGATAAAATTAAGCACAAGCAAATTATAAAAACTACAGAGCAATCTCTTGCCTTAAATGCCGATGAACAAACTATTCAATTACTGAATAAACATGATGTTGATATATTTAAACGCAATTTTAATTATATGCATATTGGCTTAGTCCAAATCGCTTTCCGACCTTTGACTTTAAAAGGTCTACCAGAAACCTTTTTGGCAGCTCTAAGAGATGCTAGAAATTTAAATTTTCGTAAATCTCTTATGGGTTCTGTTGAATCAACTTTGGCTTATGGCCCTGTTTACTTTAATACTCAGCCTAATCTTTTATTATCTTTAACTGATGTTAATATTCTTCATGCTTTAACTCTGAATATTAAAACTCATGGCTACAATTATGCTCCTGGATCTGAGCTTATTGGTTTATCTTACCGCATATATTATCGACTATTATCAACCTTAAATCCTCGTTGTAAATTAATGGATGATAATTCTGATTGTACTCTACTTATTGAGACCAATTTTATTAAATCCAAAATAACTACTCGAAGACCAATTCGGTGGGATGAAATAGATTTCCCTCAGACTTGGGTCTTAAACTCTGTTACTTCCTTCAAACAATTAGCTGAAGAAGCAACAAATTCCGAGTTAACACATGTAACTCAAAATTCTGATGGACAGATTTGTCTACAATTTGACAATAGTGTTCCTGTATATCGGAACTCTTTCCATATTTCAAGAAAACTTCCTCAAATTCAGCATATATCTCCAATTGAACCTACTACACCGCCAGTTTATGGTCCAGCTAGGAAACACGCTGCATCTTTACATACTTTAGATTCTACTGAAACACATTCTATGCCTAGACACGTGGAACAAATCAAAATTAATCCCAAAACAAATATTGTTCAAGATATTGATAATGATAAACCAACTCCTTCCGAGATGGAATTTGATATAAACTCTGTTTAATTATGTCTAGACAAATCCTTGATTTTAGTCCTGGCTCACAGGCCAGAAAATATATTCAGAAAGAATTTTTCTCTGAAAAATGGTTAACTTTTAGAAATTGGTTTTTTGAAACCTACTCTAGAGATGAATTACGGAATATTTCTGAGGACTTTTATGAGATATGTACTCTACATAATCAAATTATCTTTTTTGTTCCTTGGTTCATGTCTGCATATTTGCCTTCCTACATCAAATTAATTGAGAGATCCTACCAACATCCTGACGGTACGACTACTCAATCTCATTATCCTCCACAGTCTTCTTTTATCTTACCAAATAACACTGGATTAACCTTCTCCGCTTTTCAGAAATTCATTAGTGATGATATTGGTCGAGTCACGGTTTCTGAAATAAATAATCTCATTTCTCAAAACAATTACTTAAGTCTTTATGTTAAAGTTCTTGGGGAACATATTAGTTCTCTTGATTCAAAACTAGATGAACTTGTTCAGCTCGTCAATAAACTCAGTGCCCAAAAGGACTCTTCAAATATTGCTTCAACTTCTGAAACACCCAAAATCGATGATAACTTCATCTTCTCTAAACCAGGAATCCAACGACCACTAGAGATAGAAGGTTTTACTACCACCTCATCTCTCCAACAACTCGAAACTCTTTTGGATAAAAAATTCTCTACTTTAAAACTCCAACCACTAGACATGTCTGATGAGCATATTCAAACTGTTGAGTCAAACTTTGCTGACAATATCAACTCCACCGAAAATGCGGGCGAAGTTCTCGCCACTGAACTTAATAAACTCAGGGGAATAATGAAAAAACAACCAGGCAAACGGTATGCCGATATTCCTCGCATGTCTACCTCTTATTATCCTCGTCCCACTCCTCAAGACGTTCTGATAGAGGAAAGGGATTGGAATATTACAAACACTTCTTATAACGGTGAAGCCATTTATGAATGGAATATTGATGGCTTATCCGACAGACAAATCTCGATTTTAATCCATCGTATGTCTATGTACTCTACAATTTGTACAGCTACACGAGCTACGGCTCGAGATAGATCCGATCAAACAATCTGTAAAATGATTGTTGCTGGATTCACCGGCCAACTTCGTGGCTGGTGGGATAATTTCTTGACTAATACAGAACGAGAAGCCATCTACAACGCCACAAACCCCACGGCAGGCATTGATAACCTTGGCCGAACTCTTGCGGCAGGAAGATCAGATGCCGTTTATACCCTTATGCTAACCATTATTGAACATTTTGGTGGAAGATTTACAAACCACCATGAAAACATTAGAACTCTTCTTAATGGTTTAAGATGTCGCCATCTTGGCGAGTTTCGTTGGTATAAAGATACCTTTCTTAGTCGGGTTATGGATCTACCCGAAAGTAAATACGAACACTGGAAAGCCAAATTTATTGATGGTCTTCCCCCCTTATTTGCTGAACGTGTTCGAAAAACTCTTCGAGGATCCTATGGCGAGATTCCATATAAGGACAAGACCTATGGCCAACTAATCGTAGCCTGTACTCAAGAAGGGTTAGCCCTTTGTAATGAGTTAAAATTGGCTAGACAAATCAAGCTTGATAAACTCAGAGAGAGATCTCAATTAGGTGACTTCTGTGAACAATTTGGCATGGAAAAACCATCGCCTCAAAAACCCATTGAATCTTCTAAATATCAATCCAAGCATCCTCGACGAAGGAGTAAGGAAGAGCGAGAAGCTCGCAAGACATTCCGAAAATCCACGAGATTTTCAAAAAATTATTCCAAACGCCCCTTATCAAAAATTAAGTGTTATAAGTGCAACCAATATGGTCATATAGCCCCCAACTGCAAATTGCAAAAATTAAAAAATTTAAATCTTTCAGATGAAGTTCATGATGAAGTTTATAATTTATTATATACTTCCGGTTCTGAAAATGATTATGCTTCTGAAGAAGATGACATAGAATTACTTGATAGCAATGTAGAACAGAATAATGATAAATGTGCTGATTGTGATAATCATGCGTGTAATTGCGATGAAACTATGTATAAACTCCAAGCTCAATTTGAAGAGCTTGACTTTAATCTTAAAACACTTACAGCTGAAAATGTTTTAGAGTTATTAAAAGATGTCACGGATGAAAAACTTCGTGAAAAAATTCTTAATTTTGCTACTCAAAAAAATTCGTCTTCTTCCACCTCTACTAATACAGTGAAAGACGATTTTGAAAATCAGCCTTTTACCTATTCTTTAGCTGAAGTTAATCGCAGATTAGCTCTGAGCAAAACTCCTGGTCAAGATACCACTCTTAACGATTTAAAAATCGAAGTTGAAAAACTTAAAAAGGAAATTGTTTCTTTAAAACAAAATCAGCTGATTAATGATCATCGCCTTTCAAAACTTGAAGGAAAGGAAATTGTTTCAAATTCAACTTCTTCAGACGAAAGAGGACCTGATGATCCTTTGCAACTTGAAAAATTGCATGTAGAAACTCCCTATAATGACTCTTTCTTAAGTATGCTGCAAATTGTCACTGCTCATAAATGGTATATTAATTGTACCATTTTAATAAACAAAGAATTCTTTTTTACTAATGTCGCCATGATTGACAGTGGGGCAGACGTTAGTTGTATCCAAGAGGGATTGATTCCCACAAAGTACTTTGAAAAAACCACTCACTTGGTAAAATCTGCAACGGGCCATTCTTTGGACATTAATTATAAATTGCCTAATGCTCATATTTGCCGTGATAAAATTTGTATTCCTCACTTCTTCTTCTTGGTTAAGAATCAAATATATCCTCCAATTATTTTAGGAACTCCTTTTATAAATGCTATATATCCTTATACTCATATTGATGCTAATGGCTTTCGAGCTACTTATAAAAATCAACCTATTTCTTATCCTTTTGTTACACAACCTATCACGCGTGATATTAATGCTCTTATTAACATAAAACAAAATCAGCTTAATTTCCTGCAATTAGAAATAATGAGTATTAATATTTCTGATACGTTAAAACCTGTTAAAATACAAGAAAAAATAAGAACCATTTCTTCTCAATTAATAACTGATATTTGTGCCGATCATCCAAATGCCTTTTGGAATCGTAAAAAACACATTGTTTCTCTTCCTTATGAAGAAGGCTTCACTGAAGACAAAATTCCAACCAAATCTCGACCCTGTCAGATGAACGCCGAACTGGTTGAATTCTGCAAAAGAGAGATTGATAATCTCTTACAAAAGGGTCTCATCAAACCCTCAAAGTCTCCCTGGTCTTGCACTGCTTTTTATGTCAATAACGCTGCAGAAAAAGAAAGAGGTGTACCTCGATTAGTTATTAATTATAAACCCTTGAACAAAGTTCTGCAATGGATTCGGTATCCAATTCCTAATAAAAGAGATTTACTCTCTAGATTATATGATGCTAACATATTTTCTAAATTTGATTTAAAATCGGGTTATTGGCAAATTCAGGTTGATAAAACCCATACTTATAAAACTGCTTTTAATGTGCCTTTTGGGCAATACGAATGGAACGTCATGCCCTTCGGATTAAAAAATGCCCCATCCGAATTCCAGAAAATCATGAATGATATTTTTAATCCTTATATGGATTTTATTATTGTCTATATAGATGATATTCTTGTTTTTTCCAAAACATTGGAGAATCACTTTAAACATCTGCATATATTCAAACAGGTCATTATTCAGAATGGCTTAGTTATTTCTAAACCCAAGATGCATTTATTTCAGACTAATGTACGATTTCTTGGGCATAATATTTGTCAAGGTTCTATTGAACCCATCCAGCGAGTTTTAGAATTCGCAACTAAATTCCCAGATGAGATTACTGATAAAAAACAACTCCAGCGATTTCTTGGTAGTCTCAACTATATTTCTCCTTTCTATAAAAATCTATCTAGAGACTTAGCTCCTCTGTATGATAGATTGAAAAAGGATCAAAAAACTCCGTGGACTAAAACCCACACTGATTTGGTCAAATTGATTAAAGCTCGTGTACAATCACTCCCTTGTACTTCTCTTGCCAATCCAAATTGGCAAAAAATTATTGAGACAGATGCTTCCAATATTGGATACGGAGGGATACTTAAGCAAATTAACCCCCATACAAAAACTGAATGTTTAATCCGTTTTTATTCTGGTAAGTGGACTGATAGTCAGAAAAAATATGCTACTGTCGCTCATGAAATGCTAACTATTGTTAAATGTGTACTGAAATTCCAAGATGATCTGTATAATCAAAAATTCATTATTAGAACTGATGCTCAATCTGTTAAATTTATGTTTGACAAAGATTTTAAACACGATGCTTCTAAACTAATATTTGCCAGATGGCAGGCACAATTAGCCCCATTTGATTTCGAAATTCAGTATAAAAAGGGCAGTGAGAATTCATTACCTGATTTCTTATCACGAGAATATTTAACATGAATTACAAAGCTTTCATTGATGAAAAAACTATTATAACAATTCTTAAATGTATTCCTTTACCTAAAGACGCTCAAAGATTAATTCTAGAAGCTCTTATTATCCAGCATGTTCAAAACGCCTATTGGTGGTTTGAACTTATTCACAATGAACAATGGTGGTATGATTGGCTTGACATTGATACTGATGATCACTGATATCTCTGCAGAATGGCAGATCCTCCCTGGCAAATGGCCAGAGGACGTGGCCGTGGTCGAAATCAAAATTCTGCATATTTGCATCATGGAGGAAGAACTAATCCTTCCTATCCACGAAGCACCGCTCGATCAAACACTGCTTATAGCACTTCCAGTTCTAATTTTCCGGTCCTAAGGCAAGGAAATAGGACTCTAGTAAATTCCAGAATATCTCAGGATGAAGCATCTTCATCACAGACACAAACTCCGAATATTAATCTAGAAGATATTCCTGAAACTCACCCTTTATATGAACAGATAAAGGCATATTTAGCTGAACAAAAGAAACCAGCAAATTCTTTTGCTTCTATTGTGAATGAAAATTCTGAAGATAAACCGTCATATGAGAAACTCGAAGCCAGAGAACTCATAGTCTATCTTGAAAATCAGCATATTCCAGCAAATGAAAACTCTGAAGAAGCATGGCGAACATTGCAAAATTATTTAACGGCTCACGTCTACGTAGCAGGAGAATCTTACAAAACACGAACTTATTATGAACAAATTCTGATTCATACTGCTAGTGCTACCTTTGAGCACAGCCCATTGGGCGAATCAACTCCTGGAGTACATGGCTACTCAAAACTTGTTATTAAAAAACTTATTCCCATTGAAGAATGGGGTATTTCTTCAATGACGCTCAGAAATCTGCCTATGGGGCCTCAAGGCCAAACCATTGCTAACTTTACCTATTGGGACTACATAAAGGCTTTCTCCCATGTGTTATATTACAATAACTATAAACACAAACACACATGGTTTCTAAAAATATGTTCGAAAGTCTTTGAAAAACCCATTCCAAATTGGTTTATCCAGTGGTGGACTAATCATGGCCCATCTACTAAAATTCTTCCCTCTGAATATTTATCTCTCTATCATGCTTGGAAAAAATCCTCACCTTTCTTAACAGAATTATATCTTTCCGACCATATCTGCAAACTCGACACTATTGATCAAATGTATTTCTTTATCGAATTCTCCATCCCTTGGATACATCGTTGGTCAATTGAAATTGGATACGATTCACAGCAAATCCCAGCTATTTACCGTACTTTCTACTGTAACTTCTGGGATAAGTTACTCCGAATCGATCCTGCGACCAAACTCCCTTACGGGCATGACCAAAGAGATGAAATTAATCAAAAAATCTCCTTATATGAAAAGGCCCCTAAAAAATCTATCCTAATTGAGGATAAATCCATCAATTATGTTTCTAGAAGAATCTCTGCTCATGATGGAAATAAACTCCAACTTATCGAAGAATATTTGGCCGAGGTTCGAGATAAATTGCTCCTCACCGTCGAACAAACTTCAGATACGTCTATGAATAGCACGGAGCAGAACTCTGATGATCTCATCACTGATTCTCAGCCACCAGAAACTCTAAATTCAGAAGAAGTATTAGCCAACGCTGAAGAATTTTTGAAATGGGATAGCAAGAAAAAATCTAGAAATCCGTTGTAAACACTGTTCAGTTACTGTTCAAAAACACTGTTGTAATAGTACTGTGCACAGGACCCACATATTACTGTGCAAGATTCCTTTTCTTTTCTATATAAGGAGCCTCATTTGTAGTAAAGAGGCATCAAGTTTTTCTTTTAAAGTTTAAATTCTCTCTCTCTCTATTATATGTAAGAAACCTCCAGCTACATAAATAAAGAAAGTTTCTTCTACTATTCCGACGCCGGCTGTCAAGGTACATATTTAATTTTTAAGTTTGAAAGTTTTATTATCTTCTATTTATCCTAGATCTACGCCGTGACCCATGTCCGGCTAAGTTCTTTTATGTTCTTACTAGTCTTCTAACCTCTCAAGGCATGTTAACCTTGAAAGATCCAGACTCTACTTAGATAGAATTCTCCGACTTGGTTCCGGGATGGTGGTACAGTCAATATCAGTAAACTTTGCCTCCGTGGCTTCGTCTAGAGAGTTGTGCCTTTGAAGCCCGTATTGAAGAAAAAAGGGCGTATTTTTGCACAATTAGAACTTCTAGACACATAAGTTTTTCATCCGTGACATCTTTTAATAACTCTAAAACATTTTCAGCTGTAAGTGTTTTAAGATTAAAGTCAAGCTCTTCAAATTGAGCTTGGAGTTTATACATAGTTTCATCGCAATTACACGCATGATTATCACAATCAGCACATTTATCATTATTCTGTTCTACATTGCTATCAAGTAATTCTATGTCATCTTCTTCAGAAGCATAATCATTTTCAGAACCGGAAGTATATAATAAATTATAAACTTCATCATGAACTTCATCTGAAAGATTTAAATTTTTTAATTTTTGCAATTTGCAGTTGGGGGCTATATGACCATATTGGTTGCACTTATAACACTTAATTTTTGATAAGGGGCGTTTGGAATAATTTTTTGAAAATCTCGTGGATTTTCGGAATGTCTTGCGAGCTTCTCGCTCTTCCTTACTCCTTCGTCGAGGATGCTTGGATTGATATTTAGAAGATTCAATGGGTTTTTGAGGCGATGGTTTTTCCATGCCAAATTGTTCACAGAAGTCACCTAATTGAGATCTCTCTCTGAGTTTATCAAGCTTGATTTGTCTAGCCAATTTTAACTCATTACAAAGGGCTAACCCTTCTTGAGTACAGGCTACGATTAGTTGGCCATAGGTCTTGTCCTTATATGGAATCTCGCCATAGGATCCTCGAAGAGTTTTTCGAACACGTTCAGCAAATAAGGGGGGAAGACCATCAATAAATTTGGCTTTCCAGTGTTCGTATTTACTTTCGGGTAGATCCATAACCCGACTAAGAAAGGTATCTTTATACCAACGAAACTCGCCAAGATGGCGACATCTTAAACCATTAAGAAGAGTTCTAATGTTTTCATGGTGGTTTGTAAATCTTCCACCAAAATGTTCAATAATGGTTAGCATAAGGGTATAAACGGCATCTGATCTTCCTGCCGCAAGAGTTCGGCCAAGGTTATCAATGCCTGCCGTGGGGTTTGTGGCGTTGTAGATGGCTTCTCGTTCTGTATTAGTCAAGAAATTATCCCACCAGCCACGAAGTTGGCCGGTGAATCCGGCAACAATCATTTTACAGATTGTTTGATCGGATCTATCTCGAGCCGTAGCTCGTGTAGCTGTACAAATTGTAGAGTACATAGACATACGATGGATTAAAATCGAGATTTGTCTGTCGGATAAGCCATCAATATTCCATTCATAAATGGCTTCACCGTTATAAGAAGTGTTTGTAATATTCCAATCCCTTTCCTCTATCAGAACGTCTTGAGGAGTGGGACGAGGATAATAAGAGGTAGACATGCGAGGAATATCGGCATACCGTTTGCCTGGTTGTTTTTTCATTATTCCCCTGAGTTTATTAAGTTCAGTGGCGAGAACTTCGCCCGCATTTTCGGTGGAGTTGATATTGTCAGCAAAGTTTGACTCAACAGTTTGAATATGCTCATCAGACATGTCTAGTGGTTGGAGTTTTAAAGTAGAGAATTTTTTATCCAAAAGAGTTTCGAGTTGTTGGAGAGATGAGGTGGTAGTAAAACCTTCTATCTCTAGTGGTCGTTGGATTCCTGGTTTAGAGAAGATGAAGTTATCATCGATTTTGGGTGTTTCAGAAGTTGAAGCAATATTTGAAGAGTCCTTTTGGGCACTGAGTTTATTGACGAGCTGAACAAGTTCATCTAGTTTTGAATCAAGAGAACTAATATGTTCCCCAAGAACTTTAACATAAAGACTTAAGTAATTGTTTTGAGAAATGAGATTATTTATTTCAGAAACCGTGACTCGACCAATATCATCACTAATGAATTTCTGAAAAGCGGAGAAGGTTAATCCAGTGTTATTTGGTAAGATAAAAGAAGACTGTGGAGGATAATGAGATTGAGTAGTCGTACCGTCAGGATGTTGGTAGGATCTCTCAATTAATTTGATGTAGGAAGGCAAATATGCAGACATGAACCAAGGAACAAAAAAGATAATTTGATTATGTAGAGTACATATCTCATAAAAGTCCTCAGAAATATTCCGTAATTCATCTCTAGAGTAGGTTTCAAAAAACCAATTTCTAAAAGTTAACCATTTTTCAGAGAAAAATTCTTTCTGAATATATTTTCTGGCCTGTGAGCCAGGACTAAAATCAAGGATTTGTCTAGACATAATTAAACAGAGTTTATATCAAATTCCATCTCGGAAGGAGTTGGTTTATCATTATCAATATCTTGAACAATATTTGTTTTGGGATTAATTTTGATTTGTTCCACGTGTCTAGGCATAGAATGTGTTTCAGTAGAATCTAAAGTATGTAAAGATGCAGCGTGTTTCCTAGCTGGACCATAAACTGGCGGTGTAGTAGGTTCAATTGGAGATATATGCTGAATTTGAGGAAGTTTTCTTGAAATATGGAAAGAGTTCCGATATACAGGAACACTATTGTCAAATTGTAGACAAATCTGTCCATCAGAATTTTGAGTTACATGTGTTAACTCGGAATTTGTTGCTTCTTCAGCTAATTGTTTGAAGGAAGTAACAGAGTTTAAGACCCAAGTCTGAGGGAAATCTATTTCATCCCACCGAATTGGTCTTCGAGTAGTTATTTTGGATTTAATAAAATTGGTCTCAATAAGTAGAGTACAATCAGAATTATCATCCATTAATTTACAACGAGGATTTAAGGTTGATAATAGTCGATAATATATGCGGTAAGATAAACCAATAAGCTCAGATCCAGGAGCATAATTGTAGCCATGAGTTTTAATATTCAGAGTTAAAGCATGAAGAATATTAACATCAGTTAAAGATAATAAAAGATTAGGCTGAGTATTAAAGTAAACAGGGCCATAAGCCAAAGTTGATTCAACAGAACCCATAAGAGATTTACGAAAATTTAAATTTCTAGCATCTCTTAGAGCTGCCAAAAAGGTTTCTGGTAGACCTTTTAAAGTCAAAGGTCGGAAAGCGATTTGGACTAAGCCAATATGCATATAATTAAAATTGCGTTTAAATATATCAACATCATGTTTATTCAGTAATTGAATAGTTTGTTCATCGGCATTTAAGGCAAGAGATTGCTCTGTAGTTTTTATAATTTGCTTGTGCTTAATTTTATCAAAAAACCCATATTCATAGATAGTTTTTAATTCTACCTTTGGAATTGTCCATTTATTCAGAAGATCCATATTTTGAGGTAAATCTACCTCTTCAAGTTTAGTACTTTTCGTACTAACTTCTCCCATATCCATGATTTTAAGTTTTATGTTCTTACCAGTCGTTTTTCACCATCTCTAGTATATTTACCATGAAAGTTCCTAGGCTCTGATAACATAAAGACTTAAGTAATTGTTTTGAGAAATGAGATTATTTATTTCAGAAACCGTGACTCGACCAATATCATCACTAATGAATTTCTGAAAAGCGGAGAAGGTTAATCCAGTGTTATTTGGTAAGATAAAAGAAGACTGTGGAGGATAATGAGATTGAGTAGTCGTACCGTCAGGATGTTGGTAGGATCTCTCAATTAATTTGATGTAGGAAGGCAAATATGCAGACATGAACCAAGGAACAAAAAAGATAATTTGATTATGTAGAGTACATATCTCATAAAAGTCCTCAGAAATATTCCGTAGAGTACAATCGATTAGTTATTAATTATAAACCCTTGAACAAAGTTCTGCAATGGATTCGGTATCCAATTCCTAATAAAAGAGATTTACTCTCTAGAAAATATGTTAGCATCATATAATCTAGAGAGTAAATCTCTTTTATTAGGAATTGGATACCGAATCCATTGCAGAACTTTGTTCAAGGGTTTATAATTAATAACTAATCGAGGTACACCTCTTTCTTTTTCTGCAGCGTTATTGACATAAAAAGCAGTGCAAGACCAGGGAGACTTTGAGGGTTTGATGAGACCCTTTTGTAAGAGATTATCAATCTCTCTTTTGCAGAATTCAACCAGTTCGGCGTTCATCTGACAGGGTCGAGATTTGGTTGGAATTTTGTCTTCAGTGAAGCCTTCTTCATAAGGAAGAGAAACAATGTGTTTTTTACGATTCCAAAAGGCATTTGGATGATCGGCACAAATATCAGTTATTAATTGAGAAGAAATGGTTCTTATTTTTTCTTGTATTTTAACAGGTTTTAACGTATCAGAAATATTAATACTCATTATTTCTAATTGCAGGAAATTAAGCTGATTTTGTTTTATGTTAATAAGAGCATTAATATCACGCGTGATAGGTTGTGTAACAAAAGGATAAGAAATAGGTTGATTTTTATAAGTAGCTCGAAAGCCATTAGCATCAATATGAGTATAAGGATATATAGCATTTATAAAAGGAGTTCCTAAAATAATTGGAGGATATATTTGATTCTTAACCAAGAAGAAGAAGTGAGGAATACAAATTTTATCACGGCAAATATGAGCATTAGGCAATTTATAATTAATGTCCAAAGAATGGCCCGTTGCAGATTTTACCAAGTGAGTGGTTTTTTCAAAGTACTTTGTGGGAATCAATCCCTCTTGGATACAACTAACGTCTGCCCCACTGTCAATCATGGCGACATTAGTAAAAAAGAATTCTTTGTTTATTAAAATGGTACAATTAATATACCATTTATGAGCAGTGACAATTTGCAGCATACTTAAGAAAGAGTCATTATAGGGAGTTTCTACATGCAATTTTTCAAGTTGCAAAGGATCATCAGGTCCTCTTTCGTCTGAAGAAGTTGAATTTGAAACAATTTCCTTTCCTTCAAGTTTTGAAAGGCGATGATCATTAATCAGCTGATTTTGTTTTAAAGAAACAATTTCCTTTTTAAGTTTTTCAACTTCGATTTTTAAATCGTTAAGAGTGGTATCTTGACCAGGAGTTTTGCTCAGAGCTAATCTGCGATTAACTTCAGCTAAAGAATAGGTAAAAGGCTGATTTTCAAAATCGTCTTTCACTGTATTAGTAGAGGTGGAAGAAGACGAATTTTTTTGAGTAGCAAAATTAAGAATTTTTTCACGAAGTTTTTCATCCGTGACATCTTTTAATAACTCTAAAACATTTTCAGCTGTAAGTGTTTTAAGATTAAAGTCAAGCTCTTCAAATTGAGCTTGGAGTTTATACATAGTTTCATCGCAATTACACGCATGATTATCACAATCAGCACATTTATCATTATTCTGTTCTACATTGCTATCAAGTAATTCTATGTCATCTTCTTCAGAAGCATAATCATTTTCAGAACCGGAAGTATATAATAAATTATAAACTTCATCATGAACTTCATCTGAAAGATTTAAATTTTTTAATTTTTGCAATTTGCAGTTGGGGGCTATATGACCATATTGGTTGCACTTATAACACTTAATTTTTGATAAGGGGCGTTTGGAATAATTTTTTGAAAATCTCGTGGATTTTCGGAATGTCTTGCGAGCTTCTCGCTCTTCCTTACTCCTTCGTCGAGGATGCTTGGATTGATATTTAGAAGATTCAATGGGTTTTTGAGGCGATGGTTTTTCCATGCCAAATTGTTCACAGAAGTCACCTAATTGAGATCTCTCTCTGAGTTTATCAAGCTTGATTTGTCTAGCCAATTTTAACTCATTACAAAGGGCTAACCCTTCTTGAGTACAGGCTACGATTAGTTGGCCATAGGTCTTGTCCTTATATGGAATCTCGCCATAGGATCCTCGAAGAGTTTTTCGAACACGTTCAGCAAATAAGGGGGGAAGACCATCAATAAATTTGGCTTTCCAGTGTTCGTATTTACTTTCGGGTAGATCCATAACCCGACTAAGAAAGGTATCTTTATACCAACGAAACTCGCCAAGATGGCGACATCTTAAACCATTAAGAAGAGTTCTAATGTTTTCATGGTGGTTTGTAAATCTTCCACCAAAATGTTCAATAATGGTTAGCATAAGGGTATAAACGGCATCTGATCTTCCTGCCGCAAGAGTTCGGCCAAGGTTATCAATGCCTGCCGTGGGGTTTGTGGCGTTGTAGATGGCTTCTCGTTCTGTATTAGTCAAGAAATTATCCCACCAGCCACGAAGTTGGCCGGTGAATCCGGCAACAATCATTTTACAGATTGTTTGATCGGATCTATCTCGAGCCGTAGCTCGTGTAGCTGTACAAATTGTAGAGTACATAGACATACGATGGATTAAAATCGAGATTTGTCTGTCGGATAAGCCATCAATATTCCATTCATAAATGGCTTCACCGTTATAAGAAGTGTTTGTAATATTCCAATCCCTTTCCTCTATCAGAACGTCTTGAGGAGTGGGACGAGGATAATAAGAGGTAGACATGCGAGGAATATCGGCATACCGTTTGCCTGGTTGTTTTTTCATTATTCCCCTGAGTTTATTAAGTTCAGTGGCGAGAACTTCGCCCGCATTTTCGGTGGAGTTGATATTGTCAGCAAAGTTTGACTCAACAGTTTGAATATGCTCATCAGACATGTCTAGTGGTTGGAGTTTTAAAGTAGAGAATTTTTTATCCAAAAGAGTTTCGAGTTGTTGGAGAGATGAGGTGGTAGTAAAACCTTCTATCTCTAGTGGTCGTTGGATTCCTGGTTTAGAGAAGATGAAGTTATCATCGATTTTGGGTGTTTCAGAAGTTGAAGCAATATTTGAAGAGTCCTTTTGGGCACTGAGTTTATTGACGAGCTGAACAAGTTCATCTAGTTTTGAATCAAGAGAACTAATATGTTCCCCAAGAACTTTAACATAAAGACTTAAGTAATTGTTTTGAGAAATGAGATTATTTATTTCAGAAACCGTGACTCGACCAATATCATCACTAATGAATTTCTGAAAAGCGGAGAAGGTTAATCCAGTGTTATTTGGTAAGATAAAAGAAGACTGTGGAGGATAATGAGATTGAGTAGTCGTACCGTCAGGATGTTGGTAGGATCTCTCAATTAATTTGATGTAGGAAGGCAAATATGCAGACATGAACCAAGGAACAAAAAAGATAATTTGATTATGTAGAGTACATATCTCATAAAAGTCCTCAGAAATATTCCGTAATTCATCTCTAGAGTAGGTTTCAAAAAACCAATTTCTAAAAGTTAACCATTTTTCAGAGAAAAATTCTTTCTGAATATATTTTCTGGCCTGTGAGCCAGGACTAAAATCAAGGATTTGTCTAGACATAATTAAACAGAGTTTATATCAAATTCCATCTCGGAAGGAGTTGGTTTATCATTATCAATATCTTGAACAATATTTGTTTTGGGATTAATTTTGATTTGTTCCACGTGTCTAGGCATAGAATGTGTTTCAGTAGAATCTAAAGTATGTAAAGATGCAGCGTGTTTCCTAGCTGGACCATAAACTGGCGGTGTAGTAGGTTCAATTGGAGATATATGCTGAATTTGAGGAAGTTTTCTTGAAATATGGAAAGAGTTCCGATATACAGGAACACTATTGTCAAATTGTAGACAAATCTGTCCATCAGAATTTTGAGTTACATGTGTTAACTCGGAATTTGTTGCTTCTTCAGCTAATTGTTTGAAGGAAGTAACAGAGTTTAAGACCCAAGTCTGAGGGAAATCTATTTCATCCCACCGAATTGGTCTTCGAGTAGTTATTTTGGATTTAATAAAATTGGTCTCAATAAGTAGAGTACAATCAGAATTATCATCCATTAATTTACAACGAGGATTTAAGGTTGATAATAGTCGATAATATATGCGGTAAGATAAACCAATAAGCTCAGATCCAGGAGCATAATTGTAGCCATGAGTTTTAATATTCAGAGTTAAAGCATGAAGAATATTAACATCAGTTAAAGATAATAACAGATTAGGCTGAGTATTAAAGTAAACAGGGCCATAAGCCAAAGTTGATTCAACAGAACCCATAAGAGATTTACGAAAATTTAAATTTCTAGCATCTCTTAGAGCTGCCAAAAAGGTTTCTGGTAGACCTTTTAAAGTCAAAGGTCGGAAAGCGATTTGGACTAAGCCAATATGCATATAATTAAAATTGCGTTTAAATATATCAACATCATGTTTATTCAGTAATTGAATAGTTTGTTCATCGGCATTTAAGGCAAGAGATTGCTCTGTAGTTTTTATAATTTGCTTGTGCTTAATTTTATCAAAAAACCCATATTCATAGATAGTTTTTAATTCTACCTTTGGAATTGTCCATTTATTCAGAAGATCCATATTTTGAGGTAAATCTACCTCTTCAAGTTTAGTACTTTTCGTACTAACTTCTCCCATATCCATGATTTTAAGTTTTATGTTCTTACCAGTCGTTTTTCACCATCTCTAGTATATTTACCATGAAAGTTCCTAGGCTTTGATACCATTTTACAGGATCTCACAGGCTGGGGTACGCCGCTCAGCCTACCAGACCACGTAAATAATACCGGAACAAGCTTAAGTCGGAAAACCGAACCGAAGCACCAACCGAGGTAGAATTTCTGACTGTATGGTAATAATTTACCCAGGCAAGGGGCCTGTCCAATACAAGTAAACTCATGTGTCTAGAAGTTCTAATTGTGCAAAAATACGCCCTTTTTTCTTCAATACGGGCTTCAAAGGCACAACTCTCTAGACGAAGCCACGGAGGCAAAGTTTACTGATATTGACTGTACCACCATCCCGGAACCAAGTCGGAGAATTCTATCTAAGTAGAGTCTGGATCTTTCAAGGTTAACATGCCTTGAGAGGTTAGAAGACTAGTAAGAACATAAAAGAACTTAGCCGGACATGGGTCACGGCGTAGATCTAGGATAAATAGAAGATAATAAAACTTTCAAACTTAAAAATTAAATATGTACCTTGACAGCCGGCGTCGGAATAGTAGAAGAAACTTTCTTTATTTATGTAGCTGGAGGTTTCTTACATATAATAGAGAGAGAGAGAATTTAAACTTTAAAAGAAAAACTTGATGCCTCTTTACTACAAATGAGGCTCCTTATATAGAAAAGAAAAGGAATCTTGCACAGTAATATGTGGGTCCTGTGCACAGTACTATTACAACAGTGTTTTTGAACAGTAACTGAACAGTGTTTACAACGGATTTCTAGATTTTTTCTTGCTATCCCATTTCAAAAATTCTTCAGCGTTGGCTAATACTTCTTCTGAATTTAGAGTTTCTGGTGGCTGAGAATCAGTGATGAGATCATCAGAGTTCTGCTCCGTGCTATTCATAGACGTATCTGAAGTTTGTTCGACGGTGAGGAGCAATTTATCTCGAACCTCGGCCAAATATTCTTCGATAAGTTGGAGTTTATTTCCATCATGAGCAGAGATTCTTCTAGAAACATAATTGATGGATTTATCCTCAATTAGGATAGATTTTTTAGGGGCCTTTTCATATAAGGAGATTTTTTGATTAATTTCATCTCTTTGGTCATGCCCGTAAGGGAGTTTGGTCGCAGGATCGATTCGGAGTAACTTATCCCAGAAGTTACAGTAGAAAGTACGGTAAATAGCTGGGATTTGCTGTGAATCGTATCCAATTTCAATTGACCAACGATGTATCCAAGGGATGGAGAATTCGATAAAGAAATACATTTGATCAATAGTGTCGAGTTTGCAGATATGGTCGGAAAGATATAATTCTGTTAAGAAAGGTGAGGATTTTTTCCAAGCATGATAGAGAGATAAATATTCAGAGGGAAGAATTTTAGTAGATGGGCCATGATTAGTCCACCACTGGATAAACCAATTTGGAATGGGTTTTTCAAAGACTTTCGAACATATTTTTAGAAACCATGTGTGTTTGTGTTTATAGTTATTGTAATATAACACATGGGAGAAAGCCTTTATGTAGTCCCAATAGGTAAAGTTAGCAATGGTTTGGCCTTGAGGCCCCATAGGCAGATTTCTGAGCGTCATTGAAGAAATACCCCATTCTTCAATGGGAATAAGTTTTTTAATAACAAGTTTTGAGTAGCCATGTACTCCAGGAGTTGATTCGCCCAATGGGCTGTGCTCAAAGGTAGCACTAGCAGTATGAATCAGAATTTGTTCATAATAAGTTCGTGTTTTGTAAGATTCTCCTGCTACGTAGACGTGAGCCGTTAAATAATTTTGCAATGTTCGCCATGCTTCTTCAGAGTTTTCATTTGCTGGAATATGCTGATTTTCAAGATAGACTATGAGTTCTCTGGCTTCGAGTTTCTCATATGACGGTTTATCTTCAGAATTTTCATTCACAATAGAAGCAAAAGAATTTGCTGGTTTCTTTTGTTCAGCTAAATATGCCTTTATCTGTTCATATAAAGGGTGAGTTTCAGGAATATCTTCTAGATTAATATTCGGAGTTTGTGTCTGTGATGAAGATGCTTCATCCTGAGATATTCTGGAATTTACTAGAGTCCTATTTCCTTGCCTTAGGACCGGAAAATTAGAACTGGAAGTGCTATAAGCAGTGTTTGATCGAGCGGTGCTTCGTGGATAGGAAGGATTAGTTCTTCCTCCATGATGCAAATATGCAGAATTTTGATTTCGACCATGGCCACGTCCTCTGGCCATTTGCCAGGGAGGATCTGCCATTCTGCAGAGATATCAGTGATCATCAGTATCAATGTCAAGCCAATCATACCACCATTGTTCATTGTGAATAAGTTCAAACCACCAATAGGCGTTTTGAACATGCTGGATAATAAGAGCTTCTAGAATTAATCTTTGAGCGTCTTTAGGTAAAGGAATACATTTAAGAATTGTTATAATAGTTTTTTCATCAATGAAAGCTTTGTAATTCATGTTAAATATTCTCGTGATAAGAAATCAGGTAATGAATTCTCACTGCCCTTTTTATACTGAATTTCGAAATCAAATGGGGCTAATTGTGCCTGCCATCTGGCAAATATTAGTTTAGAAGCATCGTGTTTAAAATCTTTGTCAAACATAAATTTAACAGATTGAGCATCAGTTCTAATAATGAATTTTTGATTATACAGATCATCTTGGAATTTCAGTACACATTTAACAATAGTTAGCATTTCATGAGCGACAGTAGCATATTTTTTCTGACTATCAGTCCACTTACCAGAATAAAAACGGATTAAACATTCAGTTTTTGTATGGGGGTTAATTTGCTTAAGTATCCCTCCGTATCCAATATTGGAAGCATCTGTCTCAATAATTTTTTGCCAATTTGGATTGGCAAGAGAAGTACAAGGGAGTGATTGTACACGAGCTTTAATCAATTTGACCAAATCAGTGTGGGTTTTAGTCCACGGAGTTTTTTGATCCTTTTTCAATCTATCATACAGAGGAGCTAAGTCTCTAGATAGATTTTTATAGAAAGGAGAAATATAGTTGAGACTACCAAGAAATCGCTGGAGTTGTTTTTTATCAGTAATCTCATCTGGGAATTTAGTTGCGAATTCTAAAACTCGCTGGATGGGTTCAATAGAACCTTGACAAATATTATGCCCAAGAAATCGTACATTAGTCTGAAATAAATGCATCTTGGGTTTAGAAATAACTAAGCCATTCTGAATAATGACCTGTTTGAATATATGCAGATGTTTAAAGTGATTCTCCAATGTTTTGGAAAAAACAAGAATTTCATCTATATAGACAATAATAAAATCCATATAAGGATTAAAAATATCATTCATGATTTTCTGGAATTCGGATGGGGCATTTTTTAATCCGAAGGGCATGACGTTCCATTCGTATTGCCCAAAAGGCACATTAAAAGCAGTTTTATAAGTATGGGTTTTATCAACCTGAATTTGCCAATAACCCGATAAGTTGGAGTTTATTTCCATCATGAGCAGAGATTCTTCTAGAAACATAATTGATGGATTTATCCTCAATTAGGATAGATTTTTTAGGGGCCTTTTCATATAAGGAGATTTTTTGATTAATTTCATCTCTTTGGTCATGCCCGTAAGGGAGTTTGGTCGCAGGATCGATTCGGAGTAACTTATCCCAGAAGTTACAGTAGAAAGTACGGTAAATAGCTGGGATTTGCTGTGAATCGTATCCAATTTCAATTGACCAACGATGTATCCAAGGGATGGAGAATTCGATAAAGAAATACATTTGATCAATAGTGTCGAGTTTGCAGATATGGTCGGAAAGATATAATTCTGTTAAGAAAGGTGAGGATTTTTTCCAAGCATGATAGAGAGATAAATATTCAGAGGGAAGAATTTTAGTAGATGGGCCATGATTAGTCCACCACTGGATAAACCAATTTGGAATGGGTTTTTCAAAGACTTTCGAACATATTTTTAGAAACCATGTGTGTTTGTGTTTATAGTTATTGTAATATAACACATGGGAGAAAGCCTTTATGTAGTCCCAATAGGTAAAGTTAGCAATGGTTTGGCCTTGAGGCCCCATAGGCAGATTTCTGAGCGTCATTGAAGAAATACCCCATTCTTCAATGGGAATAAGTTTTTTAATAACAAGTTTTGAGTAGCCATGTACTCCAGGAGTTGATTCGCCCAATGGGCTGTGCTCAAAGGTAGCACTAGCAGTATGAATCAGAATTTGTTCATAATAAGTTCGTGTTTTGTAAGATTCTCCTGCTACGTAGACGTGAGCCGTTAAATAATTTTGCAATGTTCGCCATGCTTCTTCAGAGTTTTCATTTGCTGGAATATGCTGATTTTCAAGATAGACTATGAGTTCTCTGGCTTCGAGTTTCTCATATGACGGTTTATCTTCAGAATTTTCATTCACAATAGAAGCAAAAGAATTTGCTGGTTTCTTTTGTTCAGCTAAATATGCCTTTATCTGTTCATATAAAGGGTGAGTTTCAGGAATATCTTCTAGATTAATATTCGGAGTTTGTGTCTGTGATGAAGATGCTTCATCCTGAGATATTCTGGAATTTACTAGAGTCCTATTTCCTTGCCTTAGGACCGGAAAATTAGAACTGGAAGTGCTATAAGCAGTGTTTGATCGAGCGGTGCTTCGTGGATAGGAAGGATTAGTTCTTCCTCCATGATGCAAATATGCAGAATTTTGATTTCGACCACGGCCACGTCCTCTGGCCATTTGCCAGGGAGGATCTGCCATTCTGCAGAGATATCAGTGATCATCAGTATCAATGTCAAGCCAATCATACCACCATTGTTCATTGTGAATAAGTTCAAACCACCAATAGGCGTTTTGAACATGCTGGATAATAAGAGCTTCTAGAATTAATCTTTGAGCGTCTTTAGGTAAAGGAATACATTTAAGAATTGTTATAATAGTTTTTTCATCAATGAAAGCTTTGTAATTCATGTTAAATATTCTCGTGATAAGAAATCAGGTAATGAATTCTCACTGCCCTTTTTATACTGAATTTCGAAATCAAATGGGGCTGGTATCATTATTCTGTTCTACATTGCTATCAAGTAATTCTATGTCATCTTCTTCAGAAGCATAATCATTTTCAGAACCGGAAGTATATAATAAATTATAAACTTCATCATGAACTTCATCTGAAAGATTTAAATTTTTTAATTTTTGC
Organism: Capsicum pubescens; assembly: GCA_030864215.1. Classification (NCBI taxonomy): domain Eukaryota; kingdom Viridiplantae; phylum Streptophyta; class Magnoliopsida; order Solanales; family Solanaceae; genus Capsicum; species Capsicum pubescens. The sequence continues at coordinate 265,215,004 of CM061547.1, read as the reverse complement.
AATTTGCAGTTGGGGGCTATATGACCATATTGGTTGCACTTATAACACTTAATTTTTGATAAGGGGCGTTTGGAATAATTTTTTGAAAATCTCGTGGATTTTCGGAATGTCTTGCGAGCTTCTCGCTCTTCCTTACTCCTTCGTCGAGGATGCTTGGATTGATATTTAGAAGATTCAATGGGTTTTTGAGGCGATGGTTTTTCCATGCCAAATTGTTCACAGAAGTCACCTAATTGAGATCTCTCTCTGAGTTTATCAAGCTTGATTTGTCTAGCCAATTTTAACTCATTACAAAGGGCTAACCCTTCTTGAGTACAGGCTACGATTAGTTGGCCATAGGTCTTGTCCTTATATGGAATCTCGCCATAGGATCCTCGAAGAGTTTTTCGAACACGTTCAGCAAATAAGGGGGGAAGACCATCAATAAATTTGGCTTTCCAGTGTTCGTATTTACTTTCGGGTAGATCCATAACCCGACTAAGAAAGGTATCTTTATACCAACGAAACTCGCCAAGATGGCGACATCTTAAACCATTAAGAAGAGTTCTAATGTTTTCATGGTGGTTTGTAAATCTTCCACCAAAATGTTCAATAATGGTTAGCATAAGGGTATAAACGGCATCTGATCTTCCTGCCGCAAGAGTTCGGCCAAGGTTATCAATGCCTGCCGTGGGGTTTGTGGCGTTGTAGATGGCTTCTCGTTCTGTATTAGTCAAGAAATTATCCCACCAGCCACGAAGTTGGCCGGTGAATCCAGCAACAATCATTTTACAGATTGTTTGATCGGATCTATCTCGAGCCGTAGCTCGTGTAGCTGTACAAATTGTAGAGTACATAGACATACGATGGATTAAAATCGAGATTTGTCTGTCGGATAAGCCATCAATATTCCATTCATAAATGGCTTCACCGTTATAAGAAGTGTTTGTAATATTCCAATCCCTTTCCTCTATCAGAACGTCTTGAGGAGTGGGACGAGGATAATAAGAGGTAGACATGCGAGGAATATCGGCATACCGTTTGCCTGGTTGTTTTTTCATTATTCCCCTGAGTTTATTAAGTTCAGTGGCGAGAACTTCGCCCGCATTTTCGGTGGAGTTGATATTGTCAGCAAAGTTTGACTCAACAGTTTGAATATGCTCATCAGACATGTCTAGTGGTTGGAGTTTTAAAGTAGAGAATTTTTTATCCAAAAGAGTTTCGAGTTGTTGGAGAGATGAGGTGGTAGTAAAACCTTCTATCTCTAGTGGTCGTTGGATTCCTGGTTTAGAGAAGATGAAGTTATCATCGATTTTGGGTGTTTCAGAAGTTGAAGCAATATTTGAAGAGTCCTTTTGGGCACTGAGTTTATTGACGAGCTGAACAAGTTCATCTAGTTTTGAATCAAGAGAACTAATATGTTCCCCAAGAACTTTAACATAAAGACTTAAGTAATTGTTTTGAGAAATGAGATTATTTATTTCAGAAACCGTGACTCGACCAATATCATCACTAATGAATTTCTGAAAAGCGGAGAAGGTTAATCCAGTGTTATTTGGTAAGATAAAAGAAGACTGTGGAGGATAATGAGATTGAGTAGTCGTACCGTCAGGATGTTGGTAGGATCTCTCAATTAATTTGATGTAGGAAGGCAAATATGCAGACATGAACCAAGGAACAAAAAAGATAATTTGATTATGTAGAGTACATATCTCATAAAAGTCCTCAGAAATATTCCGTAATTCATCTCTAGAGTAGGTTTCAAAAAACCAATTTCTAAAAGTTAACCATTTTTCAGAGAAAAATTCTTTCTGAATATATTTTCTGGCCTGTGAGCCAGGACTAAAATCAAGGATTTGTCTAGACATAATTAAACAGAGTTTATATCAAATTCCATCTCGGAAGGAGTTGGTTTATCATTATCAATATCTTGAACAATATTTGTTTTGGGATTAATTTTGATTTGTTCCACGTGTCTAGGCATAGAATGTGTTTCAGTAGAATCTAAAGTATGTAAAGATGCAGCGTGTTTCCTAGCTGGACCATAAACTGGCGGTGTAGTAGGTTCAATTGGAGATATATGCTGAATTTGAGGAAGTTTTCTTGAAATATGGAAAGAGTTCCGATATACAGGAACACTATTGTCAAATTGTAGACAAATCTGTCCATCAGAATTTTGAGTTACATGTGTTAACTCGGAATTTGTTGCTTCTTCAGCTAATTGTTTGAAGGAAGTAACAGAGTTTAAGACCCAAGTCTGAGGGAAATCTATTTCATCCCACCGAATTGGTCTTCGAGTAGTTATTTTGGATTTAATAAAATTGGTCTCAATAAGTAGAGTACAATCAGAATTATCATCCATTAATTTACAACGAGGATTTAAGGTTGATAATAGTCGATAATATATGCGGTAAGATAAACCAATAAGCTCAGATCCAGGAGCATAATTGTAGCCATGAGTTTTAATATTCAGAGTTAAAGCATGAAGAATATTAACATCAGTTAAAGATAATAACAGATTAGGCTGAGTATTAAAGTAAACAGGGCCATAAGCCAAAGTTGATTCAACAGAACCCATAAGAGATTTACGAAAATTTAAATTTCTAGCATCTCTTAGAGCTGCCAAAAAGGTTTCTGGTAGACCTTTTAAAGTCAAAGGTCGGAAAGCGATTTGGACTAAGCCAATATGCATATAATTAAAATTGCGTTTAAATATATCAACATCATGTTTATTCAGTAATTGAATAGTTTGTTCATCGGCATTTAAGGCAAGAGATTGCTCTGTAGTTTTTATAATTTGCTTGTGCTTAATTTTATCAAAAAACCCATATTCATAGATAGTTTTTAATTCTACCTTTGGAATTGTCCATTTATTCAGAAGATCCATATTTTGAGGTAAATCTACCTCTTCAAGTTTAGTACTTTTCGTACTAACTTCTCCCATATCCATGATTTTAAGTTTTATGTTCTTACCAGTCGTTTTTCACCATCTCTAGTATATTTACCATGAAAGTTCCTAGGCTCTGATACCATTTTACAGGATCTCACAGGCTGGGGTACGCCGCTCAGCCTACCAGACCACGTAAATAATACCGGAACAAGCTTAAGTCAGAAAACCGAACCGAAGCACCAACCGAGGTAGAATCTCTGATTGTACTCTACTTATTGAGACCAATTTTATTAAATCCAAAATAACTACTCGAAGACCAATTCGGTGGGATGAAATAGATTTCCCTCAGACTTGGGTCTTAAACTCTGTTACTTCCTTCAAACAATTAGCTGAAGAAGCAACAAATTCCGAGTTAACACATGTAACTCAAAATTCTGATGGACAGATTTGTCTACAATTTGACAATAGTGTTCCTGTATATCGGAACTCTTTCCATATTTCAAGAAAACTTCCTCAAATTCAGCATATATCTCCAATTGAACCTACTACACCGCCAGTTTATGGTCCAGCTAGGAAACACGCTGCATCTTTACATACTTTAGATTCTACTGAAACACATTCTATGCCTAGACACGTGGAACAAATCAAAATTAATCCCAAAACAAATATTGTTCAAGATATTGATAATGATAAACCAACTCCTTCCGAGATGGAATTTGATATAAACTCTGTTTAATTATGTCTAGACAAATCCTTGATTTTAGTCCTGGCTCACAGGCCAGAAAATATATTCAGAAAGAATTTTTCTCTGAAAAATGGTTAACTTTTAGAAATTGGTTTTTTGAAACCTACTCTAGAGATGAATTACGGAATATTTCTGAGGACTTTTATGAGATATGTACTCTACATAATCAAATTATCTTTTTTGTTCCTTGGTTCATGTCTGCATATTTGCCTTCCTACATCAAATTAATTGAGAGATCCTACCAACATCCTGACGGTACGACTACTCAATCTCATTATCCTCCACAGTCTTCTTTTATCTTACCAAATAACACTGGATTAACCTTCTCCGCTTTTCAGAAATTCATTAGTGATGATATTGGTCGAGTCACGGTTTCTGAAATAAATAATCTCATTTCTCAAAACAATTACTTAAGTCTTTATGTTAAAGTTCTTGGGGAACATATTAGTTCTCTTGATTCAAAACTAGATGAACTTGTTCAGCTCGTCAATAAACTCAGTGCCCAAAAGGACTCTTCAAATATTGCTTCAACTTCTGAAACACCCAAAATCGATGATAACTTCATCTTCTCTAAACCAGGAATCCAACGACCACTAGAGATAGAAGGTTTTACTACCACCTCATCTCTCCAACAACTCGAAACTCTTTTGGATAAAAAATTCTCTACTTTAAAACTCCAACCACTAGACATGTCTGATGAGCATATTCAAACTGTTGAGTCAAACTTTGCTGACAATATCAACTCCACCGAAAATGCGGGCGAAGTTCTCGCCACTGAACTTAATAAACTCAGGGGAATAATGAAAAAACAACCAGGCAAACGGTATGCCGATATTCCTCGCATGTCTACCTCTTATTATCCTCGTCCCACTCCTCAAGACGTTCTGATAGAGGAAAGGGATTGGAATATTACAAACACTTCTTATAACGGTGAAGCCATTTATGAATGGAATATTGATGGCTTATCCGACAGACAAATCTCGATTTTAATCCATCGTATGTCTATGTACTCTACAATTTGTACAGCTACACGAGCTACGGCTCGAGATAGATCCGATCAAACAATCTGTAAAATGATTGTTGCTGGATTCACCGGCCAACTTCATGGCTGGTGGGATAATTTCTTGACTAATACAGAACGAGAAGCCATCTACAACGCCACAAACCCCACGGCAGGCATTGATAACCTTGGCCGAACTCTTGCGGCAGGAAGATCAGATGCCGTTTATACCCTTATGCTAACCATTATTGAACATTTTGGTGGAAGATTTACAAACCACCATGAAAACATTAGAACTCTTCTTAATGGTTTAAGATGTCGCCATCTTGGCGAGTTTCGTTGGTATAAAGATACCTTTCTTAGTCGGGTTATGGATCTACCCGAAAGTAAATACGAACACTGGAAAGCCAAATTTATTGATGGTCTTCCCCCCTTATTTGCTGAACGTGTTCGAAAAACTCTTCGAGGATCCTATGGCGAGATTCCATATAAGGACAAGACCTATGGCCAACTAATCGTAGCCTGTACTCAAGAAGGGTTAGCCCTTTGTAATGAGTTAAAATTGGCTAGACAAATCAAGCTTGATAAACTCAGAGAGAGATCTCAATTAGGTGACTTCTGTGAACAATTTGGCATGGAAAAACCATCGCCTCAAAAACCCATTGAATCTTCTAAATATCAATCCAAGCATCCTCGACGAAGGAGTAAGGAAGAGCGAGAAGCTCGCAAGACATTCCGAAAATCCACGAGATTTTCAAAAAATTATTCCAAACGCCCCTTATCAAAAATTAAGTGTTATAAGTGCAACCAATATGGTCATATAGCCCCCAACTGCAAATTGCAAAAATTAAAAAATTTAAATCTTTCAGATGAAGTTCATGATGAAGTTTATAATTTATTATATACTTCCGGTTCTGAAAATGATTATGCTTCTGAAGAAGATGACATAGAATTACTTGATAGCAATGTAGAACAGAATAATGATAAATGTGCTGATTGTGATAATCATGCGTGTAATTGCGATGAAACTATGTATAAACTCCAAGCTCAATTTGAAGAGCTTGACTTTAATCTTAAAACACTTACAGCTGAAAATGTTTTAGAGTTATTAAAAGATGTCACGGATGAAAAACTTCGTGAAAAAATTCTTAATTTTGCTACTCAAAAAAATTCGTCTTCTTCCACCTCTACTAATACAGTGAAAGACGATTTTGAAAATCAGCCTTTTACCTATTCTTTAGCTGAAGTTAATCGCAGATTAGCTCTGAGCAAAACTCCTGGTCAAGATACCACTCTTAACGATTTAAAAATCGAAGTTGAAAAACTTAAAAAGGAAATTGTTTCTTTAAAACAAAATCAGCTGATTAATGATCATCGCCTTTCAAAACTTGAAGGAAAGGAAATTGTTTCAAATTCAACTTCTTCAGACGAAAGAGGACCTGATGATCCTTTGCAACTTGAAAAATTGCATGTAGAAACTCCCTATAATGACTCTTTCTTAAGTATGCTGCAAATTGTCACTGCTCATAAATGGTATATTAATTGTACCATTTTAATAAACAAAGAATTCTTTTTTACTAATGTCGCCATGATTGACAGTGGGGCAGACGTTAGTTGTATCCAAGAGGGATTGATTCCCACAAAGTACTTTGAAAAAACCACTCACTTGGTAAAATCTGCAACGGGCCATTCTTTGGACATTAATTATAAATTGCCTAATGCTCATATTTGCCGTGATAAAATTTGTATTCCTCACTTCTTCTTCTTGGTTAAGAATCAAATATATCCTCCAATTATTTTAGGAACTCCTTTTATAAATGCTATATATCCTTATACTCATATTGATGCTAATGGCTTTCGAGCTACTTATAAAAATCAACCTATTTCTTATCCTTTTGTTACACAACCTATCACGCGTGATATTAATGCTCTTATTAACATAAAACAAAATCAGCTTAATTTCCTGCAATTAGAAATAATGAGTATTAATATTTCTGATACGTTAAAACCTGTTAAAATACAAGAAAAAATAAGAACCATTTCTTCTCAATTAATAACTGATATTTGTGCCGATCATCCAAATGCCTTTTGGAATCGTAAAAAACACATTGTTTCTCTTCCTTATGAAGAAGGCTTCACTGAAGACAAAATTCCAACCAAATCTCGACCCTGTCAGATGAACGCCGAACTGGTTGAATTCTGCAAAAGAGAGATTGATAATCTCTTACAAAAGGGTCTCATCAAACCCTCAAAGTCTCCCTGGTCTTGCACTGCTTTTTATGTCAATAACGCTGCAGAAAAAGAAAGAGGTGTACCTCGATTAGTTATTAATTATAAACCCTTGAACAAAGTTCTGCAATGGATTCGGTATCCAATTCCTAATAAAAGAGATTTACTCTCTAGATTATATGATGCTAACATATTTTCTAGAGAGTAAATCTCTTTTATTAGGAATTGGATACCGAATCCATTGCAGAACTTTGTTCAAGGGTTTATAATTAATAACTAATCGATTGTACTCTACGGAATATTTCTGAGGACTTTTATGAGATATGTACTCTACATAATCAAATTATCTTTTTTGTTCCTTGGTTCATGTCTGCATATTTGCCTTCCTACATCAAATTAATTGAGAGATCCTACCAACATCCTGACGGTACGACTACTCAATCTCATTATCCTCCACAGTCTTCTTTTATCTTACCAAATAACACTGGATTAACCTTCTCCGCTTTTCAGAAATTCATTAGTGATGATATTGGTCGAGTCACGGTTTCTGAAATAAATAATCTCATTTCTCAAAACAATTACTTAAGTCTTTATGTTATCAGAGCCTAGGAACTTTCATGGTAAATATACTAGAGATGGTGAAAAACGACTGGTAAGAACATAAAACTTAAAATCATGGATATGGGAGAAGTTAGTACGAAAAGTACTAAACTTGAAGAGGTAGATTTACCTCAAAATATGGATCTTCTGAATAAATGGACAATTCCAAAGGTAGAATTAAAAACTATCTATGAATATGGGTTTTTTGATAAAATTAAGCACAAGCAAATTATAAAAACTACAGAGCAATCTCTTGCCTTAAATGCCGATGAACAAACTATTCAATTACTGAATAAACATGATGTTGATATATTTAAACGCAATTTTAATTATATGCATATTGGCTTAGTCCAAATCGCTTTCCGACCTTTGACTTTAAAAGGTCTACCAGAAACCTTTTTGGCAGCTCTAAGAGATGCTAGAAATTTAAATTTTCGTAAATCTCTTATGGGTTCTGTTGAATCAACTTTGGCTTATGGCCCTGTTTACTTTAATACTCAGCCTAATCTTTTATTATCTTTAACTGATGTTAATATTCTTCATGCTTTAACTCTGAATATTAAAACTCATGGCTACAATTATGCTCCTGGATCTGAGCTTATTGGTTTATCTTACCGCATATATTATCGACTATTATCAACCTTAAATCCTCGTTGTAAATTAATGGATGATAATTCTGATTGTACTCTACTTATTGAGACCAATTTTATTAAATCCAAAATAACTACTCGAAGACCAATTCGGTGGGATGAAATAGATTTCCCTCAGACTTGGGTCTTAAACTCTGTTACTTCCTTCAAACAATTAGCTGAAGAAGCAACAAATTCCGAGTTAACACATGTAACTCAAAATTCTGATGGACAGATTTGTCTACAATTTGACAATAGTGTTCCTGTATATCGGAACTCTTTCCATATTTCAAGAAAACTTCCTCAAATTCAGCATATATCTCCAATTGAACCTACTACACCGCCAGTTTATGGTCCAGCTAGGAAACACGCTGCATCTTTACATACTTTAGATTCTACTGAAACACATTCTATGCCTAGACACGTGGAACAAATCAAAATTAATCCCAAAACAAATATTGTTCAAGATATTGATAATGATAAACCAACTCCTTCCGAGATGGAATTTGATATAAACTCTGTTTAATTATGTCTAGACAAATCCTTGATTTTAGTCCTGGCTCACAGGCCAGAAAATATATTCAGAAAGAATTTTTCTCTGAAAAATGGTTAACTTTTAGAAATTGGTTTTTTGAAACCTACTCTAGAGATGAATTACGGAATATTTCTGAGGACTTTTATGAGATATGTACTCTACATAATCAAATTATCTTTTTTGTTCCTTGGTTCATGTCTGCATATTTGCCTTCCTACATCAAATTAATTGAGAGATCCTACCAACATCCTGACGGTACGACTACTCAATCTCATTATCCTCCACAGTCTTCTTTTATCTTACCAAATAACACTGGATTAACCTTCTCCGCTTTTCAGAAATTCATTAGTGATGATATTGGTCGAGTCACGGTTTCTGAAATAAATAATCTCATTTCTCAAAACAATTACTTAAGTCTTTATGTTAAAGTTCTTGGGGAACATATTAGTTCTCTTGATTCAAAACTAGATGAACTTGTTCAGCTCGTCAATAAACTCAGTGCCCAAAAGGACTCTTCAAATATTGCTTCAACTTCTGAAACACCCAAAATCGATGATAACTTCATCTTCTCTAAACCAGGAATCCAACGACCACTAGAGATAGAAGGTTTTACTACCACCTCATCTCTCCAACAACTCGAAACTCTTTTGGATAAAAAATTCTCTACTTTAAAACTCCAACCACTAGACATGTCTGATGAGCATATTCAAACTGTTGAGTCAAACTTTGCTGACAATATCAACTCCACCGAAAATGCGGGCGAAGTTCTCGCCACTGAACTTAATAAACTCAGGGGAATAATGAAAAAACAACCAGGCAAACGGTATGCCGATATTCCTCGCATGTCTACCTCTTATTATCCTCGTCCCACTCCTCAAGACGTTCTGATAGAGGAAAGGGATTGGAATATTACAAACACTTCTTATAACGGTGAAGCCATTTATGAATGGAATATTGATGGCTTATCCGACAGACAAATCTCGATTTTAATCCATCGTATGTCTATGTACTCTACAATTTGTACAGCTACACGAGCTACGGCTCGAGATAGATCCGATCAAACAATCTGTAAAATGATTGTTGCCGGATTCACCGGCCAACTTCGTGGCTGGTGGGATAATTTCTTGACTAATACAGAACGAGAAGCCATCTACAACGCCACAAACCCCACGGCAGGCATTGATAACCTTGGCCGAACTCTTGCGGCAGGAAGATCAGATGCCGTTTATACCCTTATGCTAACCATTATTGAACATTTTGGTGGAAGATTTACAAACCACCATGAAAACATTAGAACTCTTCTTAATGGTTTAAGATGTCGCCATCTTGGCGAGTTTCGTTGGTATAAAGATACCTTTCTTAGTCGGGTTATGGATCTACCCGAAAGTAAATACGAACACTGGAAAGCCAAATTTATTGATGGTCTTCCCCCCTTATTTGCTGAACGTGTTCGAAAAACTCTTCGAGGATCCTATGGCGAGATTCCATATAAGGACAAGACCTATGGCCAACTAATCGTAGCCTGTACTCAAGAAGGGTTAGCCCTTTGTAATGAGTTAAAATTGGCTAGACAAATCAAGCTTGATAAACTCAGAGAGAGATCTCAATTAGGTGACTTCTGTGAACAATTTGGCATGGAAAAACCATCGCCTCAAAAACCCATTGAATCTTCTAAATATCAATCCAAGCATCCTCGACGAAGGAGTAAGGAAGAGCGAGAAGCTCGCAAGACATTCCGAAAATCCACGAGATTTTCAAAAAATTATTCCAAACGCCCCTTATCAAAAATTAAGTGTTATAAGTGCAACCAATATGGTCATATAGCCCCCAACTGCAAATTGCAAAAATTAAAAAATTTAAATCTTTCAGATGAAGTTCATGATGAAGTTTATAATTTATTATATACTTCCGGTTCTGAAAATGATTATGCTTCTGAAGAAGATGACATAGAATTACTTGATAGCAATGTAGAACAGAATAATGATAAATGTGCTGATTGTGATAATCATGCGTGTAATTGCGATGAAACTATGTATAAACTCCAAGCTCAATTTGAAGAGCTTGACTTTAATCTTAAAACACTTACAGCTGAAAATGTTTTAGAGTTATTAAAAGATGTCACGGATGAAAAACTTCGTGAAAAAATTCTTAATTTTGCTACTCAAAAAAATTCGTCTTCTTCCACCTCTACTAATACAGTGAAAGACGATTTTGAAAATCAGCCTTTTACCTATTCTTTAGCTGAAGTTAATCGCAGATTAGCTCTGAGCAAAACTCCTGGTCAAGATACCACTCTTAACGATTTAAAAATCGAAGTTGAAAAACTTAAAAAGGAAATTGTTTCTTTAAAACAAAATCAGCTGATTAATGATCATCGCCTTTCAAAACTTGAAGGAAAGGAAATTGTTTCAAATTCAACTTCTTCAGACGAAAGAGGACCTGATGATCCTTTGCAACTTGAAAAATTGCATGTAGAAACTCCCTATAATGACTCTTTCTTAAGTATGCTGCAAATTGTCACTGCTCATAAATGGTATATTAATTGTACCATTTTAATAAACAAAGAATTCTTTTTTACTAATGTCGCCATGATTGACAGTGGGGCAGACGTTAGTTGTATCCAAGAGGGATTGATTCCCACAAAGTACTTTGAAAAAACCACTCACTTGGTAAAATCTGCAACGGGCCATTCTTTGGACATTAATTATAAATTGCCTAATGCTCATATTTGCCGTGATAAAATTTGTATTCCTCACTTCTTCTTCTTGGTTAAGAATCAAATATATCCTCCAATTATTTTAGGAACTCCTTTTATAAATGCTATATATCCTTATACTCATATTGATGCTAATGGCTTTCGAGCTACTTATAAAAATCAACCTATTTCTTATCCTTTTGTTACACAACCTATCACGCGTGATATTAATGCTCTTATTAACATAAAACAAAATCAGCTTAATTTCCTGCAATTAGAAATAATGAGTATTAATATTTCTGATACGTTAAAACCTGTTAAAATACAAGAAAAAATAAGAACCATTTCTTCTCAATTAATAACTGATATTTGTGCCGATCATCCAAATGCCTTTTGGAATCGTAAAAAACACATTGTTTCTCTTCCTTATGAAGAAGGCTTCACTGAAGACAAAATTCCAACCAAATCTCGACCCTGTCAGATGAACGCCGAACTGGTTGAATTCTGCAAAAGAGAGATTGATAATCTCTTACAAAAGGGTCTCATCAAACCCTCAAAGTCTCCCTGGTCTTGCACTGCTTTTTATGTCAATAACGCTGCAGAAAAAGAAAGAGGTGTACCTCGATTAGTTATTAATTATAAACCCTTGAACAAAGTTCTGCAATGGATTCGGTATCCAATTCCTAATAAAAGAGATTTACTCTCTAGATTATATGATGCTAACATATTTTCTAAATTTGATTTAAAATCGGGTTATTGGCAAATTCAGGTTGATAAAACCCATACTTATAAAACTGCTTTTAATGTGCCTTTTGGGCAATACGAATGGAACGTCATGCCCTTCGGATTAAAAAATGCCCCATCCGAATTCCAGAAAATCATGAATGATATTTTTAATCCTTATATGGATTTTATTATTGTCTATATAGATGATATTCTTGTTTTTTCCAAAACATTGGAGAATCACTTTAAACATCTGCATATATTCAAACAGGTCATTATTCAGAATGGCTTAGTTATTTCTAAACCCAAGATGCATTTATTTCAGACTAATGTACGATTTCTTGGGCATAATATTTGTCAAGGTTCTATTGAACCCATCCAGCGAGTTTTAGAATTCGCAACTAAATTCCCAGATGAGATTACTGATAAAAAACAACTCCAGCGATTTCTTGGTAGTCTCAACTATATTTCTCCTTTCTATAAAAATCTATCTAGAGACTTAGCTCCTCTGTATGATAGATTGAAAAAGGATCAAAAAACTCCGTGGACTAAAACCCACACTGATTTGGTCAAATTGATTAAAGCTCGTGTACAATCACTCCCTTGTACTTCTCTTGCCAATCCAAATTGGCAAAAAATTATTGAGACAGATGCTTCCAATATTGGATACGGAGGGATACTTAAGCAAATTAACCCCCATACAAAAACTGAATGTTTAATCCGTTTTTATTCTGGTAAGTGGACTGATAGTCAGAAAAAATATGCTACTGTCGCTCATGAAATGCTAACTATTGTTAAATGTGTACTGAAATTCCAAGATGATCTGTATAATCAAAAATTCATTATTAGAACTGATGCTCAATCTGTTAAATTTATGTTTGACAAAGATTTTAAACACGATGCTTCTAAACTAATATTTGCCAGATGGCAGGCACAATTAGCCCCATTTGATTTCGAAATTCAGTATAAAAAGGGCAGTGAGAATTCATTACCTGATTTCTTATCACGAGAATATTTAACATGAATTACAAAGCTTTCATTGATGAAAAAACTATTATAACAATTCTTAAATGTATTCCTTTACCTAAAGACGCTCAAAGATTAATTCTAGAAGCTCTTATTATCCAGCATGTTCAAAACGCCTATTGGTGGTTTGAACTTATTCACAATGAACAATGGTGGTATGATTGGCTTGACATTGATACTGATGATCACTGATATCTCTGCAGAATGGCAGATCCTCCCTGGCAAATGGCCAGAGGACGTGGCCGTGGTCGAAATCAAAATTCTGCATATTTGCATCATGGAGGAAGAACTAATCCTTCCTATCCACGAAGCACCGCTCGATCAAACACTGCTTATAGCACTTCCAGTTCTAATTTTCCGGTCCTAAGGCAAGGAAATAGGACTCTAGTAAATTCCAGAATATCTCAGGATGAAGCATCTTCATCACAGACACAAACTCCGAATATTAATCTAGAAGATATTCCTGAAACTCACCCTTTATATGAACAGATAAAGGCATATTTAGCTGAACAAAAGAAACCAGCAAATTCTTTTGCTTCTATTGTGAATGAAAATTCTGAAGATAAACCGTCATATGAGAAACTCGAAGCCAGAGAACTCATAGTCTATCTTGAAAATCAGCATATTCCAGCAAATGAAAACTCTGAAGAAGCATGGCGAACATTGCAAAATTATTTAACGGCTCACGTCTACGTAGCAGGAGAATCTTACAAAACACGAACTTATTATGAACAAATTCTGATTCATACTGCTAGTGCTACCTTTGAGCACAGCCCATTGGGCGAATCAACTCCTGGAGTACATGGCTACTCAAAACTTGTTATTAAAAAACTTATTCCCATTGAAGAATGGGGTATTTCTTCAATGACGCTCAGAAATCTGCCTATGGGGCCTCAAGGCCAAACCATTGCTAACTTTACCTATTGGGACTACATAAAGGCTTTCTCCCATGTGTTATATTACAATAACTATAAACACAAACACACATGGTTTCTAAAAATATGTTCGAAAGTCTTTGAAAAACCCATTCCAAATTGGTTTATCCAGTGGTGGACTAATCATGGCCCATCTACTAAAATTCTTCCCTCTGAATATTTATCTCTCTATCATGCTTGGAAAAAATCCTCACCTTTCTTAACAGAATTATATCTTTCCGACCATATCTGCAAACTCGACACTATTGATCAAATGTATTTCTTTATCGAATTCTCCATCCCTTGGATACATCGTTGGTCAATTGAAATTGGATACGATTCACAGCAAATCCCAGCTATTTACCGTACTTTCTACTGTAACTTCTGGGATAAGTTACTCCGAATCGATCCTGCGACCAAACTCCCTTACGGGCATGACCAAAGAGATGAAATTAATCAAAAAATCTCCTTATATGAAAAGGCCCCTAAAAAATCTATCCTAATTGAGGATAAATCCATCAATTATGTTTCTAGAAGAATCTCTGCTCATGATGGAAATAAACTCCAACTTATCGAAGAATATTTGGCCGAGGTTCGAGATAAATTGCTCCTCACCGTCGAACAAACTTCAGATACGTCTATGAATAGCACGGAGCAGAACTCTGATGATCTCATCACTGATTCTCAGCCACCAGAAACTCTAAATTCAGAAGAAGTATTAGCCAACGCTGAAGAATTTTTGAAATGGGATAGCAAGAAAAAATCTAGAAATCCGTTGTAAACACTGTTCAGTTACTGTTCAAAAACACTGTTGTAATAGTACTGTGCACAGGACCCACATATTACTGTGCAAGATTCCTTTTCTTTTCTATATAAGGAGCCTCATTTGTAGTAAAGAGGCATCAAGTTTTTCTTTTAAAGTTTAAATTCTCTCTCTCTCTATTATATGTAAGAAACCTCCAGCTACATAAATAAAGAAAGTTTCTTCTACTATTCCAACGCCGGCTGTCAAGGTACATATTTAATTTTTAAGTTTGAAAGTTTTATTATCTTCTATTTATCCTAGATCTACGCCGTGACCCATGTCCGGCTAAGTTCTTTTATGTTCTTACTAGTCTTCTAACCTCTCAAGGCATGTTAACCTTGAAAGATCCAGACTCTACTTAGATAGAATTCTCCGACTTGGTTCCGGGATGGTGGTACAGTCAATATCAGTAAACTTTGCCTCCGTGGCTTCGTCTAGAGAGTTGTGCCTTTGAAGCCCGTATTGAAGAAAAAAGGGCGTATTTTTGCACAATTAGAACTTCTAGACACATGAGTTTACTTGTATTGGACAGGCCCCTTGCCTGGGTAAATTATTACCATACAGTCAGAAATTCTACCTCGGTTGGTGCTTCGGTTCGGTTTTCCGACTTAAGCTTGTTCCGGTATTATTTACGTGGTCTGGTAGGCTGAGCGGCGTACCCCAGCCTGTGAGATCCTGTAAAATGGTATCAGGACTCTTCAAATATTGCTTCAACTTCTGAAACACCCAAAATCGATGATAACTTCATCTTCTCTAAACCAGGAATCCAACGACCACTAGAGATAGAAGGTTTTACTACCACCTCATCTCTCCAACAACTCGAAACTAATATAATATAATATAATATAATATAATATAATATAATATAATATAATATAATATAATATAATATAATATAATATCATATAATATAATATCATATAATATAATATAATATAATATCATATAATATAATATCATATAATATAATATAATATAATATCATATCATATAATATAATATCATATCATATAATATAATATAATATAATATCATATAATATAATATAATATAATATAATATCATATAATATAATATAATATAATATAATATAATATAATATAATATAATATAATATAATATAATATAATATAATATAATATAATATAATATAATATAATATAATATAATATAATATAATATAATATAATATCTTTTCTTCCTAATTTTGAAGATATACGAGATGAAATCGATTGGTATGATATTGACTCATCATTTGATAAATTCTAATCTACTTTATGCAGCATGGGTACAGATCCACCCTGACAAATAACCAGTGGTCGAGAAAAAGGCGGCAGAAGCTAAGAAGGAAGATACTCCTCTTCCAGGGGAAGAAACTTCCCTTCATCATCATATGCTTCTTCATCATCCAAATTCTCAGTATTGCAAAGGGGAAATATGAGTCCAATTAATGTAAGAATTTCGCAAATTGCAGAATCATCTTTAAAAACTCCGCATATGAGCACTTCGATCCATTTGGATGAGATTCTAAAGGATCATTCTTTATTTGAGCAACTACAATCTTTTATATCTGTCAAGCAAGCCGATTTGTTTGCTTCAGTTGCCAAAGAAAACACTGTCGATAGGCAAAATTATGAAAAATTTAAAAATCGAGAGGTAATAGTTCTCATAGAAAATACTCAAATATGTAAACAAAATGATCCATGAAAACTCCTCCAAAAACATTTATTAACTAACCTCTATTTTGCAGGAGAATCTTATAAAACAAGAGCTTTTTATGAATCAATACTAGTGGCTACTGGAAGTATTGAAATAGAACACCATCAAATGGGTGAAACAACTCCAGATGTTCATGGATACTCCAAGATGGTCATTAAAAAACTCATATCAATAGAATATTGGGGAACCACTTCCATGACAGAAAAATTCATGACAATGAAAGGATCGAAAATCATCTTCACTTATTGGGACTATATAAAAGCCTTTACCCAAACCTTATATTATTTCTAAAAGTTTGTTCTGAAGTTTTTGAAGACCCAATTCCCAATTAGTTTATTCAATGATGGTCGTATCATGGTCCTACAGTAAAAATTCTGCCAGTAAAATCTCTGCATCTGTACAAAGAATGGATTAAAGTGTCGCCATTTCTAACAGACTTATATCATTCAGATCATGTCTGTAATCTAGATAAAATTAACCAAATGTATTTCTTTATAGAATTCTCCATTCCATGGATACATAAATGGAGTGTTGAATTTGGATACACGAAAGAACAAATACTCAAACTTTATAGGGTATTCTACACCAATTTTTGAAAAAAGCTAACATGAAATGACCCCCTAACTAAGCTCCCGCATGAACGAAAATTGCTCGAATCCATTAATCAAAAGATCGTTGGATACACCTCTGCTCCTCAAAAGAAAATTGTGGAAGATAAAAACCTAAGTTATATTTCTAGAAGAATCTCTGTACATGACGAAGACAAATTAGAAATAATTGAAAAATACTTAAAAGAAGTCCAAAAAAAATTGATGAAAACTGTGAAACAATGTTCGGATACTTCCATGAAGAGTCTTACAAGTGAAGAAGCAGCTGAATCTGAAGATATTCAAAAATCTCAGCCATTTCTTCCTGAAAATATTCTTAATGATAAAGAAATTGAAAGAGTTGATGTCTTACTTTATCAACTAAAAAGCAAAGAAAAAGACAAGATATGATAGGTTTACTATGCTCGTCTTCTATGTATAGGACCCATATATGGGACCGTTAAATAATAAAAACACTATGCACAAGGACCCACCATTATTGTGCAAGATGCTTTTTTTTATATATATATAGACGTCTCATCTGTTAGGGAGGCATAAGTTAGAAAAATTTGTCTTTCTTTCATTTTCTCTCTCTAAGTCTGCTCTCCCTTCTCTCTTCCTCTCTTGTATAATATTTCAAGGCTTTAATAAAAGAAGGCAGCTAGCCGACATTTACTATTCCGGTCTTGCATCCGGCCACTATTAAGGTATTTATTTATTTTCTTCTGACGTACTTCTAATACTTCTTCTTCCCTTCCAGCCGTGACTATGTTCGGCTAAAAACCTTTCATATCTATGTTAGAGATCTAACTTCTTGTACTTAGTAACTATGAAAGATCCAGACTCTATCAAAATATGAAGAAATTTTTCTATAGTTTCTTGACTTGATTTCGAAATGGTGATACAGTCGAGTTTAATACGGCTTATGTTGGCTTTGTCTTTGTGACTACGTCTAGTAAGTTGTGCCTCTTTAGCCCGTAAAAGATGAAGAAAAGGGTGACTTTTTGCACAGTCAGAACTTCTAGACACATGGGTTCAAGTATATTAAATATCTGACAGGCCCCTTGTTTGGATAAAAGGATTAATTCTTCCATACAGTAATTAAGCTATTCGAAAATTCTTTTATATTTCGGTTGGTGCTTTGGTTCGGTATTCCAACTATGGCTTAATCCGATGTTGTTGAAGCTATTATGACAGGCGTCGCGGCTTACACACGCCTGACAAGATCCTGCTTAATGGTATCAGATATAATATAATATAATATAATATAATATAATAAGTGTGAAGACCCTTAAAAAATGATTTGAACTTTATATCCTTCATTAAGAGACTCTGTAATAGACAATCATCTTTTCATATTTTTTCTTCAATTTTTAATATTGAATATTGACTATAATAAATATATATGAAAAAAATTAAATGGAGAAGATTTTCTACTTTTAGTTGAATTCCTAAATTTATGGCAATAAATTGTTAAAGAAAATACAACTTCAAAGAAATTACTATATTAAAAAAATTCTATATAAGGTAAAGTTCTAAATATTTTAGAAAAATTGAGAAACTATTTTACATAAAATAGGTTAAGACTCCTAAAAGAAGAAGAAGAAAAAAAATTCTTCCATAAACTAAATGCAATTCGTGTATCCCAATTAAAAAAGGTAGTAGACTTCACCAAAAAAATATATATATATTTTTTTAGGTTAAGACTATTATTATTTTGTTATAATATTTTAGTTTAGGAGTCTTTATATTTCTTTCTTTTTTTTCAATTTTACAAGTCTTTTTTTAGGTTTTTACGAATACATTATTTGGGTACTAAAATTTTGTGACCATAGTTTTGTTATTGGGTAAATTTATGATTTTTGAATTTCAAATTTCTATTTATTTTACGTTTTGTTTTTATTGATCATAACGTTTAAACAAAGCTTTGTTATGAATTTTTTGTGTAAAGATTAAGTTTAATTGTATTGTTTTGATATCTTTATTATCGTATTATTTTGTTGTAATTTATAAGTGGTAGATAAATATCGGTTGACTTTGAAAATTTTTTTAAGGAAAAGGTTAGATTTAATTGTATTATTTTGATGTCTCTACTTTGAGAATTTTTTTTTTGTGTAAAGGTTAGATTTAGATGTATTATTTTGATAGCGTTATTATCGTATTATTTTGTTGTAGTTTACAGGTGGTAGATGAATGTCGATCGACTTTGAGTGAGGAAAATCTTTTGCAAAGATTAGGTTTAATTGTATTGTTTTGATATCTCCATCATCGTATTATTTTATTGTAATTTACAGGTGGTAGATAAATTTTGATTGGCTTTGAATTTTTTTTTTTTCTTTGTATATGTTAGGTTTAATTAAATATATTCACTGTCTTTACATGTTCAATAGATGTTGAATTTAATTATTGTATTCTTTTTTATTACTTAAACAAATATTCTATTTAGTGTAACGTGTAAACTCATTAAAATGAGATACACGCGCGACGCGCGTACACCTAAACTAATCTAGACAAATACTAAAGACACCAAACCCACTCCGAACTTAGACCTCGGCTCCTCAAACTTGATGCAGGACCCAACAATGACAATCCACCCAGGACCCAACACCGATTCTCGACACAAGAATTTACCCCGACTCAATATTCGAAACCCGACACCAACTCCTGATTCAGGACGACCACGACTCTCGACCCCCAACTTGGACCCACTATGACTCCCGTCTCTCGACCTGGACCTGATTGCGACTTTTGATTCGAGACCCAACCCTTACACAGAATCCACGATCTGACCCCCAACACTCAATCACGATCCTACTCCGACTCCCGACTCTGACACCCCACCCCGATCAATTTGTGTAAGCAAAACTTTAATAGGTGAAACTAAAAGCAGATAATCAATTATGGTCATAGCAATTTCGAAGATAAATTTATTGGCAGCGAGTATTGAAAGTTAAGATATATTAAAAAGTTAGTACTCCCTTAAAAATTGATGATGGAGACCGTAAAGAAAACGTTAAGGTTTGAAGGACAGAAAGATATATATCAAGACTCCCTACTCTCAAATTATCCGTCCCAAATTGAGATAACATTAATTAAGAAAAATAATTAATAACATATCTATTTTATCATAACACTCCTATTAAATGATGTTTATATTTTAATTTAAAGAAAAATCAATTAATGCAAAGGGTAAAACATGGGAAAAAAAAATTGTCTCTTCTTGAATAATAAAAAATAAAAAATAAAAAATAAAAAATAAAAAATAAAAAATAAAAAATAAAAAATAAAAAATAAAAAATAAAAAATAAAAAATCAAATTAAAAATTTGGGACGAGTAATTTGAGACGGAGGGAATATTTGTTTGAGGGGAACTTCATTTAATAGAGTGGATTACAATGATCTATTGCTAATTCTGATAGATCATTTAAAAATTGAAAACATGACGATAAAATAAGTTGTAAAGAAAATTGTACTAAAGAAACAACCAAATTAAATGGAAAAATTAGCTATTCTTATCTTCTATTCCATAGAAATTTATAGCTATTAAATCAACTTAATTTTCAAAATGTTTGTTCAAAAAGTGTTTCTCGAAAAAGCATTTTTCGTGATTTTTTTTTTATTTGATCAATAAATTTAAAAAACGCTTTTGAGCCACAATTAGTATTTGACTAAGCCTTTTAGAGGTGCTTATAAGTGTATTTTTGTTTAAAGTGCTTTTCAAATGAGTATTTTATGCTGAAACTATTTTTTTAGTTATGAAAAATAGTTTCTGCTACTCCCTAAAACACTGATTTTCTATTTCCTAGCTTTGCTTGAGCTAATTTTCAGCTCGATTTTTAACCATAAGTAACTTAGCAGTTTTTTAACCTTCATGCCAGATAAGCTTTGTTATCTTGTGTTATCACTTTTCAGTACCTAGAACCAGCCAATAATGCTTGAGTACCATGAACTAATGGGAAACAAAAGATAGAATTGTGGGTGTATTCCCCTAGTTGCAAAATTTTTGGCACTTTTAGATACTAATTTTTATCTTTCACATGTTAATACAAATATCACCCCATGCCGACACATTTTTCAATGCTTCATGTTCTCTTCCTCTCTTTAGACTCTCTCATCACCATGATTGAAGAAAATATTGAAAACTCAAACGATGAAAACAATTTGGCAGAGGAGAGATACTATATAATTTTTTATTTTTTTTTAAGATTGTTTAATTATTAATTCTCACAAGGATATTTAAAGTAGGCAAATTTAAGAGAAAATAAAATTATCGTGATCAGATATCAATCGTCGAGGACGTGTTCTTGCATGAAAATTCAATCGCCTTCAGGGTTGTTATATGCACACACTAAGGGTGTCAAACAGGCCGGTTACTAAAGGAAACCGGACCGGTTTGACCCGACCCGATAAGCCCAAGGGCTTTAAGGCCCAGGTCCGGTCCGATTGGGTTTTGAATTTGGGCCCGGTTAACCTGGATCGGACTCAACCCGGTTAGGGCCCGTCGGTTAATCGGCTCGGCCCGGCTCGGATAAGCCCGGATAAGCCCATTTAATTTTTTTTTTAATTTTTTTTTTAAGATTTTGGAAAATTGGGCCAAACTAGTTGTTGGCCCAACGACTATAATGGCTAGTTTGGGCCCAAATATAAAAAAAAAAAAGAAGTTTTTTTATTTAAAAATCATTTTTTAATCCCCCAAAAAATTCTATAAATACTCTACATTTTCAAATCATTTTTCACACAATTTTTCATCCTCTCAAGTCTCAAATCTCATTTCTCAATTCTCAAATATTCTATATATTTAATTTCTAAAGTACTCACTTTAATTTTTTAAATTTGCGATTACTAAGTACGAGTGGAAGTTTCTAAAGTCGCAACCTTCGGATACTTCCAAAATTTGGTATTGTCGTTCCATCTCTTACTTTTAATTTATAATTAGTGTATTAATTGTTGAATATTTATTTTTATTACTTTTTGTGTATTTTGAATATTTTTTAGTTTGATTTATACTATGGATAAATTAAGAAACCTCGGTAAAAGTGTCAAAAATTTTTGTCCCGGAAGTGGTAGTGGTAGCAAAAAGCGAATTACTAGCGGTGGAAGTACTTCAAGTACTAGATATACTCGTGTGCCTTCGCCTCCGGTACCACTTAGTCAACCTTTTGAGGAAGAAATAGGTGTAGGTGCTCACGATATGGATTATTTAGAAGTTTAGGAAAATTACGGTATAGAAGAAGAAAATGAAGTAGATGTGGTTGATTTAGATGAAGATGATGAAAATATTGGTGAGACACCCGAAGTAGAAAATGCCAACGTTAGATCCGAATCGGTTAATCTCCCTCCCCGTGCCCCAAGAGCTCGTAAACAAACTAGTGTTGCATGGAAATTTTTTGAACGTATATCAGATACTGAGGTGCAATGCAATATTTGTCAAAAAATATATAAGCATAAAAGAGGAGGCAAACAAGGGGGTACGGGTACGTTAATGAGACATTTAGCTGAAGACCACGAAAGAGAGTTAAAAATTGCACAAGGTGGTGAGGCTGTTGGTGGGCCCACACAAACTAGAATGGACCCAACAACCGATCACGTAACGAAAAAGTATAATAAATTGAGAGACCGGGAAGAAATAGCAAAAATGGTAGCTGTAAGCTGTTTGCCTTTTAGTTTTCCTTCTTCTGATGCTTTTATTCATTATATTCAAACAATTTATAATCTTATGTTTAATGGTATTCCTAGAAGTACTTGTCGGTTTGATATTTTTAGACTTCATTCACAATATTATTTTTATTTATCTACATTGTTAAAAAATATTCAATGTAGAATATCCCTAACTTCTGATCTTGGTCGTGCTGTAAATAAAAATAATTATTTAACCGTTACTTGTCACTGGATGGATAGTAATTTTGTGATGCAAAAACGTATTCTTGCTTTTTTATATGATGAAGATCGTAAACATACTGGACAATTTATTGTTGACTCGATACATAAAGTTGCAGCATTTTATGGTATCAAAAATAAAATCTTATGTATCGCTTTTGATAACGCTTCTAACAACAAGACTGCTATAACAAAGTTGAAATCTAAGCTATCACCGCCGTTACCTGAAATTTTTCATATTAAGTGTGCATATCATATATATAATTTAATTGTAAAAGATGGTCTTGAGTTTTTTGAGATTTCTATTGAAAAAATCTGTCTTGCTGTTGGTTTTATACAAGGAAATAATCGTAGATCGAGAATTAAAGAATTTAAAGTTAAATGTCAATAAAATGGACTTGCACCGATATTGATGCCTGAGGAAATTGATATTAGATGGAATTCTACGTATGATTTTTTAAAAACTTGTTATAAATATAGAGTTCCTATTACATTTGCTTTTAACCAACATTGTGGTTCATTAGCTGATTCTGCCGATTGCATGCTACTTGATTCTGATTAGGTTGTAATTAATGATCTTGTTAAGTTTTTGGAAAAAATTTATGTAGCTACAGTTGAATTTTCCGGTGCTTATTATCCTACTGTTTGTAATATTTTGGGATATATAACCGATATTTCTGGTTTGCTCAAAGAATATAAAAATAAAGAAGGTTATGAAAATGTTGTTGGTGCCATGTTTACTAAATTTAAAAAATATTTTTTTCCGATTCTCCCTATTTTCTTGGTTGGTGTTATGCTAAATCCGTGCATTAAATACCATACTATGTGCCACTTTAGTACTCTTATTTATCGTAACTTAAAAATAAATACTAACAATGATTCTGAACAAGTACAACCTGATTTGTGAACGGCTACGTTTAATGCGAATGCTTACATAGATAAATTATATAACCACTATGCTGATTTAGTTGATTTAGCTATACCGACACATATCAGTCCAACTGCCGCTCCTCATCCTCCTGAGGTGCCATTATTTTCTAAAAGGCCGGCACATTGTGGTTTTCCTGATTCCTTTTATGATTTACCCTGTTGGAACAGTGTTGACGAGGGAGCTTACACATCAACTTATCGGGAAGAGCTTAAGTATTATCTTCGGTCGCCGCCAGAGGATCGCAGACGATGGATCAATACGTTAGATTGGTGGAGGAATAATGAATCACAATATCCTGTACTTTCAAGATTAGCTAGAGATATCTTGAACGTTCCAATGTCAACCGTTGCATCAGAGAGCGCCTTTAGTCAGGGACGACAGCAACTTGGAAACAACCGACACTCATTGGGAAGCAATGTAATGAATGTTCTAGTTTGCCTCAGAGATTGGATTAGAGCAGAAAGAAGAAATCAAGGAATGGAACCGGAGCCAAATGACGAGCAGAAACTTGAAGAAATTATGACTTCGCGGGAGAACTCAGCAGAATCAAGTCCAATGCATGGGTTTGCCCCCATTGACTTTGACTATCCTATGCAAGTTCCCGTTAATATTAACATGGATGAGTTGGAAAAAATGATACATAGTTTGTAGATTTTTTATTTATGTAAATTATAAATTTTGGATCATTTTGCAATCAATAAAATTCAACATTCATTAATTAACTATCAAGTATTATTAATTTATTATATTAAGTAGTATATGTTTTGTATATTATTGTATATATCTTCTATACACATGTATATTTAACGTATATATTTAATGTATCCAAGTGTATATGTTTTACAAATTAGTATATAACTATATCTATATACATATTGTAGTATATATAAATGTATATTGTAGAATAGTATATATTTTATTTAAAGTAGTACATATATATTGAATGGTGTGTATATATCTTCTATAGACGTATATATTTAACGTATACATGTGTATATGTTTTATAAATTAGTATAATATAACTATCTATATATTGTAATACATATATATTGTAGTATATAGTTTATTTAATTTTAAAGTAGTACATATATATTGAATGGTGTGTATATATCTTCTATAGACGTGTATATTTAACGTATACATGTGTATATGTTTTATAAACTAGTATGTAAGTATATATACATATATATTGTAGTATACATCTATACATATATATATATATATATATATATACTTTATTTAAAGTAGTACATATATATTGAATGGCGCGTATATATGTGTATATATTATATCTTCTATAGACTTATATCTTTAACGTATACAAGTGTATGTATTTTATAAATTAGTATATAAGTATATATATATATATATAGTAGTAAATATATATATATATATATATATATATATTGTAGTATATACTTTATTTAAAGTAGTACATATATATTGAATGGTGCGTATATATGTGTATATATCTTCTATAGACATATATCTTTAACGTATACAAGTGTATATGTTCTATAAATTAGTATGTAATTATATATATACATATTGTTGTATATATATATGTATATTGTAGTATATATTTTATTTAAAGCAGTACATATATATTGAATGGTGCATATATATGTGTATATATCTTCTATAAGCCTATATATTTAACGTATAAATGTGTATATATTTTATAAATTAGTATATAACTATATATATATATTGTAGTGTATATATATATATTGTACTATTGTAGATTTGTAGTATATGTTTTATTTAAAGTAGTACGTATAGTCATATATAATTATATATTGAATGATACGTATATATGTGTAATTGTTTATATATATTTTAAAAAATATATATTGTATAATTGTAGTGTATATAGTGTATATTGAAGTGTATATAGTGTATATAATTGTAGTGTATGTAGTGTATATTGGATTTTTCATTTTTTTTTAAACGGATTTGACCGGTTTTTAACTGGGTTTAATCGGATTTAGGTGGATTTAATCGGGTTGGGTTAAGTGGACTGGTTCAGGGTTGTTTTCAACATTTTTACTGTTGAACCCGGAACCGACTCGGCCCATCCAACAAACTAAACGGGTCATTCCGATTTGGCCCGGCCCAGCCCACTTAACACCTTTAGCGCACACACAGAAAAAAAATCACATGATAATACAAATAATTTATTTTCTTACAAGTAACTCAATGAATATTAAAAAAAAATTCAAACATCAAAAGGACAGAAATCATACATACTTGATGATTTATGAATGACGTTAATAGTCTCATCCAAAGAATTATTAGTTAAACCAACAAAACAACATAAAAAATTAGCTAAATCCAAATAAATTCAGCAGAAATCAACAAAAACAATTAGCAAAACCATCGTAAATTTAGCCACAACCAACATAAACCGTAAGAAAAGTTACACATCTTTGTTCTATTATCAAATATTTTATATTTTAAGCCTTAAAAAGGAAAAGGCACAATATTAATAGACATGAGAGCCGACCTTTTGTGTTGTATAAAAGTACGTATCTATAAAACCTTATCATAAACTTAGCGATATAATTTTGAGTAGAAAATCTTTTTCCAGTTGATAAATATTTAAAAAAATTCAAGATATTTACTAATTAAGGAAAAATAGTAGAAATGCGATTTTGTCTATTGCAGAGTGTTTTAATGAAAGACAAAATATTCGAATCACTTTTCTAAGGGTCTTCACATTTTTAATATAACTAGTTTAGGGTACGTGTGATATTTTTATGTCCTAATAACACACATGAGTTATGCCCAATTTTTTCCTACGGATGAACCTGGTTGCCTAGCGTGTTTCGACAGAAGCAGTAAAGACAGTTAATAATGAACACGATAGTTTTCGTGAAAAACACCCAGCTCACAAAAGATGTAAAGGATACGACCTGTACCCTTACATGATTTAACCCCAACTTCATTAAACACAATGATCCTCTCAATAAAATATTACAAACTCTGTAGCCTAAGGAGTTACAAATTCTAATTACTAATGTTCAACAATCTCCCCAGACTGTTGAAACCCACTTTATGTTTTTCCACTTGAAAATTAAATTTCTCAACTCTAGCAACCTTAGAAACTAACTCTAATTCCTAAAAATGCTCCAACCTCCCAAGGTTTATGTTCCCATGTCTTTGAGTTATCCTGACTTGAAGATTAAACTGCTAAATTATTTTATAACACACTGGCACTAAGAAAGAATGAAAATTACAACTCAATAAACTTCGTAATACATATTTACTAGAATAGAAGAGTTAGACACATGGATAAAACAGTTTCTTCAATTTGGTTCATAGTATTAGGTTGCACTTTGATAGCCAGGCAGAACTCTCTCAAATATTGGTCTTACTTATTTTCTCGTGTTCTCCCTTTTTTCTCTCATTATTTGTGCATGAATTTCATTTTGAAAGTCCTCGGATATTTATAACTTCTATTGATATTCACAACCAAGTAAACTTTCAACTCCACAAGGACTCTCTTCTTGAGTGTTGTAGTCAAATACCAGCTCTTCTTTTCAGCACATGATGATTTCCTAATGTTTATCTGAAGTAACAAATTTTCTTTTCTTTATTTTTTCTCATATGAATTTATCCACAAAAAGTCTTCTCTTGTTGTTGAATTCTTTTAAAGCAGTTTTTCATGAACCAGTTATTCTTACTTGTTCCATAGCCTCTTATCAATCATCAAAACTTGACAAGTCTTAACAAATTCTCTCCTTTTGATGATGAAAAACGCAGACCCTTGTGCATTCTATTTTGATATCAACATCTTGATATATGAATACTAAAGCATGGAATATTTGAATGAAAACTCATGCTCTTGTATATTCCATTTCAATACAAATATCTTGACCTGAGAAAGCTAAAGCATAGAACACTTGAATAAATTAGATTAGTTAACTAGGTTATAAAATCTGCAACAACCCTTATCTTCCCCCTTTTGACATCATCAAAAATTATTTCAATCATATGAATGACAAAGAATTATGAACTCTGCATGATGGAACATGAATAGAAACATGTTTCATGTACCTGGTTCATCACTTTATCAATCATCAAATTCATCGGTCCATTAAGAGCTCTTGTTTGACAAGAACTCTCATCTTCTTGGATGCTTGATCCTGCGTATTTGTGGACTCCTTATTTGGATATGCTTTGCCCAAGTTTGTAAGAACTCTTGCTTGACAAGGACTTTCATCTTGCTTGGATACTTGAGTCTGTATATTTTTGGACTCTTGTCTTGGATATGTTTTGTACAAACTTTGTGATCTTTTCTTCTTGAGACTTTCATTAATTCAAAAAGGCCATATACATGTTAGATTTTGGATGTAGGAACATGTTGATCAACCCTTTTCATGTACGCGTTTCACTACTTTGTCAATCATTAAAGCATACACGAGCTTAATAGTTTTTTCTTTCTAATGATAACAGACTAATGAACCTTTTATGCTATGCTCAACCTATTTCAGTCAATTCAGAGTCTAAATAAAGTATCAAAAGACACACATTATGTGAATCAGGTTAAAATTATGTGTTATAAATATTACACAGTATACACACTTCCCTCTTTTGGTATCATAAAAGACCTGCATCAATTATGCAAACTAAGTCTCTTAAGTTAGAAATTTTAAGCTCATGGACACTGGAGCTATCATCTATACAAATACTTAAAAGTAAAAAAACTTAGTTATATATAATAAAGTATTTGCAAAGGCAAGAAAATAGACAAAAACAAAAGACTAAGATCAAACACTTTCATTGATCATTCATAATATTGCACCACAAATTTTTAACAAAATTAAAAATAACATTAAAGAACTTGTGATGAGAGTAAAAAAGATTTGAAAGAGTCTAAGGATATGAAGACTTGTCTTTTAGTGAAGTTGGATCATGAGATGACAAATGAGAATCTTTCTTGAGTCAGTCAAAGTCTTGTATGGTGTAGAGTTTGTAGCCTTTTTTCTAGTTCAGCCTTAAGACATGAATTTTCTCTCTAAGAGCATCCTTATCAATATCATATAAACATGAAACATATTCAAGGCCTCAAGGTTAGAAGTATAAAGTGATAATATCATTATCTTTAGCAGTCAAGCCAACCCGTAGGTGCTACAAAAGAGAACTTAGACCTTCTTGAAGAAACAAGTACAATATTCTGGTTCACAAACCTTATAGTATTTAGTCCTTTAGCTTGTGTAGTGAATGTCAATAATCATTGTGAGATGAGATCACACTTATTTTGAAATTATTGTGGAAATAATAGTGCCTTTGTTATCAACTTCATTCATTGGTACAAAAAAACTAGGTGCCTCTACCTGTTTCATAAGTACAAATATTTCAAACCCAACCCTCAAGTATCTATCTTTGTTCACCAATCCTATAGCCCTTTCTATAGTGAAGCCAACAGATGAATCTGGTTCAACTATGGGATTACCCAGATATTCCTCTCTCACAATATACATCTTTCTTTACTCCCTCAATAATACTACCATTCTCATAGATATATTTCCACTAATTCATAGCCCACATGATTCCCCCCTCACTTGGCACCTCAATTTTCTCTTAATCATATACAATAAGAGCATCTTTGCCTATAATAATTATAATAGTATATCTCTCAGAATTACTAATCACATGATCAACTTTTAAATCATCAATCAAGTTTGACTTTGAAAAAAGATGTGATGAGATGAGACTGACAATTTTAAAAAAAAGTTATCATTATCTTGGACTTCTTATTTTTTAAAGAGTGATGGCTATGGAGTTCTTTTAGGAGTCAATCTCTTTTGGCATTTTAGAAGAAAAAAGTACAAGTGTTTTATAATAAATTTTAGTATTTCAAAAAAATTTGGTACACATACCTCGATCAGTATTTGAATGGTTGATCTTGTTTTTATTTTTCAAGTCATTTTTCTGTGACATAGGCAAATATAATGTTATATTGCATAAGTAACTTGAACTTGAAAATGGTATAGAGACATACAACTAAATATATAAGACAGAGCAAAAAATTAAACTTAATATGCATTTTATATAGTGTTCTTTATCCAATCACTGAGGGATACTCATGTAATCTTACTCATACCCAATTATATTCCTCCAGTAAACCAGGTTCATACACATGTTTTATACATAGTTTTCCTTATCATAAGGTTTTTGGTCTTCTCAATGCTCTTTCTTGTGAAGTACTGGGTTACTCTCGTAAATAGGCGATGAAGTGCTTGGTGACCCAACTTATTGATTTCATCATATTCACCATGTCCATGAGCTTTTCTCTTGTTTATATGATGAAACGGGTAACACAACCTATTCCAGCGTACTCTTCTTAGTGGCAACATCTTCATCCTGCAATCTCCTTCACATGCTACTATTTTCACTCTTTTCTTTAGTAAGTGAGAAATTTTTTTATTAATGTCCAGTCATATGTCTTGAGCAAACGCTATTTGTACCAATTCTGCTTGCTTTCTCTCACTTTTGCCTGTAACTGAATCAAAGGTTAGTTTTTCCATACAAGCTTAGGTCCTTTCTTATTGTAATACTCCAAAAATCCAAACCAATGCTAGAGTCATGTTTCAAGCTCATGCATAGTACCTTATGGTTCTTTGATAATTTTACGAGTTAGTTTGGGGTATATTAATGTCACAACCCAAATCAGGACCCTGACCGTGATGGACATCCCGAACCATGAAGGCCCGAGAGCCTTTCTAACTTGCAATCACATACACCATTCATATACAAAGAGGAAATACAAAAATACATAACAAAATAAAATCATGGTCAAAGAATATGATTCGAAGGAACAATTCAAAATGGAGTTCCATAACTTCTAATAGCATCTAATAACAGTATGTGAAATCTTTAATACATAAGATCCAATATCTTGTCTAAAACTGGGACAAGGCCCCCCAGTAGACCATAACTAAAGAAAAACAACCAAATCTAAAAATTTGGCCTTCCGGAATAAGGGAGGCTCACGAACTGCACACTTCTGTCTAACAATTCTACGGCTTAGCGGGACCCCTTGACTGTGTCTCAGACCCTGAAATATAGGAGGTCAGTACAAATGTACTGGTACATAGAGCAATCCAAAATAACATACTTTTATATAACATAAGTGAGAGAAATTTATGAAATATTTTACATACGGTATATGAAAACACATGGGCATTCTTTAAATACTTGGAAACATTTCTTTGAAACCATGACCCACTCTTTATTTTATTTTTGAGCTAGATGGTACACCCTACAATCTATAATTCCATGGGCTATATGGAATCCGCCCTTGACTTGGCGGCAAAGCCTCCAATCCAAGTTTGCCGCAAGGATTGGAGTATCAATAAGGGAAGACACACAAGACTACATAGCGTGGTGCCATAATCCCCAGTCAAATCAACATGTCATAGTAGTGCACAAGATCACAAAGTAGGGCTCCTAACCATAGTCCCAATTTGAGATGACATAAAACAAAGTACACAAGATCACAAAGCAAGGGACCATAATCCCATGTCGGTAAATCACGATTTCTAATGTTGAGTCTTTCAACTCGCACTTTCTTAGGGTAACCATCTAACTCTCTTTAAGCCCATTTTTAACCTTTTCTAAACGTGCATCTTTCTGAATTCAAAAATATAAAAATCTGAATAAAAATATACATTCTGTTCTGTTCTGTGTCACCATGGCATTATCTGTATTGGTATCGTCATACCATGACTTGCAAGTCGTATATTTAAGCCATACATAATCAAGTTAAAACTCTTTTCGAGCAAAACAATGTTTAGACCACCAAATCAATCAAACAATACAAGAGAGTTCTTATTTTCAAATATATTTCAAATTATGCAGAGACTCTCTATTCAATATTTCATCAAACATGTGGGGGTCAAGTATTTTGTGACAAATCATGCAAATTCTTTAAAATCATCACTTCTCCTTTACATAAACAAGAAACATTTTTTCTTCAATTCATAGCCAAGATCAAGTTCATGAACAACACTAAAGACATTTGTAGCATGCTTCTCAGTATGAAATTGAATAATTCATAACATATAAAACAAAAGGCTTTACAACAAGAGGCTTTACAACAAGAGAGGGATTTTAATTGTTCATGCTCTCAATTCAACATTAGAAATCGAAATTTCATACATACTTATACACGAGTACATATCTAATTTAGGGGAAAGGCCTCAAGTCCAGAACATTATCATAAGAGGATTTCACAATGCACAATTGTAAATGTAAATTCAAAACCCATTGCAGATCCATGATTTCTCAACCTTTAAACATTGTTAAAACAATTTTCAACATGCCCATGTAGTTTAGGAAAACTCCACGTACCTTAGATTACTTATTTTAAAGAGTAGAACTCATATATTGATTTGTTCCTTGGAAATCTTGGACTTAAGGCTTGATTTCTTGATCTTTGGGGAAAGTATTAGGGTTTGAATTTGAGAGGATATGAGTTTTTGATGTATTTTGCCCAAATCATTATTTAATTTCGTGTTATGGATGAGGTAAGATGAGGGAAAAGGCTAAAATACTCCTAAGAAAACAAAAAAGATCGCAGAACTCCATCAGTTGACAGGCTGACATGTTGAAGTAAAATAGGCATAACTTTTCGCTCCAATATTGGATTTTTAGGCGAAGGCAGTTGCGTTGGAAAGAAGACTCAAAGACCTTTCATTTGATACATAGTAGGCCCCCAAATTCATTATATACACAAAGTTATGGTTGATGGAATTTGACCCTGATCTGTGGCCAATCTGTTGAAATAGATGCAACACAGATCAAACCAGTGTAGTCTGCTCCTGACCTGCGGCCAATCTGCTGCCAAACTACTGAAGCAGATGCAACACCGATCAAGGCTGATTGGATGGAATTTCAGTCAAGGGCCAAGGGCAAGGGAGTCATTTATCAGTCATTTTGTATTCCACTATATAAACAACATGTTAGGGTTATTTCTAAGTAGTTCATTCTAAAAATTTGAGACAACAACTATTGTAATATTATAAGTAGTGCAAATGATATTTTGGATTCTGGAACTCTTATGCATTTGAAAGAAGGCTTACATTCTAGTTCGAAATGCGGGTTGTTACATTATCCCCCCTTGGGATCATTTATCCCCAAATTATGACTCAGGACATAACAAGA
Organism: Capsicum pubescens; assembly: GCA_030864215.1. Taxonomy (NCBI): domain Eukaryota; kingdom Viridiplantae; phylum Streptophyta; class Magnoliopsida; order Solanales; family Solanaceae; genus Capsicum; species Capsicum pubescens. The sequence continues at coordinate 265,181,949 of CM061547.1, read as the reverse complement.
ACGATTTCAAGAACTGAATGGGTGAAAAGAGTAGGTATAGGATCTATACCTTCTAAATCATCATCCATGGCCTTGAAAAGAGTCGGGTACCTCGCACGCATATCATTTTCTGACTCCCAAGTAGCCTCCTTGGATTTTTGATTCCTTCACATCACCTTAATTGAAGCTATTTTCTTACTCTTCAACTTTCGAACTTAGCGATCCAAGATGGCAATGGGTTCTTCCTTGTATGACAAGGAGGCTTTCACATTGATATCCTCTGCAGAAAACACTAGGGAATGATCTCCAATGCACTTCTTCAACATGGACACATGAAACACGGGATGAACAGAAGCCACGCTAGCGGGCAAAGCTAACTCAGAGGCAACCCCACCGATTTTCTTCACAATCTGGTACCGTCCTATGTAACAAGGACTAAGATTCTTCTTTTTTTCGAAACGCATGACTCCCTTCACAGGGGAGACTTTGAGAAACACCAAATCACCAACCTCAAATTCCAACTCCCTCCTTCTAACATCGACATAGGATTTCTGATGACTCTGAGATATCTTAAGTCGTTCTCTAATGATCTTCACCTTCTCCATTGCCTGATGAACAAGGTCAGGCCCAAACAAATAGGTTTCACCTACTTCATACCACCCCATTAGTGATCTATATCTCCTCCCATAAAGTACTTCAAAAGAAGCCATCTGAATACTGGCATGGTAGCTATTATTGTAGGAAAACTCTATCAATGAAATATGATCCACCCAACTACCTTTGAAGTCAATTATGCAGGCTCTCAACTTGTCTTTAGGAGTGTAAATTGTGCGCTCAGCCTGCCCATCAGTCTGAGGGTGGAAGGCAGTACTCAGGTTCACTTAGGAACCCAAACCCCTCTGAAAAGACCGCTAAAACTGTAAACAGAATTGCGTACCTCAATAGGATATAATGGATAATGGTGCCCCATGCAAGCGAACTATTTCCTCAATGCATAGCTTGGCACAATCATGTCCCGAATAGTTAGTCCTGACAGGCAGAAAGTGAGCTGACTTGGTCATCCGATCTATAATCACCCAAATGGAGTCATATTAGTTTTGAGACCTCGGAAGCCCCGTGAAGAAATCCATATTGATCATCTCCAATTTCCATAAAGGTAAGGTTATCTCAAAGGAAGTACCACCTGGTCTCAAATGTTCCACTTTGACTTGCTGGCAATTCAAACACTTAGAAACAAAATCAGCAACAACACATTTCATATTGTTCCACCAATAAATTATCTTAAGGTCATGATACATTTTAGTAAAGCCTGGATGAACAAAATATCTTGAGGTGTGAGCCTTATTAAGAATTCTCTCCCACAATCTATCTACATTTGGCACACATAACCTACCTTGATACCTCAAAATTCCATCACCACCAATTTCAAATGCCATCACCTTCTGTTGACCAAAATCTTTCTTAATCTGCATCAAGATAGGGTCTTCGACTTGTTTTTTCTTAACTTCAGCACATAGGGAAGATTTAACTATCTCATGAACAGTTACTCTTCCATCTTCGGAATCCAAAAGTTGAGCCCCTAGATTTTTAAGCCGATGAATATCTTTTACCATCTCCCTTTTTCCCTCCTCAACATGAGAAAGACTTCCCATTGACAACCTACTAAGGCAGTTAGCCACCACATTTTCCTTGCCTGGATAATAGTGCAGACTCATATCATAGTCCTTCAAAAATTCTAACCACCGTCTCTGCCTGAGAATAAGTTCTTTCTGCGAGAAAACATACTGCAAACTTTTATGGTCAGTGAAAATATCAACATGTACCCCATAAAGATAATGTCGCCAGATCTTAAGTGCAAACACCACAACCGCTAACTCCAAGTCTTTAGTGGGGTAATTTCGTTCGTGCACCTTCAACTGTCTTGATGCATAAGCTACCACCTTGCCATGCTGCATAAGCACACATCCAAGTCCAACCCGAGATGCATTACAATACATAATAAAACCCTCTGTACCTTCGAGAAGGGTCAAAACATGTGCAGTAGTCAACTTGTCTTTTAATTTCTCGAAGTTATTCTCACAAGAGTCAGACCACATAAATTTACCCTATTCTGTGTCAACCTGGTAAGTGGAGCAGCTATGGAAGAAAAACTTTCTACGAACCTTCTGTAATACCCTACCAAACCTAAGAAGCTCCAAATATCGGTTGGAGTCATGGGTCTGGGCCATTTTATCACTGTCTCAATCTTTTGAGGATCAACCTTAATTCCATCACTAGATGTGATATGCCCCAAGAAAGCAATAGCACTAAGCCAAAATTCACATTTTGAAAATTTTGTATACAACTTATGATTCTTGAGGGTCTGAAGGATGATTCGGAGGTGACTGGCATGATCCTCCTCATTCTTAGAGTAAACCAAAATATCATCAATAAAGACTATGACAAATAGGTCTAGAAACTGATAGAACACCCTATTCATTAGGTCCATGAAATCTGCAGGGGTGTTAGTCAATCCGAAGGACATGACTAAGAATTCATAATGGCTATATCGGGTCTGAAAAGCTATTTTGGGAATATCGACCTCCCTAACCTTCAACTGATGATACTTCGAATGAAGGTCTATTTTTTAGAAACACTTAGCACCTTGTAGTTGGTCAAAGAGATCATCAATTCTAGGAAGAGGGTATTTGTTCTTAACAGTGACCTTATTCAGCTGACGATAGTCTATACACATACGCAAGGAACCTTCTTTATTACACATAAAGAGTATAGGTGTACCCCAGGGAGAAATACTAGGACGGAAAAAACGTTTATCAAGAAGATCTTTTAACTGTTCTTTCAACTCTTTCAATTCTGCAAGAGTCATTCTGTTTGGCGGGATAGAAATAGGACGAGTGTCTGGCAATAAGTCAATGCCAAAATCTATCTCCCTATCAGGTGGTATCCCTGGAAGATCATCAGGAAAAATTTCCAAAAATTCATTAACTACAGGGATAGACTGGAGAGAAGGACTTTCAGTATTATAATCTTTTACCTGAATCAGATGATACAAATAGCCCGTAGATATAAGTTTACGAGTTCTGAGATAAGAGATAAATTTCCCTTTAGGTACTAAAGAATACCCCTCCCACTCTATCACTGGTTTATTCAGAAAGGAGAAAGTGACTTTTTGGGTTCTACAATCTAGTGTGGCATAGCACGAATGGAGCCAATCCATCCCTAAAATATCATCAAAATTAACCATATCAATCTATACAAGGTCTACCACAGTATCGCAATTATAGACAAACACAACACAATTTCTGTACACCCTTCTGGCAACAACAAAGTCACCAACATGAGTAGAAACAGAGAAGGGTTCCAGAATAGTTTCGGGCTCAAAGACAAAACAGACTGCCACATATGGGGTCACATAAGACAAAGTAGACCCGGGATCAAGTAACACATACACATTATGGGAGAAAATTTGTAACGTACCCGTGACCATATTTGGTGATGCCTCTGCATCATGACGATTGGATAGAGTATATAATCGATTTTGACCACTCCTGGTGGCTAAAGTAATACCTTTGAGAGGAGGAGCTGTGGAGGTGGATTGGGACTTATCCCTCCTCCCCTCCTCTCCCCCGCATTACCTCCAACTGAAGGGCAATCTCTCTGAATATGTCCCACTTGTCCGCAGGAGTAACAATTCCTCCTCTCGAAGTAACATCTCCCTGGGTGGTTCTTCCCACAGATACTACAATGGGGAAATGACTTAGCGGGTTGTGTCACGCTCCTCTAGGAATGGGTGTCCTGTGTCCTCCGACCATTATTAGCCTAAGGATTAAAGGGTCGCTAATCACGTGGAGGTATGGGTATCGGGGTGCTGGCCGAAGGCTATGACTTACCCCAAGTCTTTTTCTTCGACCACCTGTTACCCCAATTACCGTCCTGGTGCTGACTGTAGTTCTGGTCTATAGGTTGGGCTCTCTTGACCTGCTTGTATTTCTTCCTTGCCTCTACTATTCTCTTTTCTGCTCTTCAAATTATTGCATATGAACTAACAATCTGGAGAAATTCATATCTCTGTTCAGCATTGCCCCTTTTTACTCCAACACCAAGTCATCTGAGAGACCGGATGCAAACTTTCTCATACGGGCCCTCATGTTACCTGTCAATTTTGGAGCATAATGGGATAACTGGTTGAATTTCAGGGTGTACTCCTTGACTTTCATCTTTCCATGTTTCAAGTTCATGAACTCTTCAGCCTTGGTCTCCCTCAACTCCAAGGGAAAGAATCATTCCAGGAAAGCTTCCACAAATTTGCCCCACACAAAAGGGTCAACATTATTTCCCCTCAAATCTTCCTATTCATTATACCACTGATTGGCCACATCCTTCAGCTGATAGGCCGCCAGTTCAACTCCTTCCACTTCATTCGCATGCATTAGTTGAAAATTTTTCTCTAACTCATCCACAAACCTTTGTGGGTCCTCCTCAACCTTTATACCTGTAAACATAAGTGGGTTCAGTCTCATAAATTGACCAACCCGGGTAGTCTCAGATGTACCAGACACAGACCTAATATCTTCAGACCGTTGGTCCTGGGAAGCCACCAACTGAGCTATCATATGTATTTAATTCCTAAACTCAACATTTGATACTTCTCTCTAAGGAGGTTGAGTGTGGTTAGTCCCGGACCGAGGAGCCCTAGGTCCCATGGGTCGGCTAGTTTGAATAGGAGGGACTCCCGAAGAAGCAACAAACTCAGGAGTGTGAGCCCTATAACGTGTCCTCATACCATGGGAAGGACGGACATCTTCAGTTTTGGTATTTTGTTCATTGGAGTGTCGGGGATGTATTCAGACTCTACAACACGAACTAAATCACAAAAAAAAGACATTCCTAAATACTTTGTAGCCTTCTGCTTATACGTATGGTGTGCTACACACCTATAAATAAGACTCTACCCGACGCAATTTTGCAGACACCCAGGGAGCATAAACCGTGCTCTGATACCAAGTTTTTCACGACCCAAACCAGGGCCCTGGCCGTGACAGACATCCCAAACCATGAAGGCCTGAGAGCCCTTCTAACTTGCAATCACATACACCATTCATATACAAAGAGGAAATATGGAACCGTGCTCTGATACCAAGTTTTTCACGACCCAAACCAGGGCCCTGGCCGTGACAGACATCTCGAACCATGAAGGCCTGAGAGCCCTTCTAACTTGCAATCACATACACCATTCATATACAAAGAGGAAATATGGAAATACATAACAAAACGGAATCATGGTCAAAGAATATTATTCAAAGGAACAATTCAAAATGGAGTTCTACAATGTAACGCCCCAAATCTGGTATCCAGAATGCTACACGACGCTCATGACCCCGAAGGACCACAAGCTAATCCATGACTGATATATGTACCTGTATACTGCATAAAATACTTTAAAATGCAGAAACATGAACTAAAAGGCCATAAGGTTCAATACTGAACATACTGAAGTCTGAAACATGATAGTCTAAAAAGCCTCTAACTGACTGAACTATCTGAGTAAGGAGTTGATGAGACATGTCCCCAACTAACTCCAACTAATAAACTAATTAATGAGATAATAGGAAATAATCATGTCCTCGAATGATGAGGACTCACTTCTAACTCTGACTGCTGAAACTGGAATCTACTGCTGATCTGGAGCTCGTGTCTCGGAACCTATGGTATAAGACACCATAGCGCAAATGTGTCAGTACTTTGAATATACTGGTATGCCTGTGAGGTAGGCTGAATGCATGGGGTTCATATGCATGAACAATAATAATAACTGACTAACTATCATGAGCGTGAGAATACATGCATGGGACATAACAACTGACATTAATACTGTGATAACATGATTACTGAATCTGAATATAACTGATAACATGAGTGACTGTATCTGACAGTCCTAAATCTAATGAAACTATCTGAGTTTCATACTGTATCTAAGTTGACTGTATCTGACAGTCCTAAAATCTGAAGAACTATCTGAGTTTTATTACTGAGACTGATACTGAGACTGTGGGAGGTAGTCATCTAACCGACATGTCCCAAATAATACATTATAGCTGAATTGGCGTCCAATCTATGCCCTGATTGGAAAGGTGTCAATACCGCGCCATTTGTAAGGACAACATGTGAGTGACCCTAATATAACAGATAACTCTGGTGAGAACGGTGGGAACCCTCATATAGCAGGCGAAGCCACCTCATTTACCCTCATATAGCAGGCTATGATGTCTCAACCTATGTTGGCTACATAGTTCTGAATCACAAGGATTGCATCTAAGAATCACACCCTCACATAACAAGTGAGTTTCCATCCTTGGGTTCACTCGGTGCTAATTTCTACTCCCATTCGAATAGACACTTATCATAATTTACTGAATTGAACATGGACTGAGTTACTGAATTCCGTTGACTGACGGAATATTACTGATATCTGACAACTGACTGAGTTCATGAGATCATGGAGATTTCCTGAGTCATAAGACTGTCTGAAGTCTAAGGATTCATAGCTTGACTCAGAGTATCATGGAAACATGACATGGCTCTAGGCACACAACTAATATTTTGGGTACAAGTACCCCAGGACTCGATGGAAGGAAAACTGCCCAAGCATAACTTACTTGAACATATAACTAACATCATAATCCATAATACATTTATAGAAGCATTCCATCAAAATATGTGATAGGCATAACTTGCACATACATGGGGATTTCATGATATCATACTAGTTGGGCATTGTTCCTTCATCTAGGCATTTAATCAAACACATGATAGACATAGTACATGTAGACAACATTATACAATAATTAATCATCATGATTCATCTCTAATTTCATCATCTAGGGTTTATTCATAGGTTCACATGAATATACATTTATACAAATCAATTCCACATAAAATTGATCACCCATCATGGATTTGAATTCAATTGATCATTCTTCATATAAACAAAACAAATCCAACATGAAATTCATAAAGAAATCCATAAACTTAAACTTAGAAAAGAGATTCTTGGGTTTCGTGGACGAAAGGAGCCCATGAATGAACACTACGCATACCTTAGTTCATGATTTCGTGAAGATTGACGGAGGAAATTCTTGATTCTGAATCTTCTATGAAAAGCCCTAGGCTGTTCTTGAGAGGTTTTGGAGAGAAACTAGTATATTTTGGGTGAAAAGTGGCTGAATCACGTGTTAAAGGGTTTAAATATGGGTGGAAAGTTGACCCTTTTAACCCTAGATGCGTCATTTAATTTCAGTAAAAAATTTCCGTATTGGACCCCTGGCGCGACACGATGCTATTGCGTTGTGTCACTGGAATTTAAAAATTAGGAAACTGAGGGATGGCGCGACACGGAGCCATCGCGTTGCCCCTTCTTTTGCGACCTGGAACTTTGGCGCGACGCGGAAAAAATCGCGCTGAGACACTGGAAAAAGGACAATTCTAGATTTGGGCCCAGGAGCTACGCGCCATAATCGCGGACCCCTACTGGAATTTGCCAAATGCCATTCCTCTTGTGGCGTGGAGCGCCACTGACTAAAATGGCGTTGTTTTACGGCGGGAACTTGAAATAGTCGTAACTTCTGACCCGGTTATCGGATTTGGGTGAATCTTATATCGATGAAAATATTATTGAATTTCCTACATGACAAAAAGAAAAAATCTTGAAAATTCCTCATGAAATAACCATCATTCAATTTAGAAGTTATGTATAATACCCCATTCTTGAGATGAAATTAGCTAGGAAAAGTATGGGGTATTACACATAACTTCTAAGAGCATCTAATAACAGTCTGCGAAATCTCTAATACATAAGAGCCAATATCTTGTATAGAACTGGGACAAGTCCCCCAGTAGACCATAACCAAAGAAAAAAAAACAAATCTGAAAATCAGGCCTTTCGGAATAAGGGAGGCTCTCCAGCTGCACACTTCTGTCTGACAAATCTACGGCTTAGTGGGACCCCTTGACTGATTTTCAGCGGGACCTGCAACTCTATAAAATAATCACAAAATCACAAAGCTAGTTTCATCGCACGTGCCTCGCATGTGTAACGTTTGATTATTTAAAATTAAATAATTTTCTATTGTGACAATTTTTAATGAAGTGTAAAAGTATAATTCACTTTTCAAAGATTCTTCACACTTTAATATAATAATGTAAACATAAACATATATTTTAGTGTAAGCACGTATATATTTTACTATTAGAAGTTTCAAGTAGTTGATGAATCACTTTTGCATTTTTCTTATTCTAACGCCTTTATATTTATTTCTAGATTTTTCAAATCTTCTTAAAATCAAATTTATTTGATTTAGAATTATTAAACTAAAGAAAAAAAATTAATTATCATTAATTATTATGACTTCTAATAAGAAAAGATTTTACCATAATTATATTTAATTAATTTTCAACTCTTAAATATTAGAAAAAATAATGAAAAAACGATTTTATCTAAACTAAAGACTTTAAATAAAGGGCAAAAATTCCAAACAATATTTCTAAGGCCCTTCACACTTTTAATACACTACTGTAACCGCATGTGACTCGCACGTTTATATTTGATTTTTCAAAAATAAATGATTTTGTCTATTGCGGTGATTTTTAATGAAGGGTAAAATATTCAAATAACTTTTCAAAAATCCTTCGCACTATAATATAATAATGTAAACACAAACATATATTTTAGTGTAAGCACATATATATCTTACCAATAAAAATTTCAAGTGGTTGATGGATCATCACTTTTGCGTTTGCTATACAGTACTTCTTTCCCTTATTGCCAGAGGTTAAGAGAAACGCATCAATTTGAACCATATTTGTAGTATGATTTTTTTTCTTCTATATTAAAATCTTTCCTTGTAAAGTCAAATCTTTACAAAATCATTGACTATATTCTTATTGCGTACTTAAATTTTTTAAAAATTTGGTACTTCTTAAATTTTTCTTATTTTAACATTTTAATATTTATTTTTTGATTTTTTAAATCTTCTTAAAATCAAATTTAGTTGATTTAGAATTCTTAAACTAATGAAAAAAAGTATTAGATGTCATTAATTTTGATGACTTCTAATAAGGAAAGGTTTTATCATAAATATATTTAATTAATTTTCAACTCTTAAATATTAAAAAAAAATAGAGAAAAGACGATTTTATTTCAAACAAATACTTTTAATGAAGAAAAAAACATTCAAACAATATTTATAATGTCCTTCACACTTTTATCCCTCCCTTTATTCCTATAGCAAGATTCTTCTATGAAAAACTCTCGAATTGCTTGAGCTTTCAAAGAATTAGGGATCATGCTCCCTAAAATCAATATTTTAATACATTACTTTGCAGTCCAAATTACATAATTAAGCCTCATTGTGAAATCAATATGAGAACTCAACAAATTAAAGTTGATAAAAAAAATTATAGACATATTGAAAGAAGAGTAAAAGTAAAGTATAGAGTAAATTTGAAAAACACAATAAAAGTACGTGATATATGTACATCATAAGCAATGAAAGAAGCAGCAAAATTCTTACACAGTGTAATTTAGTGTTGAGACTTATTACATGGTTATATAGAAAACTAATAATTATGATGAATGAATTATTATACTGTCGAAAAAGAAAGAGGAAAACTTATAAAATATTGAAAATATCATTTATATATTTAGAGTTATATTTAGTATAGAATTGTGTCTTTATTTAGAAGCCGAAAAAGAAAGAGGAAAACTTATAAAATAAGGAAAATATTATTTATACATTTAGAGTTATATTTAGTATGTAATTGTGTGTTTATTTAGAAGCCTGGTTATAGTTGATGTAAAAAAACTTCTCAACATGTAACAAATTAAATTAACTTTCCTTAAACTAATGAAAAAAATATTTATTGTCATTAATTCTGATGACTTCTAATAAGAAAATCTTTTATCACAAATTATATTTAATTAATTTTCAACTCTTAAATATTAGAAAAAATAGCGAAAAGATGGTTTTGTCTTAAACAAAGACTTTTAATGAAGGGCAAAAAGTTCAAATAATATTTCTAAGGCCCTTCACACTTTTAATATATTATACAGATTATAGATATAGATTATATATATATATATATAACATATCTTATAAGTATGATTAAAGCTTGATTTAAATATTTTATACTTCATATTTACATCATAATTCTTTATTTTATTTATGATTTATATATTATTATTTTATTTTCACTCATTTTCTGTAAATAAATTTTAAAAAATAATTGATGATGATCCGAAGAATATCCTTTTTATTTTTTTATTATTAATGATAACAAATGACTGATGAATCATGTTACAAGAATAAATGATATTTTGACAACACTTTCAAAATTTTTCTAGAATATTTAATTTTAAATAAATAATTCATGAAAAGTGACATATTTGTTACCATGTAGTTTACATATATGAAGAAGGAGATGAGCCTTCTGATATACCTTCAGAAATACAGGACAAATCTACTAGTATGGAGATATTGCATAGTAAAATTAGAGATGAAATCATTGATAATTTTGTGATGTATAAAGGACTAATTATTTTTGTCGTTGATATTTTCATAAATAATGATTTAATCTATGAAATAATTATTATATTTAGTTTTGTTTGATATTTTAAAGTGATATTTAGATTATTTAAGTAATATATCATTATTAATATTTTTAATGTATTTATGTATATAAATATTGATTGAAAATTTTAGAGTACGTACTTTTTAATTAAATAAAAATAAAATTTTAATTAAAAATATTATAATAGATATTTAAAATAAATTCTCTATAAATTGATTTTAGTAGTAAAAGCCAATTGATACATGTCCTTTTTGGTCATTTACCTCAAAAAACACTTCTTGAAAAAGATTATCCAAACACAATATGTTTATCAAAAGTACTTTTCAAATGAATTTATCAAACACAAATTATTTTTTTCAAAAGTACTTTTCTGAAAAGCTATTGAATTTAAGTTTTGTGCACCGTCACTCGAAATCTAGAACTGAACAAATAGATAAGAAAGACATCATTTATTTTTGTATTCTTTTGTGTTGCTCCTAATATGTGAGTTCCTCAAACTTTATTTATGTTACTTTATAGCTCTTAATAACTCTTGCTCTTTAATTTTATTTTTTTTAAGACCTACCTTAATTATATCTATATCCTATATCCTAGAGATCTGTTTATTATAGAATCTTTTAATAAAGAAAAAAAATTCAATCAACATTTTAAGGACCGTCATTCTTCTATATGTAAGTGATTTTATAAAATTGAATTTATTAAAGTGAGTACACGTGCAAGGCGCGTACATCTAAACTAGTATATATATATAAACTATATAAAATATTTTTTCTTTTAGAATTGTAAACAAAACTTACCTCCTATAAATAGGTTCAAACATTTAGATTCTGCCCAATTATCTCCTAGGAGCAAATTATGAAAAATATGATTTTACTAAAGTAGTCTCTGAAACTAATTTGTGTTCATGAAAATTTCTTTTAAATTTGTACGGCTTCCTTTAGTTTTTAATTAGTTCTTATGACTTCCTAATCCTAATAAATTTTTACAATATTATTTGTACGTACAATTACTCCAAGGAGTATTTTGTGAAAATAACAAAAACTGGGCTTGAAATTGAATTGTGAACCTGTGATTTTAAGTTACATAAACTATATCATATCAAAATCGATAATTAAAAATAATTAAGAAATAAAAAAGATTTATCAATTAAAAAAAATGATACACTTAAATAACCAAGGATGCATTTATCACCGTACTTTGAATAAATAGATCTTGTCCGTCTTCGAATTCTTCTTCTTCTTTCATCTCCGAATTCTCTGTCTTCTTTCGAACTATTCTTCTTCTTCTTCTTGCTATCTCATATATTGATTTCATCGTCGTTTGAAAGTTTGTTGCTGACTTTTGGCTTCTTATCGATCAAAACTTTCTCTAAAGAAAGTTAGAGAATTTTTTTTGATGCCGGATTCTTCTTGATGGATTTATTTTCTCTTAGGAGCAATAGCATAGCATAGAAATTTTAGCCTAAACTATATATCAAAAGAGTAGCAAACCTTTCAAAAAAATAAGCATATTAGCCATAATATAAATCAATAGAGAACTTTAAAACAAATAATTAAAAGAATAATTTTTTTAAAAAAATTGCATACCTTTTTATCCTGGACAATCAATGCAACAAAGAATAAAATGTGTGACTAATCGCGATATGGTCATTGTACAACTCAAACTTTCAACCTGCATTGCTTATAATTGATGAGTTCATCATATGTACGCAATCAGCATTATGAAAAATCATAACTTAAAATCTTGAAGATTCATTGTCAAAAATAAAGAAACTATTACGAAAGAAATTCTAAAGAGTAGCATGAGGAGCAAAAGTGTTATCAAGTTTAAGTAGTTGAAGAAAGATGGAAGAAGAAGAGTCCTTGGAAAAAATTGTTCTTCAAGAAGATGTGTGTGATGGTTTAGGTAGTTTTATAAGGATAAGATTAGTTCCATATTCAAATTTTAAAAATATAAACTCGTTCAAATATTGATTTGGAAAAGTACAGTGTGTGTGAGCGTAAACCGTGTATATGTGAGTTAGTTGGAGGGGTGGCGTGGGGGTAATAATATTTTATTGTAGTATCCTTTTATTTTCTTTATAGATTAAAAAGATGTAAAGTCAAAATATCTTTTTAGAATAAATGTATGTTTATTTTTCAAATCAAATTCAACCAATTTATATTATTATTTAAATACTTTTTTTAATCAAATTATTTTTAAAATTAAAAATACTTTTATGTAAGCAGTTAAAATAACTTATATAACTTATAGTTTTTGAAATATTTTTAAGAATATAAACTAAAAACAAATACTGACGAATTCATCTAAAAATGTATATGTAATATATACATATTAAATGTTGAATCTAAATTGGGGGAAGTTAATATTTTTAGCCATATGTAACAAAATCTAATAACATGACAATTTCAATGCTAAAATTTTAATGAATTTTTATATAATTATTATTCTTTCTCAAAATAACTAAAGAAATATTTAACTATTATTTTTATATTAAATTTGATTTTATTTTTAAAATTATTTTACAAATCAAATTTTAAATCAACGTTTGTACTTAATAATTAAGACATAAATTAAATTCAAATATGCTAATTCAATTAAAATTTATTTTTAAGTTTATTAAATGATATAAAAAATCCAATAACTTCTAAATAATAAAAAAAGGTTTTATAAATTCCTTAAATAATGACATGTTTTTCTTATATTGTAACTTCCCATTTTTTTTTGAAATATAAAATATTAAAGTAATTCTAATTTTAAATTCAAAAGCAATAACTAATTTTACCTAACCTAACTAATTTGTCCTAAAAATTAACACATGGCAGTCTCTTATACTGCCACTTGACGACAATCTATGCAAGACTTTCTTGCTATTTAATATATATAGATATAGATTTTCTAATGCGTTTAATTTGATAATTATTAATATTTCGTTGTAGCTTATTATTTGTTAGTTGTTAAATTATTATTTTTAATTTAAATAGGTTGAAATTGTGAAGTTAGTTGGGGCTTTGGGCTCTAGGTGACAAAAGAGTTTTAAAATGAGGTGTGGGTGACACAAGTCTTAATAATTGAGTGGAGGTGACAATTACTTTATTAAGGATTAAGAATGTAAGAAAAGTTTGAAAATAACCCACAAGTTTTTTAATTTACACTTTGATCCAATGTAATACCTAATATAACTAGAAATGGAGGGGAAAAAAAGCACGTTTCTCTCTCTCCTCATTTATTGGACTTTTCTCTCTTTTCGTGATTTTTGTTGTTCATTGTTGTTGCTTTATTCATTATCTTCTTCTTCATTATCATCATCTTGTTCTTCATTATCATCTCTTCTTGTTCATTACCATCATCATCTTCTTCTTGTTGAACATTGTTGTTACCGCTACTATTGCTACTTGATCAAATTTTTTTAGGTCAAATTTTATTCGTATATCACTTGAAAATTACTTATAGGTGATTTTAGTAAGTAAAATTATAATTTTTAGTTGAATTTCTCATCTGGGTGTATCTGCTACTGCTGTTTTTTCAATAATAGATAAAACATGTAACGTGAATCCAATAAATGAGTAATCTGTTGCACAGATGAGTAATCTGTTGCAACATACATACAAATCTGTTGCACAGATAAGTAATCTGTTGCAACATATTGATTAATCTGTTGCAACATATTGACTAATCAGTTGCAACAAATGAGTAATCTGTTGCAACATATATGACTAATCTGTTGCAACAGATTACTCATCTGTTGGATTCGTATTATAGTGTTGTAATATGAATCCAACATATGGGTCATCTGTTGCAACAGATTAGTCATATGTTGCAACAGATTACTCACTTGTTGCAACAAATGACTCATAAGTTGGATTTATATTGTAGGTTCTATCCATTGTAGCAGTAGCAAATATATCAAATAAAAAATTCAACAAAAATCATAACTATACTTATAAAATCACCTATGAAGTAATGTCCAAGTGATATACGAACAAAATTTGACCTAAATTTTTTTAAAAAATTTCAACAAGGGCACAACGAATAAGTGAAATATATGAAAAATTTCATGAAACATGTAAAGAAGACAAAAATAGTGTATCATACATCAAATGCAAAAGTATCAAGGGGACAAATGTTTGAGTTCTCCTAAAAACATTTAAGTTCCCTAGTATTTTAATTGTTTTCTAATGGATGACCCATCTATTATAACAGATTTTCTATCTGTTTGATAATTTCCAACAGATGAATCATCTGTTGCAACATGTTAGTCATCTGTTGATTCAAATTAACCAATTATTAGTAATAACTAAATTGATTTAGCTAAAATTAAAGACAAGTCTTTAAGACAATAGGACAAACATTTGAGTTCTCCTAAAAATGTTTGAGTTTCCTAGTATTTTAATTATTTTTCAATAGATCACCTATTTGTTGCAACAAGTTAGTCATCTGTTGCAATAAATACTTATAACATGTTAGTCATTTGTTGATTCAAACTAAGCAATTATTAATAATAATTAAAGTGATTTAACTAAAATTGATGACAAGACCTTAGATAAGGGGGGAAACGTTTGAGTTCTCCTAAAAAATATTTGAGCTTTAGTATTTTAAATTATTTTTCAACACATATTTTGTCTATTTAGTAATTTTCAACAGATGAGTCATATGTTGCAACAACTTAGTCATCTGTTGCAACAGATGTCTATATCTGTTTGATAATTTTCAATAGATGAATTAGTTGTTGTAATAAGTGAGTCATTTATTGCAACAGATGTATATATCTGTTTGGTTATTTTTAACAGATGTTTTCATTTGTTTGGTCATTTCCAACAGATTACCCATCTGTTGTAAAATGTTAGTCATCTATTGATTCACATTAAGCCATTATTAGTAATAACTAAATTGATTACTAAAATAAAATATGAATTAATAAGTTCAATTAAAGTTTTAATTAATCTCATGGAAATTACACGATCAACTAAGTATGTTCGTCCTAAGTAGAGTGGTCAATTGACCAATTTTATTTGAAATGATTCAAACTAAGTCATCATTAGAAATAACTATATTGATTTAACTAAAATTAAAGATGAATTAGTAAGTTCAATTACGATTTCAATTAATCTCATAGTAATTACATGATCAATTAAGTGTTTCGTACTGAGTAGAATGATTAATTGACCAATTTTATGTGAAATAATTCAAATTAAACCATTATTAGAAATAACCACATTGATTTAACTAAAATTAAAGATGAATTAGTAAGTTCAATTACGATTTCAATTAATCTCAGTAATTACATGATCAATTAAGTGTTTCATCCTTAGTAGAATAATTAATTGACCAATTTTATTTTAAATAATTCAAATTAAGCCATTATTAGTAATAACTATGCTGATTTAACTAAAATTAAACATGAATTAATGAGTTCACTTACAATTTCAATTAATCTCATCGTAATTACATGATTAACTAAGTGTATTTATCCCGAGTAGAGTGATCAATCGATCAATTTTATTTGAAATTATTCAAATTAAGTCATTATTAGTAATAACTAAATTGATTTAACTAAAATTAAAGATAAACTTACAATTTTAATCAATCTCGTAGTAATTAAATGATCAACTAAGTGTATTCGTCATGAGTAGAGTGATCAATTGACCAATTTTATTTGAAATGAATCAAATTAAGCCATTATTCGTAATAATTAAATTGATATAATTAAAATTAAAGATGAATTGATAAGTTCACTTACAATTTCAATTAATCTCATAGTAATCACATGATCAACTATGTGTATTCGTCTCGATAAGAGTGATCAATCGATCAATTTTATTTGAAATGATTCAAATTAAGTCATTATTAGTAATAACTAAATTGATTTTGACTAAATTAAAGATGAATTGATAAGTCCACTTACAATTTCAATTAATGTATTCGTCCTTAATAGAATGATCAATTGATAAATTTTATTTAAAATGATTCAAATTAAACAATTATTAGTAATAACTAAATTGATTTAACTAAAATTAAAGACAAGACCTTAGACAAGGGGACAAACATTTGAGTTCTCTTAAAAACATCTGATCTTTAGTATTTTAAATTATTTTCCAACATATATCATATACCGAGCGGGAGGTATAGCGGGTTTGGTACTTTCCTAGAACTACGTGCCCCCGTAGGAGCTGGAATTGAGGCTGATTTTCATAGTGATCACTAGTGTTTGTATTGATAATTTAAGGTCCTATTCCGATGGCAAGGAATAGGGTGACTCTTCTCAACGTGGGTAGAACGTTGGACTCCATGTAGCTCACATGGTTTATGTTGGTCATGAGAGACTCCCAATGTGCGTGTGTGTACCATTCTATCTAAGAGGAATATATTGTTTTGAAGAATTGGTTATGAGAAAGTTATTGTTTTTCGAAAGATTGAAATACTATATTCTAAAGAGAATTGTTATGAGATTTGATTTCTTTGGTGGTTTGAAAACCTAGATGAAAGTGGATTGAGAACTTATTGTAATGACTCACTTGTCTTACTTTACATGTATTATTCATCCATAACTTTGATGATTTAATTCGAGCTAAGTGAGTCATTTATATCAGTATGCATAATTTTATAAACTGTGAAGATATTAAGATATTATTTTATATATGCATTGCACTCCCATATGCTCGGTACATTTCCATGGTACTGACCTACACACACCCCGTGTGTTGGGATACATTTTCTCGTAATGTAGGTACAAGGTATAGTGTACATCTTTAGATCCAGTCAGTTCGCGGCATCCAGTCAGTTCGCAGCATCCAGTCAGCAGGTTATGAGTCCTTTTGATTCAAGGGCTTGAGTTAGTTATACAGTTCGAGAAGTGTTGTATTTTCTTTATTCATCCGTATTGAGTTGGGATAGTCGGGAGTCATGACCCGGCTACCTATAGTCAGTACTAGTAGAGGCTTCATAGACAGTCAGTAGAAGTTGATGTATTCCGTTTCAGTTTTGGTTGTAAAAGCAGAGTTGTAATCTTGTAAATTCAGTTTTGTATCTATCATATTCAGAAAAGAGTTATTTTCCATAATTTGTATAGATTTATACTTTTAATTCAGTTGCTTATGAGTTATGCCAGTAGAAGGGTTAGCTTGGGGTCACTTGTGACCCTAAGCACCGTGTGACGTCTCAAAACCCAATTTCGGGGCGTTACAGGAAATTATTAAATAGACAAGATATATGTTGAAAAAAAAATTAAAATACTAAAGCTCAAATATTTTTAGGAGAACTCAAATATTTGTCCCTTTGTCTAAGGTCTTGTATTAAAGACTTGTCTTCAATTTTAATTAAAAAATAAATTAATTTAGTTATTATTAACAATTGCTTAATTTGAATAAACAAATGACTAACCTGTTATAAACATCTGTTGCAATAGATGACTAACTTGTTGCAAAAAATAGATAATCCGTTGGAAAATAATTAAAATACTAGGAAACTCAAATATTTTTAGGAGAACACAAATGTTTGTCCCATTGTCGTAGAGATGTCTTTAATTTTAGCTAAATCAATTTAGTTATTACTAATAATTGCTTAATTTGAATCAATAGATGACTAACATGTTGCATCAGATGATTCATCTGTTGAAAATTATTAAACAGATAAAAAATCTGTTGTAACAGATGGGTCAACTATTAGAAAGCAATTAAAATACTAGGGAACTTAAACATTTTTAGGAGAACTCAAACGTTTGTCCCCTTGATCCTTTTTGCATTTAATGTATGGTATATTATTTTTGTCTTCTTTACCTGTTTCATGAAATTTTTCATGTGTTTTACTTATTCGTTGTGCCCCTGTTGAAATTTTTGAAAAAACTTTTAGGTCAAATTTTATTCGTATATCACTTGGACATTACTTCATAGCTTATTTTGTAAGTAAAATTATGATTTTTGTTGAATTTTTTATTTGGTGTATTTGCTACTACTACAATGGGTAGAACCTGCAACATGAATCCAACATATGAGTCATCTATTGCAACAAGTAAGTAATTTGTTGCAATATATGATTAATCTGTTGCAACAGATGACCCATATGTTGAATTTATGTTACAACACTATAAAACGAATCTAACAAATGAGTAATCTGTTGCAACAGATTAGTCATATATGTTGCAATAGATTACTCATTTGTTGCAATAAATTAGTCAAATATGTTGCAACAGATTACTCATCTGTTGCAACAAATTAGTCATATATGTTGCAACAGATTAGTCATATATGTTGCAACAGATTACTCATTTATTGCAATAAATTAGTCATATATATTGCAACAGATTAGTCATATATGTTGTAACAGATTAGTCATCTATGTTGCAACATATTACTAATTTGCACAACAGATTAGTCATATATGTTGCAACAATTTACTAATATGTGCAACATATTAGTCATATATGTTGCAACAGATTACTCATCTGTTGGATTCACGTTACATGTTTTATCCATTGTTAAAAAACAGCAGTAGCAGATACAACCAGATGAGAAATTCAACTAAAAAATAACAAACATTAAAAAAATATCAAAAAACATAAAAAAAATAACAAACACCAACAAATCAAGTTCCTCGTTTTTGTCATAACTTAAAAGCCCTAATTTTTTATCTGTGAAAATCGAAAAGAAATGATGAAGAACTCGAAGTTGTTGTCGCCAGAGAATGTTGTCACGTCGACTGACGGTTGAAAGTAAAAAAGGAACGGGCAAGAAGTCAAAACTATTTGTTGCCAGAGGTTGAAGTTGCATAAGATTGAAGGGAAAATTTTAGAAAGTTGTTGGTTGGGAGAAGTTAGAGAGAGAAACCATCGAGAGAAAGAGAAAAGAGAGATTGATTTGCAGAGAGTGGAAAGTTTTGTGGTTGTGGGTTAATTTATATTTTTTAAAAGATTAAAAAGTTTAGAAAATATTAATCAAGTCCACAATTAACCTAATCAAGTTTTTTTAATTATGTTTGACCCTTTAAGTTGGTCAATGTCACCAATCCTTCATTCAAAACTTAAGACACCTTTCCTTCGATTTTCTCAAGTTAGTTCAAGTCTTCAAGATGATTACGAAATTTTTAAAGCCTCAAATCACTCCAAATTCTCCTTCAGTAAGTTCTCTTTCACATACTGAAATTTTCGACAATGTCAATCCTTCTCAACCATCATATAAAGATAAAATATTGAATTTGGGTTTTCTTGAATCCGATCCTGCTAAAAGAAAATATATTTCGGAATATCCTCCCAATCAGCGTGATAGAGTAAGGAGATATTACATTAAAAAAAGGGCCCTGCAGACCTGGTGGGCATTTTATTTTTCCAATTCTTCAATTCGTCAGTGTCTGGAATCTTTACTCATTTTTTTATAAATTATTTTTGCATATTAATTTATTTTATTGGGAACCCACGATTTTAAAATCCTGGATCCGCCTCTGTTTATAACCAATTAAATGTGTAATTTTTTTGTCCTTTATTACAAAAATCTGTAAAAGATAAAATTATTTTTTATTAGTTTCTTTAATTTATTATTAAATTAAATTAAAAATTTCTAAAATCAATTAAAAGAAATTAATCACTCCTAAAATATATGGGAAGAGTCCTAATAAACTAAAAAATTCTAATATTTAACATTTTAAATTTAATAAAAGAAGAATACGTAGAATATTATAATAAAATTGCAATACATGTTTAAGAAAATAAACAAGAAAGAAGAAACAGATGTTCGTGCACCTAAAAAAGAAAAGGAGGAGAACTTAATTATTTAACATTATAATATTTAAGAAAAGGAAAACTTAATAAACAGAATAATTTTTTATTTACTTTTCCTACGCATGAGTTGTAGGATTTACTAACATATATTAGTTGAATTTGATTATTTAATTGTAAGACCCCTCAAAGTTTCCTCGTAGTCCGAGCCTTAGAGCGTGTCAAGTGAAGTGTTATTTCGGCCCTAAAAGATTGAAAAGTGACTTCCCAAGTGATTGGTGTTTAAACCATATAGAATTTTCTTAAATTTGACTTTTTGTCATGTAGAGAATTGAATTAGCTTTCCAACGATACCAATTTCGTCCAAATTCGACATCGGGGTGAGGAGTTCTGGCCGTTTTACTGAGAGTTATCGGAACCGTCCAGGTGCGACGGACCGTCGCTCAGTCCGTTGCAACCAAGGCAGTAACTACCTTTTCTGTCCCAAGTGTGATGACCAAAATGACGGACTATCAAGGCTGCGACGGACCGTCGCTGGGACCGTCGCGCTCAGATAGTGTGGCCTCATCCTGGACAACGTGCGGCGAACAATCCAACGGACCATCAGACTTGCGATGGACCATCGCTTCGACCGTCGCAGCCCCCATTCAGTATTTTTAACTCATTTTAACAAGGGGCTTTTCGGGTTTTCCACTCTTTTATCAACCAGATATATTCCAAGCGAAGCAAATGGCTTCATTCATCATCCAAAACATAAGAGAGCTAGGATTTCTCCCTCAAGATCAAATCTAAAACCCTTCTCCAAGAAATTCAAGAGCTCACCATGGATTCTACAAATTGAGTTGAGATTTGAGTTTCCCAAGTTCAAAGGTTGTAAGAACCCTCTCACAAGAGTAAGAAGAAGAGTTTAGAGCAAGCTCGTTCATCCAATTTCATAATCTAAGGTATGTGGGGTTTTGAACATGGGTAATCCTTTCACCCTTGTACCCAAAGGCTTATTTAAACTACAATTTTCTGCAACTTATGAGACTTTACATGAAATTGAATTAAGGTTTTTCATCCATTGTTATTGGTTACAAGCTTTTGATGTTTCCCATGAATTGAGAGTCTAATGGCATGATTTTTACACGTTTTCTTGAGAAATTGAAGCTGGGTCTATACCCCATGATTTTAATCCTTGAGAAACTAATAGTTGAAGTGTTTGAGATATTGAAGTATATGAGTATGTTGAGATTTTGAGACAAATTGCTGAAATTTCCAGATTTCTTCATGAGTTATGAATCTATATGCTATCTATTATGTTTTTGATGAGTTTTAACTGGAGATTGAATTATGGGTTATTGATCCCTACTTGAGATTTACAATTTTATGAACTCTTATGCTATAAGCACCCATGACTTGAGTATTCTGAAATTATTGAGAAATGTTTTGACCTAATGGTCATGGAGTTTTGAAATCCACTTCATTACATGAGATTACAGATTTGATTATTGGGTTCTTGATGAACCATGAGATTATTTTAAAGTTGATTTCCATGAGATGAGTGAGATAAAATAAAGGGAGTAGTATTTAGCACCGAGTTGGGTAAGTTACTACGGTTTCTTACCCTAGAACTACGTGCCACCATAGGTTTGAGATTTTGGGCCTAAGGCCGAGATATTGGGCCCGAGGCTGAGATAAGTGATCACTGAATTGAGGTTATACTCCCTGGCAAGAGTATGACGCTCCTCCCCAACATGGGGTCTCTTCCTTAGGAGGACAAAACGTTGGACTCCATTTAGCTCGCATGGTTTATGTCGGTTAAGAGAACCTCCCTTGATACAAGTTATTTTCCTAATAGTAAAGTTGCAGATTTACTCCCTAAGACTAAAGTATTTTCCCTTGATATAAGTATTTTTTCCTAAAGCTTGAAACGAGATATTTTCCTAAAGTGAATGAAATGCCTTCAAGTATGTTTCAAAGTTATATGATTCCGAATTCCAAGTACTTGAGTTCAAAAGAGTTATGAGTTCTTGAGCATTAGAGAAGTTTTACTCTCCATGAGACATATGAATGAGTTTAAAGTATTGTTTAAAGTTTCCTTTAGCCTATGGGTAATGAGAATAAGAGAAAATTACCAATTTCAAAGTTAAACTATGATGACTCACGAGATTTGTGTTACATGCTCTATTCTACATGCTTCATGAGCTTTATATTTTATACTTATTCAAGCCATGTGAATCATTACTTATTGCATGTATGATTTGATTAAAGAGTATTGATGTTGTTTTAAATAAATGCATGCACCCCCACATACTCAGTACATTCCCAAGTGTTGATCCACATATACGTTTATGTGCTACATTGTCTTATAATGTAGGTTTAGGTGCTCAGTCCCAGCCTCATCAGTGACTTCCGAGTACCTCTGTCTATATTCCTACAGTGGTGAGTCCTCATGGTTCGAGGACCTATCTTCAGACATTTTCGCATTTGAGAGACTATGTTATTACTTTCAGTTCATTTCAAGTCAGTTGGGGACCTTCCCCAACGGCTCTCTAGTTCATGGATTAGTAGAGGCTTTATCAGACTAGTTATCATATTGTGATTGTGATTGTGTTGAGAATTCCAGTATTGTGGTCATTTGGATTGAGTATTGTCTCCGTATCTGTCTTCTTATGATATGACTATGCTAGTATTTGAATTATTTTATCTTAAAATAAGTGTTATTAGTAAAAACAGGCTCAAAGGGTTAGCTTGGGGCTACTTGTAGCCTTAAGCATAGTGTGACGTCCCGGGAGGCAATTTTGATCGTTACAAACTTGGTATCAGAGCCAAATTTTAATGAGTTCTAGGAAGTTTAACAAGCTGCGTTAAGTAGAGTCTTGACCATCGGTGTGTAGCGTGCCACATCTATGAGCAAGGGGCTACAAGACATTTTAGGAAAAGTTATTTCTTTCTTTCAGATTCTATCGTGCCTACAGTTGTCCCTCTCATCTAATAATTCGTGCTCTTCTATTTCAGAAAATGCCTCTCCAAAGAGCGAATGCCCGCATGAACGATGATGAGAAACCCCTACCTGTTGATCCTTTGAATGAGACTGTGTCTCATGCCGAGTTTTGGGCGGCATTTCAGGTGTTAGCCCAAGCATTCACCGCCAATGTCCGGGACAATAACCAGGCTGCAGTTGCTAATCAGCAGGGAGGTGATGTAGCTACGGCTAGGATTTGTGATTTTACGCGGATGAATCCGTCAGAGTTTCATAGGTCTAAGGCAGATAAGGACCCACAATTGTACCTTGAGGAGGTGAGAAAGATCACGCAAGTGATGCATGTTTCTGAGGAAGAAAGTGTTGAGTTGGCATCCAATAGACTGAAGAACATTTCTTATGACTGGGTTGTATCATGGAGGAAGGGTAGAGGTGATAATGCTGCTCCTATGACTTGGCAGGTGTTCCAAGATGCATTATTGGACAAGTTGTCTCCGCTTGAGATAAAGGTGGCAAAGATTGAGGAGTTTATGAACTTAAGGCAGGGCTCCATGACTGTTAAGGAGTACTGCTTGAAGTTCAACTAGTTGGACAAGTATGCTCCTGATTTGATTTTTGACACCCGGGCTAGTATGAGCAAGTTCGTGACCGGTGTTTCTGGGTTGGTACTGAAGGAGTGTAGGACTGCGATGATGCATAGGGATATGGATTTGGCTAGGTTGAAGATGCATGCCCAGCAGATAGAGGTGGATAAAATTAGAGAGAGAGATAGTGTGAGGGGTAACAAGAGGGCTAGATCTGAGCAACATTAGTTTAGCTAGCCTAGGTTCCATGGAGGGAACCGCCCTCAGTTTCAGAGACGTTCATCTATGCCAGCGCCTTCATCAGCTAGTGCTCCCGTGCCTAGAGGTAGGTAGGATCAAGAGGGAAGGTCTTTTATGTCTAGGTCACAGAACAGTGTTGATAACAGGCCCCGTTATCCACCTTGTGCTAAGTGCGGTAGGGATCATCCCGGTGAGTGTTTCGTAGATTTGAGGGGTTGTTTTGGCTTTGGAAAGCAGGGCCACAGACTTAGAGATTGTTTGCATGCTAGACAGGGGAACAAAAATCCCCGACCTCAGGCACGAGCTACTAGTGCACCAGCTCCTGTACCCCATCCCGCCCCTGCTTAGGGCGCTTCAACTAGCCCTACTGGCGATCAGCGCCAGAATGGATTTTATGCCTTACTATCCCATCAAGAGTAAGAGGACTCTCTTGATGTTGTTACCGGTATGCTCCGTGTCTTTTGCTTTGATGCCTATGTGTTGTTGGACCCCGGGTCAAGTCTCTCTTATGTGACCCCACTTGTAGCTGTGAATTTCAAAATGAGTCCCGAAAGATTTCTGAGCCTTTCCTAGTTTCTACACCCGTAGGGGAGTCAGTTGTTGCTAAACAAGTGTATAGAGATTGTCCTGTTACTGTTCTTCATAGAGTCATACTAGTAGATTTGATAGAGTTAGACATGGTGGATTTTGACCTTATTCTGGGTATGGATTGGCTTCATTCTTGTTATGCCTCTATAGACTGTCGTACCCATGTGGTTAAGTTTCAGTTCCCTAATGAGTCAGTTTTTGAGTGGTCCGGGAGTTCGATATCTCCCAAGAGTCATTTTATATCCTATCTCAAAGCCAAAAAACTAATATCCAAGGGTTGTATCTATCACCTAGTTAGAGTCAAAGACACTAAGTCTGAGGCTCTAACTATTTAATCAGTCGATATTGTTAATGAGTTTCCAGATGTTTTTTTGGAAGATCTTCCAAGGGTACCTCTTGATAGAGAGATAGAATTCGGGATTGACCTTCTTTCCGACACTCGTCCCATTTCTAGTCCTCCATACCGTATGGCACCTGCTGATCTTGAGAAGTTGAAAGATAAACTCAAAGATATTTTAGATAGGTTTATAAGTCCCAGTATTTCTCCTTGGGGCGCACCTGTCTTATTCGTGCGAAAGAAAGACGGTTCTTTGCATGTGTGCATTGACTATCGTCAGCTTAACAAGGTCACAGTAAAAAATAAGTACCCTCTTCTGAGAATTGATAACCTGTTTGATCAGTTGCAAGGTGCAAGTTATTTCTCCAAGATAGACCTTAGATCCGGCTATCATCAACTTAAAGTGAGGGAATGTGATATTCCAAAGACAGCCTTTCGAACCCGCTATGGTCACTTTGAGTTTCTAGTTATGCCTTTCAGGCTAACCAATGCCCCAGCAGCTTTTATGGACCTCATGAATCGAGTGTTCAAGCAATATCTCGATATATTTGTTATAGTGTTCATAGATGACATCCTTGTCTACTCCCGCAGTGAGCATGATCATACAGATCACCTTAGAATTATCTTGCAAACTCTTAGAGGTCACAAGTTGTTCGCCAAATTCAGTAAGTGTGAATTTTGGCTAAGGTATGTAGCCTTTGTAGGTCATATTATTTTAGTTGAAGGTATTAGAGTTGATCCCTAAAAGACAGAAGCTGTAAGAAATATGCCTAGACCTATATCTCCGTTTGACATTAGAATTTTATTGGGTCTAGAGGGCTACTACCGTCATTTTGTTGAAAGTTTATCTTCTATTGCGTATCCCATGGCCCGATTGACTTAAAAGAAAGTTAAGTTCTAGTGGTCAGATTACTGTGAGAAGAGTTTTCGGGAGTTGAAGACTCAACTTACTTCAGCCCCTGTGTTGACTTTACCTGATGGTACAGATGGTTTTGTGGTGTATTGTGATGCCTCTAGAGTTGGCTTGGGTTGTGTGTTGATGCAAAAAAGTAAAGTTATAGCTTATGCCTCTAGACAGTTAAAGTCGCATGAGAAGAATTATCCAACCCATGATCTTGAGTTAGCAGTTGTGGTCTTTGCCTTGAAAATCTGGAGACACTATCTTTATGGTGTCCATGTTGATGTGTTTACTGATCATAAGAGCCTGCAATATGAGTTTACTCAGAGGGAGTTTAATCTTATGCAGAGGAGGTGGTTGGAGTTGTTAAAAGACTATGATATGAGTGTGTTGTATCACCTGGGCAAGGCCAATGTAGTGGCGGATGCCCTTAGCAGATTATCTATGGGTAGTGTTGCCCATGTAGAGGAAGGTAAGAAAGATTTAGCTCGTGATGTGCATTATTTGGCTAGATTGGGTGTTAGGTTTCTTGATTCATCTGAGGGAAATACTTTGGTGCAGAGTAGTTTCGAATCCTCTTTAGTTTCAAAAGTGAAGAAGAAGCAAGACAGAGATCCTAGTTCGTTCAAACTGAAGGAGTTAGTTAAGGACCAAAAGGTAGAGGTTTTCTCCCAATGAGAAGATGGCGTGTTGAGATTGCAGGGTAGATTGTGTATTCTGTGTGTTGATGATCTGAGGTAGAGGATTATGGCTGAAATGCATGGCGCGTGGTATTCCATTCATTTCGGTACTACCAAGATGTACCGCGACTTGCAAGAAATTTATTGGTAGAATGGTATGAAGAAGGATATAGCTGGGTTTGTAGCAAAGTATGCAATGTGCCAACAGGTTAAGGTAGAGCATCAAAGACCTGGTGGTGTGATGCAAGAGTTTGGTAGACCTACTTGGAAGTAGGTGGTGGTGAATATGGACTTCGTGATCGGTTTACCTCTTTTGCGTTGTCATCATGATTCTATTTGGATTGTTGTGGATAGGATGACTAAGCCCGCGTATTTATTGCCCATGCACACATCTTATTTAGCTGAGGATTATGCTAGATTGTATATCCGGGAGTTAGTCAAGCTGCACGGAGTTCCCTCATCTATTATTTAGGATAGGGGTACTCAATTTACTTCTCAATTTTGGAGGGCATTTCAGCAGGGTCTTGGTACCCAAGTTCTTTTGAGTTTCGCTTTTCATCCGCAGACAGATGGTCAAGCTGAGAGGACCATTCAGACCTAGAAGATATTTTGAGGCCATGTGTTCTTGATTTCAAAGGTAGTTGGGATGAGCATTTTCCATTGATAGAGTTCGCCTATAACAATAGTTACCATGCTAGCATCGGGATGGCACCATTTGAGGCCTTGTATGATAGAAGATGTAGATCACCCATAGGTTGGTTTGAAGTGGGAGAAGCTGCCATGATTAGGCCTGATTCAGTGTTTGAAGCTATGGAGAAAGTTAAGTTGATTAGAGAAAGGTTGAAGACAACTCAGAGTCGTCAAAAGTCTTATGCCGATGTGAGGAGAAGAGATCTTGAGTTTGAGGTGGGTGATTTGGTATACTTGAAGATTTCACCCATGAAAGGGATGAAGAGGCTTGGTAAAAAGGGAAAGCTTATTCCCCGTTATGTTGTCCCTATAGAGTCTTGAGCCGTGTTAGTAAAGTAGCCTATGAGGTTGAGTTGCCCGCAGAGTTGTCAGCTTTTCATTCAGTTTTTCATGTCTCCATGCTCAAAAAGCATATTGATGATTATGTCGTAGTAGATCCCTCAGAGAGTGCTGATATTCAGAACAGTCTTTCATTCGATGAGATTCCTGTTGAGATCCTAGATTTTCAGATCCGTAGGCTGAGGAACAAAGAAGTTCCCTTAGTCAAAGTTTTAGGGCGGAACCAGTTAGTTGAGGGCGCTACTTGGGAGGCAGAAGCAGACATGCGAGCCAAGTACCCGCACCTTTTTTCTGTGAGTTCAGATCAATCTGAAGGTATTGTTCTTCCATAATTCAGCCTTTCTAATCTAAAGTTCAGCTATGTATCTATTCTTGCATGAGTTCTTGCAATTTCTAAGGTATTAAAGAGTTTAGAGAGATTTTGAGCCATTTAGCAAAAAATTTCTTCAGCTATGTATACTCTGCTTTTGTTGTGTTCCTAGTCGAACTAGCGACATTCGAGGACGAATATTTCTAAGGGAGAGATATTGTAAGACCCCACAAAGTTCCCTCGTAGTCCGAGCCTTAGAGCGTGTCAAGTGAAGTGTAATTCCGGCCCTAAAAGATTGAGAAGTGACTTCCCAAGTGATTGGTGTTTAAACCATATATAATTTTCTTAAATTTGACTTTTTGTCATTTAGAGAATTGAATTAGCTTTCCAACGATACCAATTTTGTCCAAATCTGGTATCGGGGTGAGAAGTTATGGTCGTTTTACTGAGAGTTATCGAAACCACCCAGGTGCGACGGACAATCCGACGGCCCGTCGCTCGGCCCGTCGCAACCAAGGCAGTAACTCCCTTTTTTGTCCCAAGTGCGACGGCCAAAATGACGGACCGTCAAGGCTGTGATAGACCTTCGCTGGGACCGTCGCACTCAGGCAGTGTGTTTATTTTCTCGCCAACGTGCGACGGACGATCTGACGGACCATCAGACTTGCGATGGACCGTCGCTTCGACCGTTGTAGCCCCCATTCAGTGTTTTTTAACTCATTTTAACAAGGGGTTTTTCGGTCTTTCCACTCTTTTATCAACCAGATATATTCCAAGCGAAGCAAATGGCTTCATTCATCATCCAAAACACAAGAGAGCTAGGGTTTCTCCCTCAAGATCAAATCTAAAACCCTTCTCCAAGAAATCCAAGAGCTCACCATGGATTCTACAAATTGAGTTGAGATTTGAGTTCCCCAAGTTCAAAGGTTGCAAGAACCCTCTCTCAAGGGTAAGAAGAAGAGTTTAGAGCAAGCTCGTTCATCCAATTTCATAATCTAAGGTATGTGGGGTTTTGAACATGGGTAATCCTTTCACCCCCTGTGCCCAAAGGCTTATTTAAACTACAATTTTCTGCAACTTATGAGATTTTACAAGAAATTGAATTAGGATTTTTCACCCATTGTTATTGTTACAAGTTTTTGATGTTTTCCAAGAATTGAGAGTCTAATGGCATGATTTTTACATGTTTTCTTGAGAAATTGAAGCTGGGTCTATACCCCATGATTTTAATCCTTGAGAAACTAATAGTTGAAGTGTTTGAGATATTGAAGTGTATGAGTATGTTGAGATTTTGAGACAAATTGCTGAAATTTCCAGATTTCTACATGAGTTATGAGTCTATATGCTATCTATTATGCTTTTGATGAGTTTTAACTTGGGATTGAATTATGGGTTATTGAGCCCTACTTGAGATTTACAATTTTATGAACTCTTATGCTATAAGCACCCATGATTTGAGTATTCTGAGATTATTGAGAAATGTTTTGACCTAATGGTCATGGAGTTTTGAAATCTACTTCATTACATGAGATTACAGATTTGATTATTGGGTTCTTGATGAACCATGAGATTATTTTAAAGTGGATTTCTATGAGATGAGCGAGATAAACTAAAGAGAGTAGTATTTAGCACCGAGTTAGGTAAGTTACTACGGTTTCTTACCTCAGAACTACGTGTCGCCATAGGTTTGAGATTTTGGGCCTAAGGCCGAGATATTGAGCCTGAGGCCGAGATAAGTGATCACTGAATTGAGGTTATACTCCCTGGCAAGAGTATGATTCTCCTCCCTAATGTGGGGTCTCTTTCTTAGGAGGACAAAACGTTGGACTCCATGTAGCTCTCATGGTTTATGTCGGTTAAGAGAACCTCCCTTGATACAAGTTATTTTCATAATAGTAAAGTTGCAGATTTTCTCCCTAAGACTAAAGTATTTTTCCTTGATATAAGTATTTTTCCCTAAAGCTTGAAACGAGATATTTTCCTAAAGTGAATGAAACGCCTTCAAGTATGTTTCAAAGTTATATGATTCCGAATTCCAAGAACTTGAGTACAAAAGAGTTATGAGTTCTTGAGCATTAAAGAAGTTTTACTCTCCATGAGACATATGAATGAGTTGAAAGTATTGTTTAAAGTTTCTTTTAGCCTATGGGTAATGAGAATAAGAGAAGATTACCGATTTCAAAGTTAAACTATGATGACTCACGTGATTTGTGTTACATGCTCCATTCTACATGCTTCATGAACTTTACATTTTATACTTATTCAAGCCATGTGAGTCATTACTTATTGCATGCATGATTTGATTAAAGAGTATTGATGTTGTTTTATATAAATGCATGCACCCCCACATACTCAGTACATTCTCAAGTGTTAATCCACATATACGTCTATGTGCTACATTGTCTTATAATGTAGGTTTAGGTGCTCAGTCCCAACCTCGTCAGTGACTTCCGAGTACCTCTGTCTATATTCCTACAGTGGTGAGTCCTCGTGGTTCGAGGACCTATCTTCAGATATTTTCATATTTGAGAGACTATGTTATTACTTTCAGTTCATTTCAAGTCAGTTGGGGACCTGTCCCAACGGCTCTCTAGTTCATGGATTAGTAGAGGCTTTGTCAGACTAGTTATCAGATTGTGATTGTATTGAGAATTCCAGTATTGTGGTCGTTTGGACAGATTATTCTCTCCGTATCTCCCTTCTTATGATATGACTATGCTAGTGTTTGAATTATTTCATCTTAAAATGAGTGTTATTAGTAGAAACAGGCTCAAAGGGTTAGCTTGGGGCTACTTGTAGCCTTAAGCACCGTGTGACGTCCCGGGAGGCGATTTCGGGTCGTTACATTAATTTAGGACTTTTAAGTTAATTTGAATTTTGTCATATATATTTATATCTCTGATTTATATTTATATTTATGATATATTAAAAGTGTGAAAATCCTTGGAAAAACGATTTGAACTTTTTATCCTTCGTTAAAAATCTTCGCATATTAAAAGTGTGAAGAATCTTAGAAAAATAATTTGAACTTTTTATCCTTCATTAAAAGTTTTCGCAATTGACAAAACTGTCATTTACTATTTTTTAAATCTTTAAGACTATTATTAATTAAAAAAACTTACAATTATGTTTTTCCTAATTTGATTTAAGTAGGAATTTCCTTTTTATTAAACTTTACATGTAATCAAATTTACCTTATATAAATTTTGTGTATTAATGCATATACGTGTACTTAACGAAGAAAATCTATGCATGCAAAGAAGGAAAAATGTAAAAAACAAATACACGTTTATGCACTAATTTTCTATTTTAAAAGAAGTCAAAATTGGGATAGGTTTATAACCAATTAAATGTGTAATTTTTTGTCCTTTATTACAAAAATCTATAATAGATAAAATTATTTTTATTAGTTTCTTTAATTTATTATTAAATCAAGAATTTCTAAAATAAATTAAAAGAAATTAATCATTCCTAAAATATATGGGAAGAATCCTAATAAACTAAAAAATTCTAATATTTAACATTTTAAATTTAATAAAAGAAGGATCCGTAGAATATTATAATAAAGTTGCAGTACAGGTTTAAAAAAAACAAGAAGGAAGAAACAAATGTTCGTGCACCTAAAAAAGAGAAGAAGGATAACTTAATTATTTAACATTATAATATTTAAGAAAAGGAAAACTTAATAAGTAGAATAAATTTTTATTTACTTTTCCTACACATGAGTTGTAGGATTTACTAACATATATTAGTTGGATTTAATTATTTAATTTAGGTAATACTTGACACTTTTAATTTAATTAGAATTTTGTCATATATATCTATATCTATGATTTATATTTATATTTATAAACTATTAAAAGTGTAAAAATCCTTGGAAAAATGATTTGAACTTTTTACCCTTCATTAAGAATCTCCGCATATTAAAAGTGTGAAGACTCTTAGAAAAATGATTTGAACTTTTTATCCTTCATTAAAAGTATTCGCAATTGACAAAACTGTCATTTACTATTTTTTTAATCTTTAAGACTATTATTAATTAAAAAATCTCACAATTAAGTTTTTCCTAATTTGATTTAAGTAGAAATTTTCTTTTTATTAAACTTTACATGTAATCAAATTTACCATATATAAATTTTGTGTATTAATGCCTATACGTGTACTTAACGAAGAAAATCTATGCATGCAATAGTCACTAATTTTAATTAATGTTGGATGAAAATTTATTACTTGAATCTTCGTTCTTAAAAAATTAGGATTTGTATTATACTTTTAAATCAATTAAAATACTATCTTATATTATTATTATTTATTTATTTATACTAGGTAAGAACTAATAATACACTTCTAAATCAATTAAAATACTATCTTGTGAAATTATTTACTTAAACTACAATTCTATTTACAAACCCTTATTTATCCCTCACTAACGTGCCATTTCTTTTACAAATTCTTATTTAACCCTCACCCATGTGTCATTCTTTTTCCTTCTTTGTTTGTCTTTTAATTATTTGATGATTTTGATTTCATTCAAGTTATTTTTTTGCATTTAATGTGATTTTTTTGTTGCTTTCTTTAAGTTAATTAATAGTGATAGGGTGATTTGTTTTTGTTATGGTGTATGATGATATCATGTTTTTGCAGGTATTCTTGCATCCAACAAATCAATAAAACAGGTAATGTAACTAAAAATGAGGAATGTAATATAGGGGATGAGGAGAAGAAAGTAGCCTTAAGAATTCAAGCAGGGGATCAGGAATTATGAGCGGCAAAGATTTACAGCAACACATAGGATTGACGAATGAGAGATCACGTAACCGTTCTGAGAGTTTTAGAAGAGACATCAAATATGATCTTTGTATGGACTTGGTCAAAGAGATAAACTTTTGCTGCATCCTTTGTCTCAAATCAAGTGTCTTAATTTGATTAAGGATGAAGTTAAGAAATATAAAGAGATTTTTGAATCTTGTGATCTTAAATAAAAGATGTTTCTAGTCTTTTAAATCTTGTGACCTTAAATTTGTCATTGAATTAAAAAATATGTAATAATATGTTGTCAGACAAGTTTTGCTAAAGTACTTTAAAACCTCTTCTTAACAATTATGTGTATATAAATTTGCATAGAACCTCTAAAACTCAGTCAATTGTTTACCTATAGTAAAGAGTATATGAATTTCACATGAATAAAACACTTGATTTATCTCATACCACTATATAAAAACTTAAATGCTTGCAAATCACTTATATTTTGATCATGAAGTGGAAGACTTCATGCTATAATATCGTACAACGAAAGTGCAATACACTGTCTATTCGATTGTTTTAATCAACACAAAAAATTTGTATTTTTTAAATTACTAATCAAACATGCTAAATATTTTCAAACAATATTTACTATATATGCACTTATGTGGTTCAAAAGATAAGTATTTCTCTCTTTTTTTATTTTTTTTTTGCTTTTAGTTAGTGTTTATTTATTTTAAAGTTAATTGCTATTTTTAAATAATTTTATTCCTTTATATATAATTTTAATTATTAACACGAGCCACACGTGCAAAGCACATACACTTGACCAGTAGACTTAATAAGTAACAAGGTGCTTGTTTTTAACTTTTTGAAAGAAAAAGAAACTAAAATTTACATATATAACACTAAATAAAATTACCTTATTACATAATATACCAATTTGGTAAAGTATTTACACATATCCCAAAATATTTACACAAATTCTTTTATTTTCAACTTTCTCTTTCTTAAACATTATACATCTCTCAACAGGTTTTATCATCCGTATTTTACTCCCCCATATCCTCCCACAACACCCGATTTTTACTCCATAATTGAATTCCCTTATTCTCAGCAAAATTCAAGAATCGTGTATCTGGGGGTTACAATTTGTAAGTTTGAAGATTTTTATTTTATTTTTTTATTTTTTTCAACTTTTTCAATTTTTGAATTTGACCGTATATTGTTGTCGTTGCATGTTTGTTTTACCTTATTTTGCAAGTATTTTCAAGTTTCGTAGTTTGATTTTTATGTTTTCTTCATATAATACAAGTTCGATTCTTGGTTTGTAGATTTTTTTTTTACAAATTTACATATTTTTGTATTTTTCAGTTTATTTTATGAATGCATGTTTGTTTATAAGGATTTACCACATTTTTGCAAGTATTTTCAAGTTTCATAGTTGATTCGGTTTAATCGAATTTACTGAAAAAAATTCTAATTGCTAATGGATTCTTGTCTTAGCTTTAGTTTAGGACTTAGTCAGTTAGATTCTAAAAAACAAGATATACATATTGGATCTGTTCCTGGTACATTTGATTTTGAAGAACCCAATTTCGCAGAGAATCGTTCAAAGCAGTGAAACGACCCCACAACAATGAAGAGATTGAAGGAAGCGGCCACTTCCAAATAAAAGAAATCAAGTTCAAAAATGACCAGTAAGAAGAAGTTTGATGATTCCGGTAGACCACGTCTTTCGAAAGTATTGATTAAACATTATACTTTACTTACGTTGCAACATTATTGTATAATATAGTGGAACATACAATTTTGTGCAACACTAATGTATAATATTACTATTATGTTATACATTTCATTTTTTTATACATTGGATGTTTTTATTACATATAAGAGACATTTGAAACTGGGTGTTTTATTATACATTTATGAAATCTTCGTTTTGTATAATGTTTTATTATACATTCTGACAACATTACATGTCATATATGTTTAAGGTGAAATGTTTAATCTGACATTATACATTGCATATATTTGATTATTAATGTATAATGTTATTACATAAATCTTATTATACATTGTTTTTTCATACTCTTATTATACATAATAGGCATTATATGGTTTAGTTGATACTATACATTTAGGGAGTTTTCATAGTGTATAAAGTGAAATTATACATCTGAATAGCTGATATGTCATACATGTTTTTAATGTGAACTATTTTAGTATGCAACATTATACATTATTACATCTCAAACATGTGTAACTTTTTGTGTTATTATTGTATTATTTTTTTATTTCATGGCATGAAATACCGTATAGACAAAGTCCCGGAGCACCCTTTGCATATTTTGAGATCATGCAACTGCGGTTTTGCTGAAGACATAAAGTCTTATTTTGGAGAAAATGTTTTTGGGACATTTAGAAATACGTTATTTGGAATTTTTCTTGACCTTCCGCAGTGCAACTGGATTTGACAGATTTCAAAATGTATTCTTATGCTAGAAATCCAACAAGATATTAAGAACGAGATACATGTGTGTGTGATGGGAAAGATTTTGAAATTTACCATGCTTGAATTTGCCATTATCACCAGCCTGAAATGCACCGGTGATATTGATGAGTTTATGTATACTTCATCATCAAAATTTCCTTTGATGGCGAAGTATTTTCCTGAATCTAGAGATGGTATAACTAGGTCAAAACTGATAACACGTGTGAAGATGAGAAATTTCGAGAACTCTGAAGATGCTTTGAACCTTGCGATATTATATTTTGTTCATACATTCATGTTATCTCAGCATAAAGAAGCACCAATCAGTGTAGCTCACTTTCAAATGGTTAAGGATGGTCAGTACATACACTTTTCATGGGGAAAGATAACTTTGATAAGTTGATCAACTCATGGCGGTAGGATTTCAGAGTCGCAAAGCATTTATATTCTTTGGGTGGAATTCTCCACGCTCTAAATGTCTGGATATTTGAGTGTTGCTCTGCGGTAGATAAAAAAACTGCTTTGCGACATGAAAACATCATCCCAAGAATACTTAACTGGTCTGTGGAGTGTACAAAGCCTAAGTATGAATCTTTTATGTCTGGCATTTTCAGTAAGGTAATTGTATAACATGTTAAATATTTTTATTTTATACTCAACTTATCGAAGTTCTAATGTTTCATTTTGAAATTAATTTTTTCAGTGTTCTTTCAAGAATTTATAACCTACAAGTGAAGAAGTTCGTACTTTAGATATGTCTTTCTCTGAACATTTTGTGATTTTTGATCCAATATCTGTTGCTTCCACTACTGTTGCTATAACAATGAAAACGTTAGGCGATGAAGATCAATCGCGTGTTGTCACTGTAGATGACGACTATGATGATTTTACCACTGGACCTACTCAGGAATTTCTAAGAAAGGCTCGTTTGGCTATACCTTTATCAACTGAACAACCATCCAAAAGAAGAAAAATAGTTATGTTACAGCAAGTTAGTCCACCTGCAACAGATGGACAGAAATCAACAAGTTCTCATTCAGTATATCATATGTCTGGTATGTTTTCTAAAAAATAATAACAATTAATAGATAAACTACAAATTCGTGTGTCTGATTTTGATCATCGTCATCAAGTAAAAATTGGTGTGTCTCCTGAGCGCGAACAACTCAAGTTTGTTCCTTCATCTTCCACAACACCTGAAGAAACTTCTAAGTCTAATTTAGATATGGAGCAGATAAAGAGTTACATCAAAACATATGTAAGTTAATTTTCTTATTCACAAATTTTAATTTTGAAAAACATTACTTATTTCTAATATCTTATTGTTTATCAGTACGTTATAAGGTTAATGAATAAATTGCTGAGCTGAAAACACTAATCTTCAATATACCTGTTGAGGTCGTTAAAGCATTGAAGAAAGAAGAGAATAAAGAATCTCCGGTATAAAATAATTTTTCCTTTAAATTTTTAATACTTTGAATAAATACTCATACATTAGTATTATTCATGAAATATAGGAGGAGAAAGTTGTTCATCAACAAGAAGGTGCAGAAAAAGGATCAAAAATAAATGACAGTGTTTATAAGAATGATTTGCCAGTAATTTTAATCTAAATTAAATTGGCATGTTACCATAAATCTGTATAACTCCAACATCTTAACCTATTTTTGTTTGGTTCTTATACAGCATGAAGATTAGTACAAGGGACCAGTCATTCACATAACAAATGATGAACCATCAGTACTTGAACCTTTGAAAATAGAGATCCAAGATTGTGTTCACATTCATACAGAATGTCCAACAATAGTTGAGGTTCAATTCGATCAGAAGGTATATATATGATATGTATAAATATGATTATACATTGTAGATATCAAATTATACAAATATTTTCATTCTTCATTATATAAATTTGATTAAATGTACACACATCCACTTGTCAATTTTTTGTAGGATGAGCATATGAATGATCAAAAAGAGGGACATGAAGAAAAATCGAAAAACACGCATAGTAATGATATGAAAGATATATCGGTACATTTTTATCTATCATGTTGATTTGTTCTTGTATGAATATCAATATTTTAAAACGCTTTACTTGAAGGCTGCTACAGTTTTATTATGCATACATTTGAATGTATCATGATATGTTATACATTATTAATACTAATAGTCTATTTTAGAAAATGAATGTTCTTTATGAATATCCCCATACATATTTATGTTACTTACAAGTATCTATGTAGTAACATTACTCGATCACCTAACAACTCAAAAAAAGTATTAATACATTCATACAGACTCCTTATAGACAACAATTGCAAATCACTGTTATAATTATTTTTCCCTTTTCAACTAGATGTTACTTTGATTAAATATTCTGACCTTCTAATTATCATTTAATCTATGTTGAACTTATCCCTGATAAAGAGAAAAGTGGTCTTGAAGATTTGGTGAAAGAACATGGTCCTGTGATGGTACATTTGTTGTTATTTTTTTAAAAACTCTTGCTGGTTTAATACTTCAAAATTATCTACATAAACTTATCAGTTATGGTATTTTTGTTGTTATGCATTGTGCACTAATAATATTAATCTTTACAAAATTTTGATGATTATCACTATTTGACATGATATGAACTCATTCTACCAAATTACAGTGGATATTTTAAATAATTTGCATCGTAATACTATCTTATTCTGAGACTGTTTCAGTCTCATTATACATTTATTTGAATGTATAATATTATGTTATACATTAAATCAACATATAACAAATACATATACATTTGTTATACATATCAAATTTAAATCACCCTTACATATTTTATTCATTCAACTACATATCACTTTGAATAAGCTTTCATGCATAATGCTTGTTACTGAATGTAGGATGAGCATAATGCTACAATAGAAGCAGGTTGTACTGAAGAATTGAGCATACAACATAGCCCTCTTATGAAACATTTAGAGGTATTGTTTTGGTTGTTCATGTTATTTTTTAACTCAAAACTTACATGCTTATACATTCACATCCATGCCTAATAGATATCGAATTATATAAAAAGCTTTTCATTCACCATTTTATTACTTTTCATATCACTATTACAAATTTTTTTCTCTTAAATTACGTCTTACTTTGAATAATTTGCATCGTAATACTATCTTATTTTGAGACTGTTTCAGTTTCATAATACATTCATTTGAATGTATAACATTATGTTATACATTAAATCAGCATATAACAACTACATAAGCATTTGTTGTACATATCAATTTTAAATCACTGGTACATATTTTTTTCATTCATCTACGTATCACTTTGAATAAGCTTTCATACATGATGCTTGTTACTAAATGAAGGATGAGTATAATGCTGAAATAGAAGCAGGTTGTACTGAAGAATTGAGTATACAACATAGCCCTCATATGAAACATTTAGAGGTATTTTTTGGTTGTTTATGTTGTTTTTTAACTCAACACTTACATGTTTATACATTCAAACCCATGCCTAATAGCTATCAAATTATATAAAAAGATTTTCATTCACCATTTTATGACTTTTCAAATCACTATTACAAAAAAAAAATTCGTTGAACTATGTCTTACTTTGAATAAATGTTCCGACATTCTACTTAACTCTTAATTTAGGATGAGCTTATGTCCGATAAAGAGGAAGCTAGTATCGAAGATTTGGAAAAAGAGTACAGTCCTGTGATGGTACATTTGTTATTTTTTTTTGTTTTACTCTTGCTGATTTAACACTTCAAATCTAAAAACTTAAACTTACGACATATTACTGTTAAAAATGATCATAATATTCCTATATGCATATCTAAATTTTTGAATTTTCATTCTACATCGATTTATTTTTGTGTTGTTATTTCGTATTAAGCACTTCTAATATTGGTCTTTATTAATTTTAGCTCATGATGAATATTTAACAGTATATGAACTGATTCTACCCAAGTATAGTGGATTATGTATAATGTGCATTGCAATAGTATCCTAATTTGGGGATGTGTCAGTTTCCTTATACTTTCATTTAAATGTATAACAGAATGTTATACATTCATAAAGAGTAATATACATTCATATTCAATTTTTATATATAGAGATTACAAATCACCTTGACATATTTATTTTCTTACATAATGATTTTAATTAACATAGGATGAGCATATTGCCGCAAAAAAATCATGTTATGCTGAAGAATTGAACAAACATCATAGTATTAATGTGAAAGATTTGCAGGTATTTTTTTGACAGTTCACGTGTTGTTTTTTAACTCAAAAACTATCTACATAAATGTAGTTGTTGTTTAGGTATTACTAACATTAAACATTAATATGTTTGCTTTTACACATAACACATCAATCTTTAATCTATAGGATGATATGAATGCCACACTAACGGAGTATGTTCAAGATGCTTTAGACGCTCTATTATTTGGGTTGTCAACACCTTCGAATACAAATAAATTTGATGTTGTTACACCTAATATAGTGACGAAAAGCCAGTGGTCACTTTCAGATAGTCAGTTTCCACCTGACTTTTCGGTTGCACAAGTAAGGTAGCTTGAAGCAACAAAAGCACGTGAAGTAAAAACAGAAATCACCTGTAAAAAGAGACAAAAAAAATTAGATTTTCAGGTCATCATACATCACAAAATTTGGATCGAGCTCTAAAGATGAAGGCAGTTCTGACAATGAAGAGAAGCAGAGGTATGTTTTTTATGGTTGTACCATTTACAAAGATTTGCCTAATCAGTTGATCGGAGATTATTCACAGTGGCTTGAAATTGGGTTACTCAACTATCATGCTTCCAAGTAAGTTATTTAGAAAGATTACTAAATTATTGAAAATAGTACAGA
The DNA here is from genome assembly GCA_030864215.1 of Capsicum pubescens. Taxonomy (NCBI): domain Eukaryota; kingdom Viridiplantae; phylum Streptophyta; class Magnoliopsida; order Solanales; family Solanaceae; genus Capsicum; species Capsicum pubescens. The sequence continues at coordinate 265,141,897 of CM061547.1, read as the reverse complement.
AGAATAAACCCAAGTGAAGTCTAATGCTTGTTTATGTTACAGGAAACAAACAGAAAATTACTATCTGAAAAATGTTCCAGGATTAGGTTATCCTCTATTGTTGCACAAGCACTCTCAAAAAATTGGTTCTACTTGATGTCGCAACGCAACATGTGTTGAAATGATGAGGTAAATTAAACTAAACTATATCATACTTGTTTAAACTTTTACTAAAAATGTTCTATTTGTTACAGAATACATAGAATCTATTGTATGATTACATTTCATACATGTGGTGTGATGTATAATCACTTTTTAAAACATGTAATTGTAACAGCTCATACATTCATGTTCTTTGTTGAAAACATCATAAGAACTAAAACATATGACTTCGAATTTATTTTATGACAAAATTTTATACATGTGGTGTGATATATAATCACATTTTATACATGCTATGTTAACATATCATACATTCATGTCCATTACCAATACATAATAATAACTAAAATATATGCATTAAAATTTGTTGTATGATTAAATTACAGAATACATAGAATCTATTGTATAATTACATATCATACGTGTGGTGTGATGTATAATCACATTTTAAACATGTACTGGTAACAGATCATACATTCATGTTCTTTGTTGTAAAATAATAATAACTAAAACATATGACTTCGAATTTGTTTTATGAGTAAATATTATACATGTGGTATGATATATAATCACATTTTATACATGTTATGTTAACATATCATACATTCATGAACATTCCCAATACATAATAATAACTAAAACATATGCATTAGAATTTGTTGTATGAATAAATATCATACATGTTATGTGATGTATAATCATATTATATAAATGTAATGGTAACAGATCATTCATTCAACTTCTTGAGCAATACATATTAATAATGTATTAATATGCAGTTTTCTTTCATGCTTAACATAATGTAACCCATTTTAAGATGTAGCACTTAGATGTGATATTCTACCATTTGAGAAAAAAAATCGAAGTTGCAGCAGTGTGATACATATAGATATACGACAACCAGTTGCTTCTTCAAAATATATATTGAAAAGACATACAAACGATATTTTTCAGCAGTTAAAACAGATCAGATATCCACGCATGAAGACTACGCAGAATCTGTTGCTTGTGCTTCAAATGAAATAGCTATAACAAATATAATTAATGGATTATGTATTCCTGTGGGTTTACCATGGCATTTGGTTGATGAGGTATATGTTTCTGTTAACTGTGAAAAAGAATATCACTGGGTATTGACTGTAATTGTGTTAAAGGAGAGAACGATACGCGTGTATGACTCATTGTCAAGCAAAAATAAAAGTGAACCACCAACTGAAATATGAAAGTTAGCAACCATGTTGCCTACTTACTTGTCGGACAGTGGTGTTTTTGAAATGACTGAAAGAATTGACTGGTAAACACTTAAAGCATACGAAGGGAAGCTTGGTCTGCAAATTGATGAGATAAGTCACAACCTATTTGATGTTGAATACGTTCAAAACATTCCACAGCAAGCGTCTGATAGTTTGTAAGTGTCTCTTACTTTTTAAATTTTCACATGTATAATCATGGTAAATTACTAAACGTATTCGTCTTTCATTTTATTATAAAATCAGGGACTGCGGGATCTTTGTGGCTGCATATACAGAAATATTGAGTGAAGGACAGTAAGTTCATTCATGTGAGTTTGAAGCTGCAAGTCAACGTGCACGGTATGCTTCGTTACTATGGCATTACGGAGTGACGAAGGCAAAGAAAGGTTATACGAGTGATAATGACGATCCTCCTCGGCCAAAGAATACTTTTCTCCAATCACTTGATGAAAGTGCAATTGTTACTTTGGAGTAGCTCATTCTAAAAACATTCTAATTGATTTTTAGTTGTTTCTGCTAAATAGTTATATATAGTAATGTTTTTTTGAATGTTATTTTTTAGGCAAATTATATGGATGACAGTTTTTTGTTTTAATACATTTACATTTACATAAACTCTATTGTGCTTATTCTATATTGTTTGTTAATTACTCATTTTACCTAACATAATATTAATAACACTGTATAACAATAATTTACATATTAATAAATTATATATATGTAAAACATTGTGTTTTTTGTCAGCATTAAAGAAGTTAATACTATATTATGATTTAATTATACATTGAACAGGTATCAATTTTTTTTTGATAAATTTTTTAGATAACATCATACATGTTGAACCTCTTTCGTTGCTTAATTGAAAACAACTGCGGTATTAAAAAAAAATTAAGAAGAATAACAGTAGATCGTAAATTATAAACAAACTTAATGTATCAGCCATTAGACATTATACTGATAAGAAAACAAGAATTTTTTTAATATCATACATACATCTTAATGTATAATCCTTACTCTTCACACAAATTTGTTTGCTTTATATTTTGGTAGTTCTTATGCTTTTTAAAAGCATTTACTTTAATATCATACATGTTGTCAACGTATAATAGTATAGCATACATGATATATATAAGATATGTTAATGTTAAATGTATTATACATTATAACTACATATTACTACGTTACAATAATGAGCAGTAAAGTCACAAAACATTATAATTCAAAACTGTATTACTTTGTTTCCAAAATATCATAAATTATGTAATAATTAAACATCACATAACAAATAAAAACATAAAATAAACTTCAACAAAAAACAAAATAAACTAACGTTCTATAGTTATATCCAAACGAACAATTTGCATTTAGAACAACAAAATAAAATCTTCAACTTTCTTTTGGGAAGAAACCACACGTCCTACGATTGTGGCCTGCACACCCGCATTTACCGTAATGGTTTGAACTTGTAAGTGATTCACTAGATTTCAAATGTCTTCCTTTCTTTGGCCTCCTAAGAGGTCTTCTGTATTTGGGTGGCAAAATTTCATCAGCATCAATAAAATTTGAAATAATTCAATCTTTCATATCTGGAATAGGAATTATGGGGAGTTCATATGTCTTTACAATGGTGTTTGGCCTGTACAATTCTGAACAGTAACGTCCATACTCTTTTACATCAATATTTATACTCTTCAAAACCACAATTGCGTGTGCACATGAAATTTCATCAATTTGATACCGGCAACAGTTACACGTGCCACGAGCAATATCAACAATGTACCTCCTTCCTGATTCATTCACACAGTACAGATAACTACTAGCTGCCTTAACCTATTAGCAATGATTAATTTTATCCAGTTAAAAATATACAAATTAATAACAAATATAAAGTAGACTCAACTATCATAATACATACCGTCATCCGCAATGCTTTAACCCCATTATCAGTTAGTATTTTTTGAAATCTTCTCCCAAGCATTGTGTTTGTATAAGATGCAATTTCACTGTTCTTACAATTCAATCCAGCAAATAGAATCTTAGCTTCTTCAAGGAAACCTAAAATAGGAAGTAATCTAGCCTCTACCAAACAACCGTTAATACATTCAGCTATATTAGAGGTCATCATTCTACCTCTATTAACAGGGGAGTGACATCGAGACCATTTATCATAGCCAGTTTCTTCCAGATATTCCTTAATCCTTGGATCAACCTTTCCAACCTTTGACATAATGTAATCAAAATCTTCTTTTCTATACGCTTTAGACATGGAATAATAAAGGTCGCTAAGTCTATCTTTGCTTTTTCTAAAATATTTATAAACATTTTTTCATAAATGCCAAATACATGCAAGATGGGGGACACTAGGATAAACAATGCCCACACCTTTTATGATACTCTCATTTCGATCTGATACAACACACATGTTGTCCCGTTCTCCAAATACTTCTCTAAATTGATGAAAAAATCAAGTCCGCGAATTGTCATTTTCCGAATCCACAACACCGTAAGCTAATGAAATAATACATCCTAAATAAAAAAACAACAGCAGTTCTATAATATATGTCCACCATTGAACAGGTCTCTAATTATTTTAGATTTAGGTAATACATGACATTATACATGTTGTCCAACCTTTATCACTTAATTGAAAACAACTAAAATATATAACACCACACATTTCAATAACGTATAATAATACATCGTACATTGTAAACATACTGTTAGGAAATTATACATTTAATTATTAGTAAATGTATCAGACATTAAACGTAAAATTGATAAGAAAGTATGGATATTTTACAACATCATACATACACCATAAGGTATAATAGCTAATCATACACTTAGCACACAAAGCAAAATCTACTTACATTTTACTCGTTCAATTTTAAAATGAAAATGCAATTTCTAAGGTAGTTTAAAAAGAAACTAGCATCTACTCTATAGAAAAAATCAATAACACAAAATAAAAGGCGTATATTGGTACTATGTGTACTCATTAAGCAAGTTCAAATTTTGTTATACATACAAGAGCAATATATAATCAGCTAGAATGCATGCACAGTGCTGAAATACCAAAAGTAAATATTTCAAAGTATGATACCTGCACCATCAAGAGTGCTCGCCGATACAAACGTTCTTTGATATGGCCCGCTTTAATGTGCACCATCTATAACTATTACTGGACGACAAAATTTGAACCCCCTTATCATGGGATGTAAGGCAATAAACAAGTATTTAAACTCGTTATCTAATGCCTTATGGATCCGAATGTATGATCCAGGATATACCTGGTTCAACATATATATATAATGGAGCATTTTTCGATATCCATCAGTTGGTCCACCTCTAAGCATCGCAATTGCCTTTTCTTTTGTCTGTCAAGCCATCATGTAGTTAATATCAACACCGTAGACGGCCTTCATCTCTTCAATTATGTCCGCGGGTGTATGTATTCTCTTGTAATTAATTAACTTTGGTGCAGTAAATTCACTGACAAAAGCTGTTGTTGCAACCAAATTATTCAGTACTCTATCACTCAGGCTGCAACTATGTTCCGAATCAAATGTCTTTATCACAAAAAATTTTGAACGATTCATCGAAAACGCCTTCAGGACCCATTTACAATCTTTGACACGGCAGTGTAACACATAACTGTAGTTACATTTTAAAACATGTTGTCAATTTATTAACATACATATAAAATCTATAATTTAAATAAAAATATCACAATTAAATTGTTACAGTTTTATTATACATTCGAATGAATGTATGATGAAGTATTATACATCGTAAATATAGCACCATTTTGTGCAAACAGCAAAGCCAAAAATTAAATTCAACAATAAAACTCCTTTAACAAATGCTATTACAACACAACAACATCCTTCACAACATCTACAACTAAAAAATAATAATTTATTCCATACCTTTGTTTGTCAGATCGTTTAGTAAAGGTGTTGAAGCCATTCGATATCTCATATTTCATCATAACCGGTACCAAAGTTTGCTTATCCTTATAAAACTGGTTAACTTTTATTTAAGTGTTCTTGCAATCAGTAATGAAATTATTGACTTCAAATTCTGGAACGTATAATGAATACTGATTCTGCGTTTCAACAACAGTTAAAGCAACCGAATCAGATTCACTACCTTCAATACACATTACAGCCCCAGTTTCGCTATCAAACTCGATATCCTTAATCGATTTGTTGGAAGTTGTTATACATAGCAGAAAATTTATAAGCCCAGAACATTGTTTCTTCAACTCAATATAAACCTTCACTCCATTATCATTTCTTATGATAATTGGAGAAGAATTACCATCAACAATGTATTTTACTTTAATTTTTTTCGAACGTCATCAATACCCAATTCCATCGCGATTGTCGCAACTAATTTCAGAAAGTTAATACTTTCTGAAACAACAATGACATCACTTTTGTATGCTTTAAAACTTATTTCCTTCTCCCATACACCGGAATGATGCAACAATATTGGGATGTTCTTCTTTATTCTCACAAGAAATTACGAACAAATATTTTTTTTCTAGAATCGCAAATCAGAAAAGAAGACAATTAGAGGTAATGTTTAAGAGTTTTTTTAAAAAAAAATTCAAATTTCAGTTACTATTTTAACTCATAGAATAATTAACATCTGATAATTAAATGACGTAATTTAAGGAGTAGGGATACATTTTTTGATTCCTAATCTCTTAATTTTAGGTAAATCAGATCTATCATACACTCAGCGAATGTATAACAACCAACCGAATGTATGACAATATTTTACATAATAGGGAGAAAAAATCTCAAGGGAAATTATGTAAATAGTTTCACTTTATGCGGTATATATGTGGTTTATAGTACAACACTTCAATTTCAAATGTTTTTACAAATTTAACCTCGGCAGCATGTGTCTTGACTAAAGCAATATTAGTACCATATGTTTGAGGGAAAAGACATCATTTCTACCCCATACTATACAAGAAAAGTCTAAGCCACACCTAAATTATATAAGTGACCTATTACATACCTTAACTATATAAAAGTGATATTATTACCTCCCCGCGACCCCCATTCTAAGGCGCGTGTGTTACACTTATTTTAGGCGCGTCCAGCCTATTAAATAACAAAAGTAAACGGCTAAAAATATTAAGGGAAAAGGCATCGTTTCCACCCCAAACTATAGTCGAAAAGTCAAATCCACACCTAAACTATATAAGTGACCTATTACACACCTTAACTATAAAAAAGTGATACTTTTACTGACGTGGCAGCGCGTGTAAAACGCTACACCACATGCAAGTGGTGGTAGCCTGACAGGGTGTAAATAATTTCACTTTTTTATAGTTTAGGTGTGTAATAGGTCACTAGTATAGTTTAGGTATGGCTTCGACTTTTTGGGTATAGTTTGGGGTGGAAACGATGCTTGTTCCCTATGTTTGACAAATACTTTGCATTATTAACCATGTAATCTATCTTTGTTCCACAACAATAATTTAAGTTCCAATATTTGGAAAGAGTGATATATTTGACTTTAGGGAGAAAAATATACACTTAGATAGTAAATAAATTACGTGTTTTTTATATTTATTATGATTACTTAATAATATTTCGTCTGTCTCAAATTATTTGTCTTGGTTTCTAAAAATTATAGTCTTAAATTATTTTTCATTTTAGAATTTCAAGATAAATTTAATTATCCTTTTCTCATTTTGTTTTGAAAACTACAAATACTTCAATTATGAGATGATGATGCATAAATAGAAGAAGTAATCAATGAAGAGAGAGTATATCTTAAGACACATCAGCTTTATGAAGATCCAGAAGCTCGTAGAATTGATCACGATGAACCCCAATTTAATGTCTCATCTTGCCAATAATGCCTATGTCTTCAACTCGTATTTCTCTCTCAATCATTCCATAATAGAATATCTGCAAAGAAAGAATTTACCTTTGTGTTCAACCCTTCATCTCCTTCTGTTTTTGCATTCGAAAGCCAATCTATATTCAGTCAGAGAAAACATTTACGCGCCTTCATTACGTTTTGAGAGGCCTACGCCCAAGTAACAAAGATGAAAATGCTTAATCATATAACAAAGGTGACAAAAGCTTACCAATTAAAAAAAAAAAAAAAAAAAAAAAGTGACAAGAACTTGCACTTCAATCTACACTATCTTAAAATAGACGGACCCTCTAAAACAAAGTACATTCCAAACTCTTGTTTCTTCTATGTTTTTGTGGTTTTTTTGTTTTTTTTTTAATTCCTGCATGGTAAATAATTTTGGACAGAAAGAGTCGTTAATTAACACACATTTTACTTAATTTTATTATTTATCAATCGTGACAAATTGCTTGGGCCCAAACAGAACATACTTCTGTTGAATTCTATGGACTATAACTAAATTCTTGACAACCACATGACATTTATGGTAAATTGCTAGTGGGAAAAAAAGGACGCAATGTTGACTTATGCTTTGTCTTGTGCAAGCAAATTGATGAATGATGGTGCTTAAGAGGATTATATCATTATATGAAGAGAAAAAACATCTTTTCCCTATGAACTTGTTCTCAAAATTTATTTTAGCACTTCAATTAAATTTTTGTTTATTTTTTCCTTAACATCTTTAAAGTGAATGTATTTCACCCATCAAGCTGGCGTGGAATTTAAAAAAAAGAAAAGAAAAAAAGTGCATTTTTTTTAAAACTGAGATGGTCTCACTTTTTTTAATATATATATATATATATATATATATATATATATATATATATTAAAAGAAAATATTTCTTTCTTCTTCAATACCCCCCACATCTTTCACCTCTCATCCCCACCCCATACACCTACACCCCACACCCCACACCATTTTCTTCTTCAATACATCAACAAACAACAACATCATTTTCTACAATAATTAATTCCTCCATTAACAACCTCAAACACATCCTCCAACAACACTTTCCTCCATTTTTTTTTATTTTCCTCCATTAATACATTCTCCAAAGAAGAAATTGGAGACATTAAATTTCTTCATTAATTTAGTTCGAAGAATAACAAAATTAAAAGAAATTTTCGTAACTTTTATTTTTAAAGTTCATTGTTTCTTCTCTATTCTTTATTTATGTTTACATTTTCAAGGGTGAATTTGATGGTTGAAAACGTTGAGAGAGTTGGATTGAAGGTTGAGATGGTGTTTAATGGAAGAAAAAATTTTGTTTGATATTTTTGTGATTTTTCTCTAATAGTGTTAATTAAGGAAAATGAAAAAAAAAATTAGAGGCGGGAATGGGGGTTGGCTGGAAGAAGATAAAGAAAAAGAGGGGGCGGGGATGGGGGTGGGTGGTTTGAAGAAGAAGGAAAATGAGGGGTGGGAGTGGAGGAAAATTGAAATTGAAGGTGAGATGGGAGGTTGTTAATGGAAGAAAATAGAAAACAATGGAGGTGGGGTGGATTTGATGGAGGAGGAGAGCTGGTGGGAAGGGGGCGGCAGGGGGAGGAGAAACATAAAGAGGGGCGGGGTGGGCAGGGTGGGGTGGGGGGTGTTAAGAAGAAAGAAAATAGGGGTGGGGGTGCCTTTTTTATTTAATATATATATATATATTTATATAAATAAAATAGTATATATATATATTTGTTATTTTTTTCAAAAAAATATATAAAAATAATTTGTGTGGGATTAATTTTTTTTTTAAATAGTAATTTCTTACGTGGCAATGATGTGGCTCTGACGTGGCATTGACGTGGCGTTGATGTGTAGGCGAGTGTAACACACTCTCCGTTGTGAGAGTAGTATTCAGTTTTGAGGGGTGAAAATAATACACTTTAAAAATATTAAGGGGGTAAATAAACGGAAGTAAAGTTTAAGTGCTAAAGTGAGTTTGGAGGACAAGTTAAGGGAGGAAAAGATGTCTTTTCTCTTATATGAATCACGGACTAAAGAAATTGACATTTTTTTTTGTCACATGTGTATGTATATGCTTCCTCCATTTCAAAATAAGTGTCGTTTTAACTCATTTCACGCCTATTTAGAAAAAATAAAATAAATATAAGGTACTATATTTTAAGTTACCCAAATTTATTAGATGTTCCTTGAGAATTAAACGCTATTAAGATGAAATGGTTCTTTAATAGTTGGAAACAATTACTATTTTTTCTCTTCAATTTTTAAAGTGACTTATTTTGAAACCACCGAAGCATGAAAGAAAAATATTTGTTTTGTGTGAACCCGTCTTCCAATCAGTTCGAAAGGTTTTCAAACAAATTGATTAAAAGATATGATAAACCTCTAGGGAAATTATCTGAATTTACTGGTGTATAACACAAATTGTATGTCATAGACTCAAATATATGAGTGACTTTAGATATTTGATCTCAAATAAGAATGTCTTTAAAGAATAGTTTTCTTTACTTTTTAATATACTAAAAGTATCATTTTGCCCCTCTATATCTCAAATATATTTTTAAACTTTTCATACTCATTTATCTCTCAAATTTTATTTTTTATTATTTTCACTTTTTTATTTTTCCTTTACTTTTATTATTCTACTTTCTTTTCACTTTTTTATTTTTTCCTTTAAATTTATTATTCTATTTTTTATTATTTTCAGTTTTTATTTTTTCCTTTAACTTTATTTTCATGTTTTAATTTATTTGTCTCAACTTTTTATTTTTTTTTCTCTTTTTCTTCTCAACCATTATCTATTTCTTCATTTTTTTTTATTTTTTTCAATTTATTTATCTTTAACCTTTATTTAGAGTTTTTTTTATTTCTCTTTTTTTTCTCCAGATTTTTCTCAGATACAAACATAAACTAGTTAACATGATCGTATTAAGTGTGCCATTATATTCCACCAAAAGGAAAGAATGATGTATAAGGTATGCAATAAGGAATTTCTTTTGCTAAACATGGATGAGCTATTGCAAAAGAAAAAAAAAATGCTACAAAATTTACGTTGCTCCATCTCCTAGTAACCCTTGTTCATGGATAATAAATAGAAATAGTACAACTAAGTGAACAGTTTGTTTCCCTCTTCTAAAAGAACCTATTAATTTTCTCTTTTATTTTTTCAACTGTAGTTAGAGAAAATACTAACCCAATAGGCCCGGATCTGAAAATGTAATCAGAAAGTACGTGCATCACGTACAAACATAAATCTGAACAAGAACGCACTACGTATGTATGCCCTTATATTCCCCTCAAAAATAGAATGTTGTATTAAGATATGCAATGAGGAATGAATTTCTGCAAAACATGGATGAGCTATTGAAGAAAAAAAATCTATAAAATATTATATTGCTCAATCTCAATAATCATGTTCATACATTGCCCTCTGTCAAAAGAAAAAAAAAGGCAAAGCAGGGGGTCTAAGTTTCAATGCCAAGTCCTTTGGGAATGCAACATTTCAGAATAGGTGATTGCGGAAAGTAATATCTCAGATTTAGAGTTTGACACTGCTATCATGAGGACACCACGATATTTTGACTTTAAAAATATTGCATCTACCATTATTACCGATCTACAGTTGGTTCATCGAATGATTGAAGCGTCATAAGCAAAAAATGCATATTGAAACCTGTGTTGAGCAAAACAATATTAATAACAATTTGCATTTGATGTTTATAATCAGAGTACAACAATTTTCTAAACTAAGTCTTGCCCATGAGGCAAGAATTGCATATATGTTAATAATCTAATCAGTGCAATTAAAGAATGAATTTTCAACTTCAACAGTATAGCATTTGTACAACAATTTTCTAAACTAAGTTTTGCCCATGAGACAAGAGTTTCATCTATGTTAATAATATAATCAGTGCAAATAAAGGATAAACTTTTGCCTCTTGGACAAAAGTTTTCAATTTCAACAATTTTCTAAACTAAGTCTTTCCCATGAGGTAAGAGTTGCATATATGTTAATAATCTAATCAGTGCAATTAAAGAATAAACTTTTGCCTCTTGGATAAAAGTTTTTAATTTCAACAATTTTCTAAACTAAGTCTTGCCCATTAGGCAAGAGTTGCATATATGTTAATAATCTAACCAGTGCAATTAAAGAATAAACTTTTACCCCTTGGCCAAAAGTTTTCAATTTCAACAGTATAGCATTTGTACAATAATTTTCTAAACTAAGTCTTTCCCATAAGGCAAGAGTTTCATCTATGTTAATAATAATCAGTGCAAATAAAGGATAAACTTTTGCCTCTTTGGCAAAAGTTTTCAATTTCAACAATTTTCTAAACTAAGTCTTGCCCATGAGGCAAGAGTTGCATATATGTTAATAATTTAATCAGTGTAATTAAAGAATAAATTTTTGCCGCTTGGAAAAAAGTTTTCAATTTCAACAGTATAGCATTTATACTTGTTCTCATCGTCCCTCTTTATGTTTGTGTACGTGTCTGGGTTTTTTTCTTATATCATGTGAAGATACGATGGCAACCTGTTGTAGTTCTCTTCCGCGGTTCCTCTTATCACCGTATAGGCATGTTGTATCGCTCGTCATCCTTTGTTGTATGATATGATTATTCTGTATTTCCTTCTCATTTCATCTACCATGAAGTTTGGTGTGATTACATTACTAGAGTTACGCACAAGCTCTAGTATGTAGTCACATATGACCTTTGATGTTGCATTCTTGTGGTCGGACGTTATAAAATCAACCGAGCAACTGTGAGCCTTTTCATATGTAGTAACCTAAAAGAGAAAAGAATAGAGAATCTTCGAGGCATGAAACCGCCACACACAGTTGTCGTCCAAACATCGCAGTGAATATTTTGTTGTGCTTGATTTTATAACCTTAAATTGGATGTTGTATGTAATTGTAATGTTTGACATGCACGTCATCATCTTTTGTTTGTCAATGAAGATCGACTTGACACTTACCTCATTTAAAGAGGCATTGTGTCTCAAGAGAGTAGTCTCGACATCAAGTATCCTCTTCTTTTTTTGTCGTACCCTCTTAATCTTTGATGACTGCCCCATTTCTTCCTCTATTACAGCCTCCAATATTGGTTTGATAACCTGTAACTCGTTAATTCTATCAATAATTTCAATTGATTGTCCCATATTGTATTGCTCAATACTTATTTCTTTTCCATCCATTCTAAGCACAACCCTTGTGAAAAATGAAACAACAAAAGATTAGTAACAATTTAATTTAGAATATATATCTTCAACAAGTAGAATCATTAAAGAGTAAGACATAGTCAACTATTGCCCATGGGGCATAACTGTCAAAGTTTTGCCTCTAGGGCAAGCGTTATAGGTCATTTGTCAAATCATTACAGACTATGGTAGTGTTAACTCTTGCCCATGGGGTATAACTGTCTCAGTCTTGTCTCTGGGGCAAGAGTTATAGGTCATCTGCCAGATCATTACAGATTAAGAAATTATCAACTCTTGCTCATGGGGCATAACTTGAAATGTATGGTAGAATCTGAAGATGCTAAAATCGCACTTGAAACTACTGAATAACACACACTCTAGGGGTGATTCAGAGAGGGTTGTTTACTTCAGAGATAGGTTGCAAGTGATACAACATAGTTTATCAACTCAATACTCTGATAGTATGGCGTTGAAAGAGAATGATGTACTGACTATTATAAAGAAGCGGAGCAATATTAAAGAGAGCACGTTACAATAAAAATTCAGGGCTTTGTGTATAAGCTAGGTGATTCAAACCCCATGTATTTTAGTGCAGTTATGAAAGAAAAAAAGTAAAAAGAATCTTATTTAGTTTTTAAAGTAAGAATCTTATTATTTTAGTATTTGCTTTGCCTTTCAGGTTTTCGGTTAATGCTTTATTGAATATATTTTTTGCCTCACCGGATACAGCCAAAATTTTTTATAAATATGATGCGTGTTCAACATTCAGAAGTTTTTTGAAGTGTGAAGGACAGAACGCGTACGAGAAATACAAACTATCACAAAACTCATTTCAGAAACTAGTAACTACATTGAGAGTTTACATGAAGTTTGAAGACTTCAATAGTTAGGGATGGCAGTAAATCAACAACCTTTAGCACATCTCCAAGAGTAATATGCAATCCGCGTCTTATAGAAACCTGCAAACATAGTTGAAAGTAGCGTAATCAATTAATTAATGAAAAAGCAAATATGAAAACTTGAATAAAGAAAATATGCAACCAGAAGTGGTGTGTTAAACTCAAGACTGTCTAAACAAAATGGAGAAAATATGGTAAAGTAGAATATATTGCCTATTGCAGAAGTTTGCAAGATGTAATGGACATCCCAACATCGATTTAGTATGACCATTTTCAGTGCAGATCTACAATCACCTTGATATGATGCTTCTAACAACTACAGAGAGGACAGATACAGTAACAAATAGCCCTACCATTTGCTATCTCACCTATTTATTCTGCTGCAAATTCAATGGAAGTTACCTTGTTAACATAACTATAAATCAAGCTGTAAAATCAATGGTGCATCCGCAAATTAATTCTGTATTTAATGAACTACGACACTCTCCTCGAGGACATATCGAACAATTATGGACAAAAAAATAACAGCTTACGAATCCAAAGCAGTATCTATTAATGTATGTTTTTGACTTACCCGAGAGAAACGTGAGGATTCCCAGTGCAAGGAGCCCATATCCCTAGGAACTTTCTCCTGCCATATGATCGGATAAGATGAAGTAGGATAGCAAGAGAAGCAGACATCCCAGAAAGAGTAGAAAAAGAGCAAGGGCAATTGACTTCCAAGGGATTCTATCTAACGATTCAACAAAAATACGCGATACTGAGACAAAAAAAGTTGCCATAAACACCGGTGATTATTCCAACATATCTTAGCATGGTTCAACAACAAATGGTCAATGAATATAAATATGATGTGTGTTCAACAATAAAGGATTTTTTTTAACACTGAAAAGTTGTATAATAGTAACCTTGTTACCTAAAGTGCCAAATCCTACTACCATTAGCGAGTTTAAATCCATTGCATGTTGCTCTATGTTATACAAGCTAATAGCTAAGGTGTTCTATCTTAGAATCAACAAGTTAGTGCTTCTTTAATCTCTAAAACATAGACTGGATTCATCCAAGATGGAAAACACAACCTTTTTCTCCAAGACCAAACCCTCGCAACTACTCAAACACAATTATAATCGCAATAACAAACTCCCCACAACCTGTTCGACACAATTTTTCATCATCTTCTAATGCTAATTATACCACTAGTTTGAAATACTTGGAACTAATTTCTTGTACCACCTTGACCTTATACGTTTGGCCTTCCCAAAATATGTTGCGATCAACGTTAACTCCCATATTAATGGCCTTTCCCTCCAAGACCGACCCCCCACAACTACTCAAACAGAATTATAACCGCAATAACAAACTCTCCACAACCTGTTCGACACAATTTCTCAATGGTAAATATGTTACTATAACGACATCATATCCCAACTTCAGCTTACGTTCACCTCCCCCAAAATTAGATCAATATGTTAATTATATAACGAGCTAAAATTACCACAATGCATCAATAACCTAAAATTACCAAAATGAATTTTGATGATGAAATTCATACCTGAAGAACCCTTACGGCTAAAGCCGGCTGCGAATGTTTGAAAGTCGATTCTGGAATTTAGAAGAAAGAGATTTAATAGCGAATATTTTGGAGATCGATTTTGAAATTTAAAAGAAATGAGTTATTCTCAAATATAAGCTGAAGTTGGAAGAAAGAGATTTAACGGCTTGCAGGAGGGTATTTTCGTCCAAGAAAATATGCCTTAACAAGTTAAGGCTATTTTAACAAAGCCTTTTTATTTGGGGCTAAAATTTGAAAGTCACCCTAATTTGGGTCTATATTTGAGAATAACCCTACCACATCAGTCTATGCCTAAGCCCAATAATCTTTAACTGGGGCAAGTATTCGCGAGGAGAAAATCGCGATGGAAAAAGCGTGAGGAAAACTCAAAAGTTGAGATGTTAGAAGGTATAAAATCAATGGATGCAAAAGTGCCTACAATTGCTTCAACAGAAACTACTATAGGTATAGAAAACATGTCCTTAGTTCCTCGATCATTTCATGGCGCAAAATTCATCATTGGCAGAACAATTAGGAAAAATAATTTAAATATACACCTTAACTTACCATATTTACGCAAATCCCTATCCTTACAAAGTAATTACAAAAATCTCAACTAATCATGTAGCTTAATTGATGTATCGATAGCTAATTATGTATCTCAACGGACTCAAAATCAAAAAACGACATCAGAAGCTAATTATGTATCTTTATAAAGGAAAAAATGTATCTTCGTTGGATGTATTTGTATCTCGACAGACCCAAAAATCGAAGAAAATGTATTAGGAGCTAATTATGAATCTTTACAAATAAAAAAATGTATATGTATCTCAATAGACCCAAAATTGAAACTTTTATTAATTATGCAAAATGTCAAAAAAAATTGTTTAAACTCCAAAATATCGGGATTTATATTATGTGCCCAAACAATTATTTAATTATGCCATTTTGGGCTTTAACTTCCATCCCTCCGAAGCCCGTTGCCCCATTCTCCTGCCCAAAGTAAAATAAAATGTAAAAAGGGATAGAATGAAAAACATCGTATGAGAAAAGTTGTAAATTATAAAACTTCGGGGGTTGAAAAGCATACTTTATAAAAGAAACTTTTGAATAATATTATATCAAACTGCCTTCTTTTTTCCTAATTCCACGCTGAATTTTTAAAAAATAAAATAAAAAAAACAGCGAAAATTCAAAGAAAAATAATCAATCCAGCGCAGGCAATTCAGGTTTATTGAATATTTTCTTTTCATTCTCCCATTTTTTTTATTTTAATGTTTTCCATATTATCAATGAGTTGTTCAAAAGCAAATGAAATTTCTTAATTATTAGAAATCAATTTCACAGTATGAATTCTGAACTTTTTGTGGTTTCAATTTCGTATTTTCAATTAAATTTGAGCTTTAAATGCAATTATGTGAAATCAAGTTCATATTTTTTTTATTGGCCTAATTGTTCAAATATAATGTATATTTTTTTTGCTGAATTTGAATTTGGAAATATTATTTCTATAATTTTTTTAACCTGTTAGTTGATGTGAAGCTCAAAGAAAAATAAATGAATAGATTAATCAACAAGGTCGCAATTCCCCAAATTGGTTATATGAATTCTCTATATTTGCTGGGAGTTCATTTTTTTTTTTTTTTATAAATTAATCATAGTGTCTGGGCCAGCTTGCACACACCTCCCACTCGCAAAAGGTGCCAAGTAACCTTGTCCACCAAGGGTAGAATAAATGTGAAGAAATCACCTAGTGTTTGTCACTGTTGGAAATTCATTTTATTCTTCTTGGTTTAGTGAGTGGTGGAAATGAGAGTGTTGAGGTGGATGTGTGGACGTATTAGGAGAGGTAAAGATTAAGAATGAAGATATTCTGGAGGACAGGGTGGGAGTGGTTTCCGTGCTGGACAAGATGAGGGAAGCGAAACTGAGATGGTTCGGGTATGTGAAGAAGCAATGCACAGAGGTTCAATGAGGAGATGTGAGAGGTTGACCGTGGTGGGTTTTAGGAGAGGTAGAGGTAGGCCGAAGAAGTGTTGGAGAGAGGTGATTAGATAAGATATGGAAAAGTTGACATGACGTTAGATAGAAAGTTGTGAAGGTTATGGATTAGGGTGGAGGACTAGTAGGTAGTTGAGTGTTGTCTCGTTCGAGGCAGGATAAGTTTGGTGGTAGTTTGGTGCATTATACCTGTTTCCCTATTTGTATTAGTAGTACTAGCATTTTTCTCACAGTTGATTGTCTTTCCATTTTTGTTACTCGTTATTTATTGTGCTTCAGTTATCACATTAGTTGGTTACTGTTATCAGTCCTTGTATTTGAATGCTATATTATGCTTTTTCTATTATTTTCTATGTCCTCTTTACTTCTGTATTTTCTTTTAACTGCTCTGATGTCCGCTATTCGAGCAGGGGATATTTCTGAAACAACCTCTTTATCTCCTCTAAGGTTCCACGACTTCACTAGGTTTTTTTTTTTTGTTGTTGGTGGTGGTTTAGTCCCCATTTTATGTAACTAGCAGGTGCTTATATATCTTGTGAATCCTGAGACACTGATTATTAAAACAATGATAATTATAGCGGTATTTTGTAATCTTTGGGTTCTTGAATTCTTATTCATTTTTTAATTTTAATTTAAAAGGCTTGAGTTATGATTGTCTTTTATGATAATTTCAGGGAATTAATACTTGAGAGTTTGAAGCGTCATGGCAAGGATAAAACCTCAAGCTCTTCTACTGCAAAGCAAAAAGAAGAAAGGGCCAAGTGGTGTCAGTGTCCCTACAATTATAGTATACATCCTAATTGTTTCTGTGATGGTGTTTTCCCTGTTTTTCACATATAGATACTGGTCTCGGAGGTTAGTGAAAATCTTTTCTATTTTAAGTTGTGTTATTACTGGCTATCTTTTGATTATTTAGCTTTTACACGTAAAAAAATGTAGTTATTTAGATATAATTTGGATATATAGCTTACCTATATAGGCAAAACTACATTCCGAGAGTAGCACAGGGAGTGGGTAGTTTTCCAATGTTCTTTGCTTCAGTGAGCAAAGCTCTCTATGGCAGTTATCTAGTTTCTTAACTTGGCATTGCTGGTAACGGTCCCTATTGTTACTTTAGTTGATAATAAGAAAAGTGAGGCAACAGTGTGTTTAGGTATGGCATGTGCGGCGCTCTTACCATCTCTCATATAATTGTTAGTAGTAAGGGCAAGTTTGTTACTCTGTACTGTATTCATTTAGTTTAAACATTAGAAGTTTTCCGTTGTTTCTCAAACTTCTTGTCTAGTCAAATACGTCATATAGGATGTGTGGCGGAAGTGCTGCTTTTGATCTTGTGCTAGTCACTACTTGATGTTGAATGACGTGAGTCTTTATGATACTGGGGAAGTTTTTAAAATTGGAGTATTTATTCTTCTTTTTTATTTACTAAGCTTTCGCTTCTAGATTACATTATGTCTATATAGAAAAATAATTATGGACAGAGGAATATAAACTGTATCGCATTCTTGTATTGTAATTTCTGCAACTTGCTAATTTTTTTTAAGTTTCTCATCCATGCCTGACACAACACTAGTGTTAGTGCTACTGCTACATAGATAGGCTAAATAGTCTAATATAGAATGAGATGCGGCAATTGATGGTGGGTGGTATTGTACTAAGAATGGAGTACCTGCTGGGGGAGATTAGCTTGGATGCTGGTGCTTGAGGAGAACCGTAAATTCTATAATTGTAAGGGAGTACTCAAAAGTTTACATGAGTTATCTAAGGGGAGTTCAAACTTTTAGTGGAAACACAGAGTATTTAGGTCTTGGGTTGAGCACATAGAAATACTTTTTCTGATATGGTTGGCGATGAGAGCTGGATCCATGCCCTTTACCAACTCTTTTAACATGTTAAATTGAGTGACCACCTCAATTAAAGTTTTAGCCGTTAGAAAAAGGTTACTCTTATTTATTCATCTCAACCAAGAGAGCTCACTTTCAGCCCCTTGTTATTGTTGACCCGAACGCTTCATGAGTCCATCACAATATGCGGAAATGTAGTAATATTTTGGTGCAAAGAACTTCAAATAATGCATGACTCCTGATAAACTATAAATATGGGATGAATTCTTTTGTTTCATTGACAACGCCTCACTTGTACATTTGTTGAATATTTTATGACAAGATGCATTTGGATAGATGCTTTTCCTCATATTTCGACCTCCTTATTTTCTTCTGCCTAGATCAATTGCTCAGACACAGGATGGTATATCAACAAGCAAGG
The DNA here is from genome assembly GCA_030864215.1 of Capsicum pubescens. NCBI lineage: Eukaryota > Viridiplantae > Streptophyta > Magnoliopsida > Solanales > Solanaceae > Capsicum > Capsicum pubescens. Next base: position 265,122,688 of record CM061547.1, on the reverse strand, counting down.
TACCTATTTTTATTTGGTATATGATATTGCAAATATTCTTTCTTGAGCTCCAATGACCAAATTATGCCGTTTGTTCTGGTCCAGATTAATTATTTTATTTTTTAAAAAATGATGGTGCTTTGGTCAGCTTCCTCGCACCTTGCTTATTGCACAAGATACGCATTACCTTCCACTAGTGTAGGCACTGGGTTTATTTACCCACCTAGGTCTAGACAGATGGGAAAAATCAAGAAATCACATACGCGATTTTTGTCTTTGCGGAGGATTTCAACCCTGGTTTCCCATGATTTCCACTTATATTTAGATCCTTCAAACTGTATATGCCTTAATATTCTTTTGCACTCATGTATATCCTTACCTCTTTCTTTGCTGCAGGCTATTGAACGGAAGAAATCTGATAGTCCTAATTACGCTGTGAGTTCTGAAAATTCTCTTCCCTGCTTTCTTGTGAAGCTGGTGTCATAACTGAGTTCTATCTCAGATTAGCTAGTCAGCTAGTATTTATTTACTGGATACCAGGTTTGAGTATGCCAGCATGACAGGCAGCCAGTTCCTCCCCCCTCCCCCCTCATCCTCTTCAACTTTCCTTTCGTCATGCTACTAGCTTGTTTTCTTCACCTTAGTTGGTTGGTGATGTTATTCAGTATTAACTTGTCATTTCCATTCAAGGGAACAGTTCTGTATCTTTCTTACATTGTAGCATATAATGCTGTTTTTCTTTCAAATCTGGAATATTCCTCCTTATTTCTAGGTTATCATTGCATATTTCAATGCTTTTTTTGTTAAGTGGTCCTTATTTCTTTTCCAGACTTTGTTAACTTCTCTTTGTCATTGGTAGCTTATAAGCACTTCGAAAGGCCTGATAACTGTGGACCTTTACAAGGATGGTTCTCCAGACATTGTTGATGAGTTCATTGATTTCAGGTGTGTAACTTATATTGCTTCTTGTTTTTGCTTTTTCTTTCCTCTTCTTGTGTTTGGTTTGTTCTTTTCCGGAGACGACAATCAAACTACTTCTAGTTTATATACATCTAAAAAGCCACTTTTTTTTTTTAGTTATTAGTTTGTTTTTATGCGAAGACGGCAATTAAATGACCCCCAGTTCAGTTAGATAACAAACCAACCTTCTCTAAGCAGACGAATCCAGGTATTCATCTCTTCCCTACCTTACATGCAACACCTGGTGACTTATATGCATGCTTCGAGAAGGAGAAATTCTGGGATGAGCTCATGTGATCCTCAAAAACGTTCAAGACAAACCTGCTACAGAAATAATAAGGGGCAAAAAGACATTTTTTTCATAATTTAAGGAAACACTTACCTAAGTTTAAACATCTGGAAATTAGGAGTTAAGAGTAAAAAATCTGAATTTCACCTTGTTAAAATCCATCTTTTCTGGGTTTTTTTTCCTCTTTTCTCCCTGATTTTCGAAGGGGAAAAGGAGAAAACTAGGGGGAGGATTGATCACATTTTTGATTGGATCTCTAGTCTGTGTCATTTCTTCCTATGACAAAAATAAGTACTGAGCATAGGAATGATGGGTTTTGATCGGAAGATTGTGACCTTTTTCTTTTTCTTTTTCTCTTAAGGGGTCAGGGAGTTGATATTTTTGACTATTTGTGGTTGTGGCGATTTACGATTTCAAGCTGATGAAATGTTGTTAAATTTATTTTCATGCATCTCCGCCATTTCATTACCATTTATCTGGTTCCAATCTCTTTATGAATCTCAGAGCTTTCAACTTTCACATTATTGTTTGACTGATCTATCATTTACCATTTGATTAGAGCTTTGAGAACAATCTGCAGGTAAATGGGTTTTCTAACATTCTCTATGGATAGCTTGTCGCATATTCCACTTTAGTAATTCATCTTCTTTTTATCTTAAAATCAGAATCTTTAAGGACTTTGCAATGTATGGGTGCAAACTAAAGCACTGCCTCAAGTAAATGCCTAACTAGAATGATGACAATCTTGGAATGCTAGTCTTATATGCTAATGGTTCACATGGATGCTAAGATGATTTTGTCATTAGCAGAGATTAATGCATAACACGGGATAAGTGTGTCATCTAAGGAACATATTGGTTTTGGATCTCCATCACAAAGTTCCCTGTAATAAAAATACGAACCTCAAGTGCATGTTGGTTAACCTGTAAAGATAGTCTGTTTATTTCTCTGTTTACGTATTTGCAGTCATAAGGGTCACTTTAAAGGGATGCAATTTACTCGTGTAATAAAGAACTTTGTCATCCATGGTAGTAAAGTTGAAAGGCCTGAAGCCACAGAAGATTGGACGTCGAGGGGAAAACTGGACACAAGGTCTTTGTTGCACATCATTTGCTGTTATTGTGTCTTATACAGTTGCCTTGAGATCCCCTTTGCCTCAGTGTCGTCGCTAAATTGGCAATCTTTATCTTCAGTCTTAAGCATGAAGCATTTATGCTTGGTACTTCCAAAGTGAAACACACAGGTGGAGGATTTGATCTATTTATCACAACAGCACCAATACCTGATTTGAATGACAAGATTAATGTCTTTGGGCGTGTCATCAAGGGAGAAGATGTCGTGCAGGTATAGATCCTTTTCCTTTTCCTATCAGTTTTGCTAAAAGAAGTTAAAGGACAAAGTTAGATAGTTGATATTTCACTGCTTTTCCATAACATTTACTAATATTTAGTGAACATTCAAGTCCATATCGGGAGTATGATGTAAAACTCTCATTATGATTAGTCAAGAACTGACAAGTCATTTTATTTAAACTGGCCAAAAACATATTGTCAAGCCCTGCAATGAGACTTCAATGTTTTCTCATGTTGATGGGTTGGTCATGCATGGCTATTCAGGAAATCGAAAAAGTAGATACAGATGATCACTATCTACCCAAAACTCCTGTACAAATCAATGAAGTAACTCTGAAGCACAAAAGCTGAACTCTTCGTCCATGAGACAGTTACTTGGACATCGCTGAACACAAGCAGGCAGCATCATGTGTAGATTTAGTTTCAGGTTATGATGGTCCAAAAATCGTTGAAGATTTTAATTCCTCAGAGTTGACAAGTTGCGGCTTGCTATCATGCCTTTGATGTAACATATGGATACATGTTTCCATTTGTGTAATTTGGATAGGCTTTTCCCCAAAGTTTCCCGTAGGGTAAACAAACTTCTTGTTCTATGTATCTTATAGTATACAGTACAGTACATTCAGAGAAAAAAATTCCATTATGCAAGACGATGATTCGTGGTTTTTCATCCAAGATCCAGATTAGACATTTCTGAATCATGATGCAGGATTTATTTACTTTTACAAATCTATGAGTGCAAGACTAGAAAATACATTTGTTTGGCATTAACTCGTAAGTCAGCTCTACTAGATGAGTTGCCCGGGCATCCCAAATGAGAATATAACAAAAAATGAACATTCTTGGCGTGATTGAGATGCTTCTTGATAAAGTAAGGGTCAGATATTAATGTGTTCCACAATTGATAGTAATGCGTTCCACAATTTAGAAACACATTTGAATTGAACAAGATAGTAGAGAGGGTAACCTGTAAAGGATCTCCATAATTATGTCTTCCTTAAATTGGGCCTATATTGTTGGGTTCGAAATCGAGAGGGTGTCATGCAGAAATTTAAAGTTTGCAAATGATGAGACGATAAACAAAGAAAACTGTAATAAAAACAAATATTATTTGATATGATTGGCCAAGAAGCCTATATATTGAAAACTAAATTAAAAAGCATTTCTCCCAATAGATTGTGTTATTGTATGAGAAGGGATGTCCTACTATGAAACCTAATAGGTAAGAGATCTTTTCCAACGAGTAAACTTTTTTCCATCAAAAAAGGTAATTCTAATTACGATAGAAAATCAGGTAAAATAAGTAATTTAGGACAAATAAATCAATCTTGATCTTCTTCTTCACATAATCTTCATATATCACTGATATGGGTTAAAAATTGGAGCTATATGTGTTAAAAATAAAATTATGGGTTGATATTATTGGAGCCCTACGTTATAAGTCAAAATGGTTAAAAGTGGAGTCTTGTGCATTGAAAGCGAACACATGTTAAAAGTAGAGCTCATGTGTTAAAAGTATCTAAAAATTACATAAATACACAACTTATGTTTTCAATATTACAAAAAATCCCAACTCCCTAAACATATTACAAAAATCCCACATATACACAGAATGTTATGTATATGTCGGCTATGTTATGTATATTAATAGGAAAAGAGAGTAAAGTAATTTAAAAAGTGGGAGAGAGTATAATTACTTTTAAAAGGTTGATATTTATGTTATTTATACTAAAAGTATATGGATGAGTTGAAAGGAGCCCAAACGTTAAAACAAGTATGAGTTGAAAATTGATTTTGGTTTTAAAGATCGATTAGTAGCAGGATTGTTGAAAATTTGTTTGAAACTTTTTCTCCACATGTAGTATCTTGACCTTTTTTTTTCAAAGACTTCATTATCGTCAAGTTGGTTGCAACTTTGATCTCAATATATCCTCAATTTGAACCATCAGATCATTGAGCCATAGACTCTGATAGCACTTGTTGGGTTCGAAATCAAGAGAGCGTCATGTAGAAGCTTAAAGTTTGCAAATCATGAGACGATAAATCAGATGACAAAGAAAATTGTAATAAAAACACATATTATTTGATACGATTGGCCAAGAAGCCTACATATTGAAAACTAATCAAAAAGCTTAAAATTTATTAGGAGAAATCTCCCCCTAAACAAGACTCTTAAAAGACTACATCGTGGATGATATTGTATTATTGTATGAGAAGGAAGGGTCTTCTATTTATAGAGTTCCAAAATCTTTCCTTCAAGAAAGAATAAACCTACTATAAAACCTAATAGGTAAGAGATCTTTTCCAACGAGGAAACTTTTTTCATCAAAAAAGGTAATTTTATGATAGAAAATCAGGTAAAGTAGAAAATTCAGGACAAATCCTAACATATATAGATCGAACAAGGAAAGTGATTTTGATTATACATAGGCAAACATTAATGTTTTCTTTACAAAATACCCTTCATATGTCGTCAGGCTAATGCACGCATTATATCCATTGCATTACTAATATTTTTGGTACAAAAATATCTTTCATATATAAAAAAAAAAAATTACAAAAATGCTTATAAAAAAAAATTTCTTACAAAAATGTCCTACATAAAGATGTTGGAAAGTGTGCGGAAAAAAAAAGAGGGATGATTGAGTCTTTAATCATGCTAATGCACGCATTAGATCCATTGCACTGCATTACTAATGCCATGAATTATAAGGTAGGGAAAAGGCAACATTTTCACCTCATACTATACAAGAAAAGTCGAAGCCACACCTAAATTATATAAGTGACCTATTACACACCTTAACTATATAAAAGTGATATTATTACCTCCCCGCGACCCCCATTCTAAGGCGCGTATGTTACACTTATTTTAGGCGCGTCCTGCCTAATAAATAACAAAAGTCGAAAAGTCGAATCCACACCTAAACTATATAAGTGACCTATTACACACCTTAACTATAAAAAAGTGATACTTTTTACCCCCTAGATCTGACGTGGAAAATACATAATTATTTAAATAAAAAATAGCGCGTTTAAATTAAAAATTAATGCAAAAAAAATAATTTAAAAATTAAAATACTCGTCCCCCAACCCCCAGCATCCATCTCCCCACCCCCACCCCTAAACAATCATCTTCTTCATCATCCCCCACCCCCAAACCATCATCTTCTTCATCACCCCCACCTTGAAACTCCAACCCCAACCCCAAACCATCTTCTTCTTCATCACCCCCACCCCAACCAAGACAGTTTCTTCATCACCCCACCTCCAAATTCCAACCTCATCCCCAAATAACACAATTCATCATCCACCTTCATCGAATCAATGTCAATTTCACAATAAACAAAATCAAATTGTATTTGATGTTTAAACGGGCAAAACCAAATTTTATATAAAAAAAAAAAATTATAGCAAGGATGTTTTCGGGTGAATTCTCGTCGAAAAAATTGAATTCATCATTGACTTTCTCCTCGCTGTCTGTTAATTATTAATCCATCCAAAAATGGAGCTTGCTACCATATTAGTTTTTTTCAAAAAAATTATAGCTAAAAAACAAATAGAAAAAGTACGAAAATGTGTTGGTCATTACCATTTAAAACACAGAGGACAACAGTCGAGTGACCATTTTTTGAAATAATAATGCCCATTATAGCTGAGAATTTTTTTATTTTTTAAAGAAAAGACGATGGGTTACGGATGAAGAACAATGTTAGAAGAAATTAATTGTTATGGTAATTTTGTTGGTGGGATAAAGTTTATGGCGGTGAATATGGTGTAATGGAGGTTTTGGACATTGACAACAGTGGAGGTTTTAGACATTGAAGAAGAAGGAAAAAAAAAAATTATGAAAATAATAAATTTATTATTTTTTCGGATTATGCTGACGTGACAGCGCGTGTAAAACACCACACCACATGCAAGTGGTATAATGCCTGACAGGGTGTAAAAAGTATCACTTTTTTATAGTTAAGGTGTGTAATAGATCACTTATATAGTTTAGGTGTGGATTCGACTTTTCGACTATAGTTTAGGGTGAAAATGATGTCTTTTCCCTTATAAGGTATCAGTAATACACATATCAATACATAATAGAGTGTAGAACTTATGCAAACATAAGTTATACATAGGCTAAAAAAAAGTTAGAATTACACAAATAATCAAACTTAAGGACCATTATTTCAAACAATCTCATATCTTTTAAAATATTTCAGAATATATCACTTTTTGGGATATTTGCCCTAGATATATTTACCTCTCTCCCAAAACCGCACAACAATAGAATTTTCAATCCCAAATCTCTCCATTTCATTTTTAAACTTTTCTTCCCAAAATAATCAGTAACTTCTCGCCAATTTTGAGCTTCAATCACCTATCTTCATCCTTCATCTACTGCAAACGTCATTCACGTCAATTTGGTGAAAAAAATTCTCATTTTTTTCGAGAGGTGAGTTGAATGTTGAAGTGGATTTGAAGAAAGATTACTTTATCTTAGTTTCAAAATACATTTATTATAGTTTTTTTTTAGTCTTTTTTTATGAATTTCGATGATTTACCATCATTCAGTTCGGGTGTTATCCAAATTGATAAGAACATTATTGATTCTTCAAGTGATGAAGTGGTGGATTTTGTTCAGGATACTTTTGAGAACATTTATGAATTTTATTGAAAAATAGATCAAAACACCGCAAAGATGAAGAAGCTTCGAGGAGATTACGTTGTTCAAACTGAAAAACATACATGCAAATCATTGAGGAGGACGATATAGGGGAGTTGCACAATTCTCCCTAATCTGAATATATTTCATACTTTTTGTTAGTTGATAAATTTTTTAGTTGACACTTTTGTCCCTATTTAAGAATTTGTGATGATTTATCCTTTATATTGTTACTTGTTGTATTTGATACATTTCGAGTCTGTTAACTGAATTTATGGTTTGCATATTTGATATGTTTTTTATAACAGATACTCACTATCACGTGTAAACTCACTATACATATGTTTTGATACATTTTGATATGGGAAAAGGTTCAAATATGCTATTGAACTATAAAAAATGACTCATTTATGCCATCAGTTAAAAGTTGAGCTCATTCATGCCATCGCCGTTACAAAACCAGCTCATCCATGCCATTACTTTTTAATGTTGGTTTTTAAAAAATAACTTTGCCACGTGGCCTTTTATTAGAGGTCCACGTCATTAAATAAAATAAGCAAAAAGACTCAAATATGCCATTGAACTATCAGAAATGGTTCATTCATGCCATCAGTTAAAAGTTCGGCTCATTTATGCCATCACCATTATAAAATCAACTCGCTCATGCCATTACTTTTTAATGATGGGTTTTTAAAAATAGCTTTGCCACGTGGTCTTTATTAGAAATCCATGCCATTAATTAAAAGAAATCAATATTAATTTTAAAATATCTGAAATTAGTTAGTATCAGGATTATTTATTCCAGTATTTATACCATAATGATGGGAGAAGTTATCCCATATACATGGCGGGATAATTGGAATAACAGACTTCTTTTAAGTCATTATTTGAAAATAATTTTTCAACAGTGTATGCTCCACTAATTCGTGATGGGAGAAGTTATTCCATATGCATGGCGGGATAATTGGGATAACAGATTTCTTTTAAGTCGTTATTTGGAAATGATTTTTTCAATAATGTATACTCCCCTAATTCGTGATGGGAGAATGGAGAAGTTCTATTGGTACACCTCTTTCTTTTTCTTGCTTGCCCTAATCATTCATTGGTTTATTTTCTTGCAACTTCGGAGTATATATTGGAGTCACTGGAATTAAAACTAACCAGTTAGAGTAGGATAGAATTTTTGAGAATTCTGTTAAGCGTAGCATTTATAATAATTTAGAATCAACTAGAAATAGCCAAAGGATATACATTAATCACTATTTTTTCTGATTAGAAAAATAGTTGTTGTTGTAGGAAAAAAATATTTTAATGGGTGTGGGTCGGGTTATATTAAATGAATCGGTTGTTTTTAATGGGTCTAAGATATTTTAAAATTAATATTGATTTATTTTAATTAATGTCACGGACCTCTAATAAAAGGCCAAATGAAAAAACTATTTTTGAAAACCCACCATTAAAAAGTAATGACATGGGTGAGCTGATTTTATAACGACGATGGCATAAATGAGCTGAACTTTTAACTGGTGGTAAATGAGCCATTTCTGATAGTTTAATGTCATATTTGAGCTTTTTTTCTTATTTTAATTAATGATGTGAACCTTTAATAAAAGGCCACGTGGCAAAGCTGTTTTTGAAAATCATCGTTAAAAATTAATGGCATGGATGAGCCGATTTTATAACGGTGATGGCATGAATGAGCCAAACTTTTAACTGACGGCATAAATGAACCATTTCTGATAAATTAATGGCATATTTGAGCATTTTCCCTTTTGATATTTGTATATGTATCAACATGACTGTTTTATACATTTGATACATATCAGGGTATCGTATATTGTTATGTGTCCAGCCTAACTTGTTTAATTTTCTAATTCTAAAGAACATCAGCTTGGTATTGCGGACTATTTGTGGTTGGTTATGCTGAATATCTAAATGATGGGATTGAGATACCTACTTCAAAATTAAACGGCGCGCTCATCAAACCAGATATGTGTCAGTATTATGGGATTATGAATTGAACAAGGCAATAAATGGATATATTAGCGACAATCAAGACTCGCCTAATTCTAAACGCACATACATCCCTTCAGATGTTCAGAATTTGATAGATATTGAGTAGTTGTATTCTGATATTGAGTAGATATTAAGTAGTCGCATTCTGATAAAATTTTATGATGGGATGGAGGTTGTTTGTGTGTTTATTTTCCTTTTTTGTTGGACAAGTAACTACTGATTGTGTCATTTCAATTAATGACACATACTACTTTGTTTATTATAATATTTTCACAGTCTTATGTATTATTATGTTTTCACAATTTTATGCATTATAAGTCATTGTTTTTGCAGTTCACCAGTTACTTGAATGATACTCCCTCCGTTTTGGAATAAGTGAATTGTTGGGGTATTTATTGGTGTTTCAAAATAAGTGAATCATTGAATTTTTTTTCAAATTTACCCTTATGATTTGACAACCAATTAACTTTTGAAAAGGTATTACAAGGTCAGTTTTTTCTCTTTTAGGGGTAAAAATGGAAAGTTGTGTTAAATTTATGTCTTTAATATTTTTTTCTTAATCTGTGTGTCAAAATCCAACAATTCATTTATTATGAAACGGAGGAAGTATGTATCAAACATGTGTATCATTAAAATTTTACTTTTTTTCGACAAGGCGTGTGCTTGAATTATATGTATCAAACAATATGAATCATTACACATTCTTATGCCACAATTTCATATATATAACACATAACTATTATTCGTATTAAAAAAACTCTGTGAATCTATAAACACATCCTTAATAATAATAAATGCATCAAACAAATATGTCTAAAACAATGATTCATATAGAAAAAATTTATTTTTTTCCAACATATGTATCATTAATTATATGTATCAAACACTATGAATCATTACACATTCTTATGTCACAATTTCATATCTATAAACACAACTATTATTCGTATTAAAAACTCTGTGAATCTATAAACACATCCTTAATAATAATAAATGCATCAAACAAATATGTCAAAAACAATGATTCATATAGAAAAAAATTATTTTTTTCCGACATATGTATCATTAAAATATCACTTTTTTTTGTGATTCAAATTTATTTAAAGATATGTATCACTAAAAGTTTAATTTTTTTTTTTCGACAAGGCATGTGCTTGAATGATACGTATCAAACAATTTGAATCATTACACATCTTTAAGCGACAATGTCATATCTATAAACACATAAATATTATTCGTATTAAAATTCTGTGAATCTATAACCATATCCTTAATTATAAATGTATCAAACAAATATGTCTGAAACAACGATTCATATATAAAAAAATTAATCACATTAAAGTATCAAATAAATACATCAATAAAATTAATGAAGAAATAGATTTTGAGTCCAATTTTTTTCAATTTATCAAAAAAAGCATCACGCTCATATCATTATGAACCCCATTGTTGTTGCATTTCCTTGAATGATGTACTTTACATGAATGTTTTACAGAGATTCATTAATCTTAAGTTGAATAGATATTGTAACCATTAAATCTCTGTAAGATGTTTTTGTTGTGAACTTTATACAAGTTGTATCAGTTCTCAAAAATTCAAATACCCGAATGCCATAACAACACTGAGATAGTCGACATTGATAATGTTTTTAAGGTTTGATGATGAACGAAAAAAATGAGATGAAGAAATTGTGTAAAAATTATTGTTTTGAATCTACATAGATTTGAAGGATGAGTATTTTGATTTTTCTGTTTTTGTTTACGTTTCTTGTGCTTTCAAAACCATTGAAACGTGATTTACTTCCCAATTTAAGAATATTTTGTTGCTTTCTTATTTAACTAACATATTTTTTTTTCAAATGTATCAAATCACATATGTATTAAGGTCAAAAATATGTATCAAAAAAAGCTAAAAGTGGTATATTTCATAATTAGATAAATTTGTGATAAAATAGTTATTAGCACCTTAACGTATGATATTTATGTAAGTTATCCCTAAAAAAACTGCACCAAATGATCAATAATTTTGTTTTACAATGTCTCACCCTAATAGTCTATATAGTGTCTTTTAACACTGTGTTTGGATGGCGATTTGTCATGATTTTATAATGTACGGTACACCATGATATGGTATCATACTGTACAGTATAGTACAATACTACGTTTGGATAGACTGGATCATTCACAGTTGTTTAATAATAATTTTATTGTTTGGTTTGACGGAATGATATTGTATCGTAACTGATAATTTCACTAAAATGCCCTTAATTATTATAAATATTAAATTTATCAATAAAAACTAGTAATAAATTAACGGAAACATTATTCCTTCAGCTCTGAGCTTTTCAAAAACTTCAACAGAAGTTGCTAAGGTTGCGTCCAATACCTTCACTACTACGCCTTCATGTATGTATTTAATGACTTAAATCAACTATAAAAGAATTGCAATCAAGAAATCTTACCTAAGTAGAAAAATAAAATTAAAGAAAAATCTAGGCAGAAAAGTAAAATAAAAAACAGACAAATTTATAAGTTTAAAAATGTAGACACCTAATTTTGTCCCTCCCGAAGATCAATTTTACCTTCTTTTTTTTTAATTTATTCTCGTCTTACCACGTACCCTACCCCCATTTAATTATCCCTTCAAAAAATAACAAACTCCCTAACAAAATAACAACCCTTACCCTAACAAACTTTATCCTAACCAACTCACCCTACCCTATACCTTACCCCACTACCCTATCCACGTGAACCCCTCACGTTTCTTCTCCACAAAGAAAGAGAGAAAAACTAACAGAAAAGGAAGTCCAATTTTGGTTTTTCAATTGCACAAAAGAGGGCCCCACCACTAGAAATAGAGAATTCACCAACCCTTACCATTTTCCATTTTTCAGGTACCCATATACATACACCACATTCAGAGAACAAAAAAAAAGATACGCATACACGATTCTTTCTTCTTCTCCATTTTTCAAAAACACACAGAGAGTTGTAGAGGTAGAAGAGAGAGTGAGATCAAGTGAGGGGAGAGAGAACAAGAGAGAAGAAGGGTAGACGGAGTTGACGGGGGTTGAATTCTCCGGCGAAACTCACCGGAAACTCGTCGTCTTAGCGGCCAGATATATCGAAAGCCATGGTTTGGCTACTGTTCCGGTGAATCCAATCGGAGAATAATACCGTCAGTTCATTTCGACCCAAATTCGTGCCAAAAACAGGTCACCCTCTCTCTGTTTTTAGCTTAGATTCACTGAAAATCGCGACACGCATTGAAATGAGGAAGAGGTCGCGTCCAGTTATTTACTCCGATGACTGTGTTGCCGGAAAAATGTCGAAACATACAGTGGTTCATCGGTTTGCTACTGTTTTGGGTGTTGGGGTCCCGTTTTGTCTTAATCTGCTTCCCACAACCAGTTTAGAGCTTCAATTTCGGCGATATCGAGCTTGGGAGTTTTTCCGATTGAGGTCTTCTATTCGGGATTCGAAATTTGGGCTTCTTTAACATCATTATTCAACTGAAATTGATTATCGAAAGGTCCACTTTCTTAACTCCCTTTTTCTTTATCTTGATTTGTTGAATTGTCTTGATTATGTTGGTGCAACCATGGTTGGTGGATTTTTTGTTAAAGTTGTGATGTGATGATTATATGCGTAATGTGATTGATAAAAACGAAGCTAGCGGGGTGGGATCGAGAAATTGATAAAAAGAATGATTTTAGATTAATGTTAGTTTGTTGGTTGTTTTGTCACACCCCTTTTACGTTCTCCAAAAGAATTGATTTTATGGTTCAAAAGGGTTTTATTATTAAGTGACAAAAAATTAAAAAAATTTATTTCGAAAAGGACAATTTATATTTAAACTCAGAGTCACCACTTAGCATAAATCGGGTGTGCCAAGTCACCTATGGATATCCTTTTTCAAAACGGTTTTGACTCTGTAAAACTGATTTGCGAACAGAGATTCCGACTAAGGAATTCTGTTGATCGAGGGGAAGGTGTTAGGCACCCCTTGATTCCGTGGTTAGACCACGGTCGCTTGGTAGAGTGTATCGGCTAACTTTGACATTATAAGTGTATAAACCACACAAAAGCACATGACAGTCAAACAAACAAACAAAAACAAAATGAATCAAAAAAAAGTAGTGTCCAGTCCAATTTATACAGCCCAAATAGAAAAATGCGAAAATAAATACTATCTAACCTATACTAATCCTAACTACACTCCCGTGCTCTCACCCGACGCCTCGGGCCTTCGTCACGAACGTCCTCTTGGTACAAAATACTCGGGGTATTCCCCGGTCGATAAACACAAGTACCCCGGAGCATTCCCCGGCTGAATAGTACATTTTAATCCAAATACGATAAATTAGAAAAAAACATTCAACCAATATTTCATATTCAAACATTCAACCAATCAACAAGTTCTAAAATTTTGCCTACCAAAACCGATATTGCCTATCCATTTCAACCTAAACATGATCCAATCGTGTTCACAAACTTAAAAGTTATTCCGAACTAAACAAAACAACCAACAAACTAACATTAATCTAAAATCATTCTTTTTATCAATTTCTCGATCCCACCCCGCTAGCTTCGTTTTTATCAATCACATTACACATATAATCATCACATCACAACTTTAACAAAAAATCCACCAACCATGATTGCACCAACATAATCAAGACAATTCAACAAATCAAGGTAAAGAAAAAGGGAGTTAAGAAAGTGGACCTTTCGATAATCAATTTCAGTTGAATAATGATGTTAAAGAAGCCCGAATTTCAAATCCCGAATAGAAGACCTCAATCGGAAAAACTCCCAAGCTCGGTATCGCCGAAATTGAAGCTCTAAACTGGTTGTGGAAAGCAGATTAAGACAAAACGGGACCCCAACACCCAAAACAGTAGCAAACCGATGAACCACTGTATGTTTCGACATTTTTCCGGCGACACAGTCATCGGAGTAAATAACTGGACGCGACCTCTACCTCATTTCAATGCGTGTCTCGATTTCCAGTGAATCTAAGCTAAAAACAGAGAGAGGGTGACCTGTTTTTGGCACGAATTTGGGTCGAAATGAACTTACGGTATTATTCTCCGGTTGGATTCACCGAAACAGTAGCCAAACTATGGCTTTCGATATATCTGGCCGCTAAGACGACGAGTTTCCGGTGAGTTTCGCCGGAGAATTCAACCCCCGTCAACCCCGTCTACCCCTCTTCTCTCTTGTTCTCTCTCCCCTCACTTGATCTCACTCTCTCTTCTACCTCTACAACTCTCTGTGTGTTTTTGAAAAATGGAGAAGAAGAAAGAATCGTGTATGTGTATCTTTTTTTTTTTGTTCTCTGAATGTGGTGTATGTATATGGGTACCTGAAAAATGAAAAATGGTAAGGGTTGGTGAATTCTCTATTTCTAGTGATGGGGCCCTTTTTTGTGCAATTGAAAAACCAAAATTGGACTTCATTTTCTGTTAGTTTTGCTCTCTTTCTTTGTGGAGAAGAAACGTGAGGGGTTCACGTGGATAGGGTAGTGGGGTAAGGTATAGGGTAGGGTGAGTTGGTTAGGATAAAGTTTGTTAGAGTAAGGGTTGTTATTTTGTTAGGGAGTTTGTTATTTTTTGAAGGGATAATTAAATGGGGGTAGGGTACGTGGTAAGACGAGAATAAATAAATAAAAAAATAGGTAAAATTGATCTTCGAGAGGGACAAAATTAGGTGTCTACAAAAAGCTCACAAAAAAAATATAGAAGAACAAAGAAAATGAAGGAATGGAAAAATTCAAACCAAGAAGAAGCGAATTAAATGCAGAAGAGAAAGTGAACGCAACAGAGAAAGGACTGAAAGAAGAAGACGTATTTCAGTTAACTGGAGTTAAATAATATAGGGAAGGGTAAAATAGGATTATGAAAGATTCGGTAAGGACATAATTGAAAAAATAAATTAGGTAATTATGGGATACCACTAAATCGGTGGTTCAAAAAATTGAGGATTTTCATGATACCCTAATCATGAAATTAAACTATACCATATCATGTATTTTGAAAAATAATCAAAACAAACATGGTAATGTTATTAACTATACCATATCATACCACGAGATACCACCATCCAAACAGTCTGTAAGTATGTTTCACTAATCAGTGCACTATCTTAAAGTTTGAAGATTTTAATTCCATGGAAATTACTGTTGCAACTTCCAAATAGATTAGTAGAATCGAAGCAAAAATTTAGCACCCTAATATTTCACTTATTGTCTTTAAGTGTGTTCTACTAATTATTGGGTGATGAAGATTCTAATTTCACGCCTTGCAACTTCCAAAGAAATTCATAGAATCAAAAGCAAAAACTTAGCAAATGCCCCTAGCTTCAAGTAAATAAGAAAAAACGGGGAAATAGGATTTAGCAAGAATTCACATACACCAATAAAGAGAGTAGTAAAATACACATAAAATAACTATGTTGCAACGTATGGGAAAGAAACAAATCCACCACCATGGAAAATGAAACTCAAAAGTCAAACATAATATAGAATTGGTCAACACGGTGGATACACCCTACCAACAAAATCAACTCCACGACAGTACAGATAACAATAAGCAACCAGAGACTAAACAATTATGGCTTCTTCCGAGCCATGTACATGGCCAAAGTGAACTCATACAGCCTCCTAACACCCCGTCTTAGTTTCAACAGGAGAAAATTCCTTTTTGCTTGCATAATACCGTGCAAAATTCAATCATAACTCTTTTCGTCGTATTTGATAGAGAGAGGCGGTGTTATCCACCCGCTTCTGAGATCAAGAACTGGTTGATCCAGTCCATCCACAACTTTCTTCAATCTATCGACGTCAGTTTTGACATCAGACAATCTTGGCCTGAAACACTACATAAAAATAAGGGCGGATCAAAACCTCATTAAATCGCGAAGATAGATGAGTCTGTACGCATTACAGGGTCCAAAAGGTGTCCTTGTAATTAGGATGCGTTAAGGTGTTATCACGAGCGTTCTCAAATCTATCACAAAGTTCTTCAATACGTCTTAAAACAGTGATCGGATTGATCAACAACATAATCAACAACAACAATATTTTCAATAAAATTAGTGGCCTAAAATCAAATTTTAATAAGATACCTTAAATATGAACACACACAAAAGAAAAGTTTAAAGTTGGTTTTTTGATTTGTTCTTAGATGTTACTTGTTTATAGTATAATTTCAAAAAGTCACTATCTTTAACTTCACACAGTAATATAACTATTTATACATCTTGAATTGATTATGGTTCACAAGATGTTAGCCATTTGTTTGCAATATATGAGCTTGGATATTGTTGTAAAACTTTAGTATTAATATGAAGGTTGAGTTGTTTAATTTAAAGCTGTAAAAAGTATATAATTTTTCTTTCTTTCTTTTAATATAAAGTTTGCATGCAAGACTATTTTAAGTGAAGTTAAAATTTTAAAAAATTACTATTACAATTTTTTGGGGTCTCAAAATTTTGAAACCTAAAACAAACATTTTACTAACCTTATTATTGAGTTACCCTGACTATAAGTAATGAGACGCTTGTTTAACCACCTTAATATTTCCACTAAAAGGAAAAGTAAATTGCACAATCTAACTTCAAATTAGTTTCAAGGCTCACCTTTTAATTTTGCTAATTGACAAGAGAATTACTATAACACTTCAATTTAAATGTTTTTACAAATTTAACCTGGACAACACGTGTCTTAATTAATGTAATCAAGGAGCCTTTATTTGTTTATACATTTATTGGTTATTATTACTCCCCCATTCATAAATATTTATTCACTTTTGACTTGACGCATAACTTAAAATACAATAAATAGCTGAGTGATTTTACTATATCATTTTTTGAATATAATACTAATTTTTTTGCTTAGAAAAATGCAATGAGTGATGTATTGTATTTAACATCAAGAATAAAATAGATAAAAAACAAATAAATTATTCATTGATTTTAGGCATAATACATAAATATGACCCTAAACTTGACACCAAACTATAACATAGACCATAAACTTTGACAGTGCCCAAATAGGACCTTTAACTATTCAAAACCTGATCCTATTTGGCAAAACGCGTGTTGTACACGCAAAACGGCGCTCGTTCGAGTTGGAATTGAAAGTTTTTTTGTTCAGCTTTTGTATAGTTAAAGGGCCTATTTGTGCACCGACAAAGTTAAAGGTCATACTTATAATGTATTTTTTTTATTAGGTGGCACCATATGAGTGGATTAGTAATTCACGTCAGAGCAAGTGAGGTACACGCGTGTAGTTGCAAAATCGGAGTGTCTTTTTGTTCAGGTTTTGTATAGTTAAAGGGTCTACTTGTGCACTATCAAAGTTTAAGGTCAATGTTAAAATTTGGTGTCAAGTTTAGGGTCATATTTATGTATTATGCCTTAAGTTTATAAACTGAACAAGTATTATTAGAACCCAATATAGAAAAGTAGACAAATAAGAATAAACCAAACATAGGAGTAATTATTTTTTTTATTCATGGAATAGTCTTGGTTGACTAATTGTTCTGAAAACGTTTTTCTAACATTCCTTGTATCATTTGTAACAACCCCTATATTTAATTTCAGTAATTTCTAATGTTGAGATGTTGGAAGCACATATTTCAGTCATTGATATTAGATGATTACTTCATTTATCTATCTATCTAGCTATCTATCAATCTCTAAACATATTTTTTCTTCATTTTTGTTAATTTTTGGGTCCTAATTTATACTAAAAGATCAGCTTATTGAATCTTGTGGGATAAATCTATATCGGATGAAATATTTTTAAAAATAATATCTATATGTGTGCCTCAAGCTTTGACGAATTTCATGCAAATATTCTTAATTAAGGATATTTTCTTACTATATTCTTATGAAAAATACTTAAGGTTTTATTTGAAGAAAAGAAACACTAATAGAGAAATGAGGTAATAAGTTGTTATCATTCTTTGAGCAGTGTTGTTATTATTTTGGAGTTGATGGCCCAATTATGAGATGCAACAATATTTTTCATGACTTCAAGGTGGATATATAGTGCACGAGGGAGAGCAGAGGGTGATCAGAAGTAGTCATGTGTACGCAAAAGTAAGTCCAACAACAACCGTGGCCTTGTAGATGTAAAGTATAGTTGTAATACGGGGGTTCTTTCATATCGGTGGTTTAAAGGCATTTTTAAGGATATATAAGGTCAAGCCCAATAATTTAAGCAAGTGTACTTGGATAAGTATATATTTAATTAATCAAAAGTTGTTCAAAATTGAATCATATTCAATAAGTCAACTGCAAAATTGATTTATTGACTTATTAGTATTGACTTAATGGATAAACGGTAAGGATGGTAAATCTTATTAAAATTTTATAATTAACGATTTACTTATCGTATAAATCGTTAACCCATTAAGAATTACCATATATACTTATACTTTTCCACCTACATATATAATATACATATTATACTATTATAAAATGTAAACTCTAAACCTAATGTATTTAAATTTTACCATAATAACATTAAGCCCATTATCAACCCTAATAAAGACTAAAGAGCAAAGTTCTCAGGAGTAATATATTCTGCCTCTTTTGACTTTCAGAGGCTTTTCAAAGAAACCTCTACTTGACTGCTTTCGACTACCTAAAGAACAATTTTTTTATGTTTTTTTTTTCCTCTGAATGGAAAGAGTTGATTTTGAGACTCGCGAGGCAAGTGCTAGTTTTTAGAACTACTATTTTTGTAGTCACTGTGGAAAGAAATGTTCTATTTTATAAGGTGTCTTCATCCAAGCAGAAATTATGGAGGTCTGATACACCGCTCGATAACCGCCCCATAATTATTTATCCGTTATGAAATAAATCGATATCTTATTGATTAGCTAGTGAATTTGTATAATTTAAAATCGATAACCAATAAGTCAAACTATTAAGTGTAATGTTCTATCCGATTTATCTGATAAGCAACCCTATATCAAATGGGCACATATGAGCTTCAACCTATTTTAAAAGGGAAAAATTACATCCCATAGATAAAAGGAAAAAGTATATAGACTAGCAAACTGAAGTTTATAATTAAGCTAAATAGCAATATTTAAAAAAAACTGGCTCAGGGTACGTGCTTCGCATATGTATTTCGCATCTACCAATAAAAATATATATAAAAATAAAATTATTAAAAAATATAAATATTTATTTAAATGATATGAATAAATATTGTACAAAGACAGTAAATTATGTGAAATTAAATATCAATTGACATTAAAATAAATTCAAGATTTATTTAAATAATAAAATTAAATTTTACTACATAACACGATAATGTTACAACATATCTGTTCGTTCATAAACAAAAATTTTAATTGGTCTATCATGACAAAAACATCTCACATAATTTATCTTCATAGATGAAATTGTTAGTGTAGGTACTTTTTGTAGCTTTCGTTGCTCTATCATAATCAAAATTCTTATTGTTGATATTGATATTGAACATGGTACTACAATTATTGTTTGAAAAATCTATGAAGAAAATTAAAAATGTGACAAACTTACAAAAATTATAATTCAATAGTTATGCCAGCTTCAATCTCAAGATAATTTTTAAGATAATCTCATATGTTTAATCTAAAGAGAATAGAATGCATACTTTATCACTACCTTTATTGTTGGGTAGCGAAACTGTTTTTGATAGACCTTGGCTAACTTACAAACAGGGGCAGACCCACGTAATCCATGCTGGGGGATTGAGCACCCATTGACCCCAAAATTTTTTATATCTTTATATAGAAAATACAGTAAAATCGGTTATAATATATTGTTAAGCACTCATAGACAAAAATGGTTGTTGGGTGCTTTGACATTGTTGTGGAACTTAAGCACGTTAATTCTTGAAGTGGCCGTGGATTCGATTCCTGGTTGCAATACAATCTTTTTTCCTTAAAGAAAGTAAGCACCCACAACCATCAAATTCTGGATCCACCTCTACTTGCAAAAATTATGATTCAATAGTTATGCCTTCAATCTAAAGATAATTTTCAATATAATCTCATATGTGAAGTCTATGGAGAATATAATACAAACCTTAACACTACGTTTGTAGGATAGATTGATTGTTTTTATACACCTTCAACTCAAAGTTTGGTAACATTGTCGCTAAAGAAAAACAAAAGTATGTGACAAACTGACATACTATGATTGAATTGTTATGCCTTCAATTTTTAGATAATTTTAATATAATCTCTTATGTGGAGTCTGTAGAGGACATAATACATGCCTTATCACTATCATTGTAGGGTAGAGAGATTGTTTTCGATAGACTCTGATCTCAAAGCTTGGTAATGTTGTGATTTTTCAACATATGATCCCTCTAAAGAAAAAACAAAAATATGTGACTATAGGTAATAAAATTTTGTTAAATTTAAATCCGTACAAAATTCGAATTAAATTAAATTCAAAATATATTAATCTCAAACAAATACCGTGGATTAATATAATTGAATTAATTGATTAAGTCCAAACAGATATATATTTAATTAAAGTCTAACCTCAATTGGGTTAGACCATTAATTTGGGCTACAAATGACTAAGCCCACTTTAGCAAACCCAAGATGTCATCATATTAATTTGGGCTACAAATGACTAAGCCCACTTTAGCAAGCCCATTATGTTCTAGAGGCCCAATTTGGTGTCATGTGTCGAATGGCGTGGCATGCCTAGTCAAGTGATGGAGCCAATGAGATCATACCACATGTCAAAATGATGCAGTGAATTAAAAGCCCATAAAAGGTGATATGTCACTTAAATCTGATTGGTCAAATGAAGTTCATAATTATCAAAACCATGTCACTTAAATCTGATTGAACAAAGAAAGTTCATATTTATCATGACTCTTTACTTCCTATAACTATAAATAGGGGCCTTATAATTCAGAAAAGGCACCAACAATTCTAGGAAGAAGCAAGAGAGAGCTCGTGGATCAAACACAACAACTTTCTCTACAAATTCAAAAATTCAAGATCAAGACTTCAAGACTTCAAGAACAAGCTCAAGCTTCAAGATCAAGACTTCAAGATTCAAGAACAAGCTCAAAAGCCATTGATTTCAAGTACAAGTCGAGATCAAGTTCATCAAATCCACAAATCAAGATTCAAGATCAAGACTGTAAGATTCAAGAACAAGCTACAAAGCCCTTGGATTCAAGCACAAGTCAAGATCGAATCCATCAAGTTCATCAATCAAGTTCAAGTTCAAGATAAAGCTCGAAGCCCTTGAATTTATAGTTGAAAAGGCGAATCAGAGGATTCATAGAGATTGTAATACTCATATTGAAATCAATAAATCGATTGTTGCAGTATTTTTCTTGTCTCGAATATTATTTTTGGTCTCGAAAATTTTATTGTCCAACAGTGACAAACACACAAAAATTATAATTCAATAGTTATTCCTTCATTCTCAAGATAATTTTCAATATAACCTCATATGTCTAGTTTGTAGAGAATAAAATACATACCTTATCATCATCTTTATAAGTTAGAAAAATTATGTTTGATAGACATTCGACTAACTTACAAAAATAATGACAAAAGATTTTTAAACTAAGTGTAACGTGTAACAAAAAGCAAGCTACTCTGTGGATGCATTTTCTTAGCTTACTTTTTTAAGAATTTCTACACAAAAAGTACAAACTAAAAAGAAGACCTTAATGGCAAGTAAACTAAATTGCCGAAACTATAGCATTAATAGTTCGATGTATTTCACAAGGAATAATAGCCACAAAATCCCTTCATAAACATTAATAAGCTATTGTTGTTAACTAATTACCGCTAATTTTCTTTCTTGATCTAGTGACAAGGGTCGAACACTGAATTAACACCACTTGTTATCAAATAATACAAAACTCATAAATCAGAGAACCTACAAATCAATAGCTCATATATTTCAAAGCAGAAGTGGCTGATTCAGATTCAGAGTCTCCGGATATCAAGTAAACTCATCAATTAATTCCATCGAGACTCCAAATCCTGAGTGCAGGCTAGCTTATGGCCAAGGTTAGTGAAAAACTATACACTATTTATACATGATTAAAATTTATTTTTATGTATATATAGTAAATAAATTTCCTTCGATTAGTTCTTGTGTTTACTTCTTTCGATTTTGAACCCCCTAGATTTTGACTGTTTCAGCTTTTTACTTATCCTAAAAGAGGAACCAAAAAAAATCTTTCTGAGTTACAAAGTGTTGTGGTCTATGGACATTGAGAAAGCAGCTGAATGATGAGGCACACCGATGGATAAAGAAATTCTACAGAGCAGAGAACGAGAAAAGAAGCAAGAAGTGTGATGGGATTGACAGAGCTGATTTAGGAAGAAGAATGACCATTTTTTAAAAAAGTTTATGATAGAGAATAAAACTTATTATCTTTTAAACCGCCTTGGGCAAAATTAAGACACTCAGCCATTAGCATAACAGAACCCTTTGGTTCCTTAGGTGGCAAATTTATTACTTATATATTCTGCATATATAGAGAGAGAGAGTTTTTCCGTCAAAATTTACGGGGATACCCCACAACTTGCCATTTTGCCAACTTGAAGTCAAGTTTGGCAAAACTTAGAAACTAAGTTTGTTGTCTATAAATAGCCACCATTTGTACATTTTATATATACATCAAAGTAGTAAGAAAAGTACTACCAAAATTCTCTAGTTCTCTCATTTCTTTAAGTTTGATATTGATATTTTGTCTTTATTTTATAACACGTTATCAGCACGAGACTCTACCGTTTTGAAATTTCAAGGCTAAAAAAATAAAATTGGCTCGGAAGATGGAGAAGGCAAGACCACAAGAACTATGAGATCATCATGATTTGGATTTCACCTTTCTACTATTTATGATAAGATAAGTATATTATTAACTCATATTCTTTAATTAAGTTTGAAAAAGAGTATTGATAATCATAAAGTGGTGATATTGTTATAGACTCAAGTTTGAGTTTATTATACTTTGGCCTAATATGTTATTGGTCAAGAGTGTGATGACGGATTTAAATCTCATGCTATTAAGAGGGTAAGACATTAGGGTAAGAGTCCCGATGCACCATGATGATAAGATGTTGGGTTCAAGTCCCATTGATTTTTGGCCTAAGACGTCTTTATATGGATAAGATTCTGAGTTTTAATCTCAATACAATATATTGATGATATAATAATGACTAAGGAAAAATTTTATTGAAAAGTCATGAAATATGTCCCATAAAATATGTTCCATTCCTTGAAGTGAATGTGGTAGCATGCAGTGCACAATATATCTGAAAGAAGACATGTGATTGAATTTATGAATATGAATATACGCGTAACAAGGACAAAACATTTTGTTACATTATATGTACGCTTCGGTTTGCTCATGAAGGAGCAATATCTTGAAAGAAATTCTAAGCTATCATAATTTAATAAGCTTAAGACATCATTATATTTCATTCCTGGGGAATGAGAATTTTGATTATTAAAACTACAGATCCATTCCCTGGGTGAATGTGATAAGAGTAACACCTCCATAAGAGGTAGAATAATTGAGAAAAAATATTATGAAATATACTCCAAAATAGCAAACTTGAAAAATTATTCATGTTCTAGTAAATCTGAAATTTACTAAATAAAACTCATATTCCATGGTAAACTTGGAGTTTACTAGTACAAATAAGTTCATAAGTTGGCATGAACGTTTTGCCATCTCGAAGATGTGCACATTGAGTATTACACAACACATATATTAAAGAATTAGAAGGTTATATTCTTCGAAGAACATTATGAGTTCTCAAATGATTCTTCAAAGGATGAAGATAATTTTTGCCACTAATGGGCATGATATGAAAGGTCATTGCGCACGTGACTGTCGTGCGACCTAATTTGGTATAAGTTTTATAAATCCTCCATCAAAATAAAGAAATATAAAGTGGTGGCACACTTGATCTTTCAAAGTGATGTTGAGGTCTGGCATGTAAATATAATAAATTTCATGGCGTGAGAATGAGCTTCTAATGAAAATTTATGAAGCATGCACATATGATTATAATTCATTCTTTGAAAAACATCGTTGATGCTCGACCATTCTTGAAATGAATGTGTCAAGATGAGATAAAAATTATGAATAAGGATGCTAATGCATGGTTGGATAAATATCATATCTCACCTTTGTGAAAGATTTGAGAAAAAAAAAATTATTTTGAAATAACGGTCATTGATCGCGTACTTATAGTATGTCATAAATATTTTGATATGTTTATCATGGATTACCAAAGAATAAAAGTAAGAAACAAGTCTTGTTTATATAATGTTTTAAGATTATGATCGTACTTATATGATTTTCTCCTTGAAGGAGATGTTCACCATATGATTGGTGTGTGAAATATGTGTAGTACACGAAATTAATTGAGAGCTCCAAAAGAGCTTAAGTATTACTATCTGGAGGAATGAAATTGTTCATAATGTTGGGATTGTAGTAAGTCTCGAAAGAAACTTATTAAGCTTCAAAGACATTATCAAACATAAATTATATTGAGACTATAAATAATTGAAGATGTTATATCTTCAAATTACTACAATCGACGCGGGTTATAAATATTTATGTAAAGGTTATCCGCATTTTTCCTCTTATTTATGAGCATGATGACAGAATCACATGAAATAGTAAATTAAAAATTTACTGAAATAAATATCAGTTGGCATGACGGTTGACCATCCCGATTCAAATGTAATGCAAAAATAATTGAGAATTCATGTGGCCATATATTGAAGAGATAAAAGATTCTTCACGAATTCTCTTGTGCTGCTTGTTCTCACAATGAATTGATCATTGTACCAACTAAGGTTGGAATTATATTTTCTAAAAATTTTGGAACAAATAAAAAAGGTGAATATGGGCCCGTTCACCTGCCATGTGGACCGATTGCTATTATATAGTTTAATAGATGCATCTATGATATGGTCACATGTGCTTTTCTATTAACTTGCGATATGATTTTTGCAAAGTTGTTTGCTCGAATTATTAAATTAAGAGCATGGTTTCAAACTATAAATTATTTTGATAATGCTAGTTGGTTT
The DNA here is from genome assembly GCA_030864215.1 of Capsicum pubescens. Classification (NCBI taxonomy): domain Eukaryota; kingdom Viridiplantae; phylum Streptophyta; class Magnoliopsida; order Solanales; family Solanaceae; genus Capsicum; species Capsicum pubescens. Next base: position 265,097,335 of record CM061547.1, on the reverse strand, counting down.
AGTAGAAATTGTATGCCTCAAATTCTAGCTAAATCATTGATTATTAGAACAAGTCTCCCAAAAGAAATTCGGTTTGAGATATGTTATTTAAAATATAGTAGCATTTATATGCATCAAGCCAGCAAGGCTCCCCTGTCACTATTGGTTCAAGGTCAAGAATCAAATAATTTTCATCTAAAATTTTCGATGTGCGGCATATGATGTAATTGTTTCATCACAATGCACAAATATGAATCTCAAGATAAAATTGGGGATAAATGTTAGATTTTCTAAGATTAGGGGAAGAGTTGATTAACAGTTGAAAATTATGCATGAAATGAATTATCTAGATCCCCATAAAAAATTATATATATATATGTGAACTTGAAGTTCAAGGGATAATTTATTGGCATAATACATAAATATGACCCTAAACTTGACACCAAATTATAACATTGACCTTAAACTTTGACAGTGCACAAGTAGGCCCTTTAACTATACAAAACCTGAACAAATAAACACTCCAATCCTACATGGAAAAATACGTGTATACACTCAAAACCACGCGCGTCGGAGTTAGAATTGAAGGGTTTTTTTGTTCAGCTTTTGTATAGCTAAAGGGCCTACTTATGCACTGCTAAAGTTAAAGGTCATAGTTATAATGTATTATTTTTATTAGGTGGCAACATCTGAGTGGATGACTAATCCACGTAGGCACAAGTGAGGTACACGCGTGTAATTTGTAAAATCAGAGTGTTTATTTGTTCAAATTTTGTATAGTTAAAGGGTCAACTTGTGTACTGTCAAAGTTTAAGATCAATGTTATAATTTGGTGTCAAATTTAAGATCATATTTATGTATTATGCCTAATTTATTTGAAAAATATTACAAACTAATTTTCATATGTGTTTGCTGACTCTATATGATAGTTCAACTGTAAATGCTCCAGTGAAAAATTCGTAAAAGGATAGAGTCTATGGCACACCTAAAGTGTAATAGATCAATCGATTGCAAAGGTAAAACTTCTTGAAGAAAGAAAGGAGCAAATGATCAAGATGGTCATGATAATGAGGCAAGTGCTTTGAAAGAGCACCGACATAACACTTCATAAAATCTTGGCAAAGGTTCAGGTACCTAAATAGTAATGAATATGAAGAGATCTTCATTAAGTTATGTCTTATTGAAATCGATATCAAACAATCGTTAATGATATCATTGATATAATATAGCACTCAACATTATAAATAGTATCGAGGATCTTAGATACAAATCTGTTAAAGAGTATGAACAGATAAATTATTGGCCAAATAAAAGTATGTAATTCAAGTAATTTATTTCACTTGAAAAGTGAATATTTGGACTCATAATCCAAAGAACGGAGGTATGATGCCAGTGGGGTACAAATGATTTACTATACGAAAGTAAAATTCTTAAGATATAAAGTATGACTTGTGCCTTAGGGCATAAAAATTTCACAAAGTTTCTGGTATTATTGTAGGAGAGTTGTTCTCCTATGGTGGATGAAATGAGATATGTTTCAGCTTGACAATATCAAATATCTTGAATATGTATAATGAATTATTGTCATATCTAGCTAGATGATAAATTTATATGAAAATCCTTGAAGGATTTAAAATGTTATAAAGCGATCCTGTTGGATACCCCATGATTATAAAGATCGCTTAACTTGAAAACAAATCAATTTTGATCTCATGAAAGTGATTGGTAAGTACTATGTTTTAGTGCAGTTGGTGCACTTATGAATTGTGGAGCATCATTTATAAGAACAAAATGGTGTTTTAAACGATGCAAGTATAATACGCGCACTGCCCTCTTTTTTCCTTAGCTGAGGTTTTATCCCACAGGATTTTCCTAGCGAGGTTTTTAATGAGGCAGCTAATAATATGTTCTACTGGATGTATACTCGGAGTGTTTGACAAATGAAATATTTGTTCATTGATAAACATACATTGAAAAGGTATTTATCCGATCCACATGAAATTCAATCTCAGATGGGCTATTTACTTATATATGGAGATACAACTACATCATGGCGTTCGGTGAAGTATACAATAGGTGACACTTCTTTAAATCATGCTGAAATAATTGTTATTCATAAAGCAAGCCGAGAATGTGTGTGATTGAGATTCATGATATATTTCATTTAAGAAAAATGTGGTTTGAAATGTGATAAAGTGCCTATGATTTTATATGAAGATAATGCAACATGCATAGCGCAATTAAAGGAAGGATTCATAAAGAGATAGAACGAAGAATATTTCGCCAAAACATTTCTACATACATGAGCTTCAGAAGAATGGTGATATTAAAAATGCAACAGATTTGTTCAAGTGACAATATTTCCGATTTATTCACCAAGTCTCTATCAACATACAACTTTCGAGAAGATGGTGCACAAGATTGAAATGCGGAGACTCAAGTCATTAAATTGAAGTTTCATCAGGGGGAGTAAAATACGCGTTGTACTTTTTTTTTCTTAACCAAGGTTTTGTCCCACTTGGATTTTCCTGGTAAGATTTTTAATGAGGCAACACTAAAGGTGTACTACAAGATGTGTGTACTTTTTTTCCTTCACTAGACTTTTTCCCATTGAGTTTTCCTAGTAAGATTTTAATGAGACACGTTATCTATTAATGGACATCCAAGGGGGAGTGTTATATAATATGGATGTCATGTGACATATATATGTGTGAAATATTAGAGATAATAGTTAGTTGTCAAGTTGGATTTGAAGACCAAAACATTCTTTGTTCAATTTGAATTTGAATACATAGGTTGCCAACTTGCCAACTTGCCATTTTGCCAACTTGCCATTTTGCCAACTTGAAGTCAAGTTTGGAAAACTTAGAAATTAAGTTTGTTGTCTATAAATAGCCACCATCTGCACATTTTATATATACATCAAAGTAGTAAGAAAAGTACTACCAAAATTTTCTAGTTCTCTCATTTCTTAGTTTGATATTGATATTTTGTCTTTATTTTATAACAATTCCCAATATATATATATATATATATTAATTTATTTTTACAATCTTTAATATTGTTTTAAGTGAAAATAAAATCTTAAATAAAAAATTTGAAGCCTCAATATTTTGGGAATCTAAAAGAAACATGTTATTAGTTTCACCGTTGAGCCACCTGTTGCCTAATCCATACATTTTACTTATCGTGCTTGGACTTTGCGCACTCTTTAATGAAAATTGATTGATATGAGTATTTTAGCATAATATTTATATCTGTATGAGTCAATTCATCGTATGGTCCCTCAACTTAAGAAAATGTCTTAATAATCAAATAAAATTATTATTTTTAATAGGCATATCAATTATTACATTCTTAATAGGCATATCAACTGTAAATACTGCAAGTAAAAATGGACCAAAAGATTACTTGTTAGAGTTAGATCTTGCCACACGCCCGTTTGGCGTTGGTTTGGCTCCACTGAATTAACCCATGTGTTGTGTTATATAATGTAGGCTAAAGTCATCGACAGATCCTTAAACTTGTTTCGACAACTTAGACCCCTTAACTAAGGTCTGTACCTATCATGTCCCTAACCCACCTGAATTTTGATTCAATTGGACCTTTTTTACACAATCAGCAAAAGGTACATAGAGAGTGTTACACTTACGTAACGTGGCACAAACGACGAATAAAATGATGACACTTGGTATTGAATTAAAAATTAATTAAAAAATATTTCATAACTAATTAAATTATAATTAAAAAAAATTATAATTTTTCTTTTAAAAAAAAATAAACCCCCTTATCCCTACCCCGCCCCTACCCCCCCCCCCCTCCTCTTCTTTACATTTGTTGAATTAAATTTATAATTTTGTAAATTGAATTAAATTTACATTTTTGTTGATTTGTGGAAAAACCTGAATTTACATTTTTCCGGCAAAGTTTCATTTTTTCCGACAAAGTTTCATTTTTTCCGGCAAACTAATAGCAGAAAAGAATTAAGAATAAAATCGAACTAAGAATAAAAAAATTCAAATCGAATTCAAAGATAAATTCAAAACTAAGAACAAAAAAGGAGAAAAAGTAGAAAAAATGAGAGGTAAATTGGTAAAGTTTTATTTTTTTCGGCAAACTATCCGGCAAAGTTTCATTTTTTTCGGCAAATTAATGGCGAAAAAAAAAATTAAGAATAAGATCGAACTAAGAATAAAAAAATTCAAATCGAATTCAATGATAAATTCAAAACTAAGAACAAATTGAGTGGGTGGGGAGAGCCTTTTTTTAAAAAAAAATTATTTTATTAAAAAAAAAAAATTGGGCCCTCAATGCAATTTGGCACGTTTTCATTGGATAATTATTCAGAAAAACATGTCTCACGCGCGCCTAGTGAGTAGACAACACGCAGAGTGGTACATAAGCAAAAAAGGTCTGATTGGATCAAATTCAGGTGAGTTAAGGGACTGATAGGTATAGGCCTTAGTTGAGGAGTCTAAGTTAATTTTTGAAACAAGTTTGAGGGTCTGTCGATGGATTTAGCCTATAATGTATATACTCATTTTATGCACAACTATGATGCAAGCACCGTACTGTCACCCTTTAAAACTGCCAAGCCCCACGTATCAATTTTTCTTTTTTCTTTTTTCTTTTTCCTTTTTGTTTACATTTTCTCTTCCTTTTAAAGAAATCAAATTGAAAAATATAAATAAAAAGTATATGTTGTGATCAGTTGATAGAGCAGTTATATATAGGAATGTACAAAAATCGATATAATCGATTAACCAAACAAAGGATAAATGCCATCAGAGCACTCTCGATTGTTCAACTATGAAACTGAAAAAATTGAAATAATTTAAGTATTTTTAATCCTTAACTGTAATTAATTTAAAGAATAACATTTTGAACAAATTAAACAAAATGCCCACCATTCCGGCACTACTACTTTAATTCCCTCAAGTATACCACTAATTTAGTTTTATAAATTGCTATCACCAATAGTCTACTTAGTCTCTAGATTTGTTTCGTGAATCATTAAAGTGATAATTCATGTGGGAACTGTGATCGTGAAATCTAATCCTATCTTTTACAACAATTTCTATCTCAGACATTTTACATATCAACTTCATAAAATTATGGTAGTCCTTACAAGTCCTTAAGTTAATTCTTTAATATTTGGATTGACAACCGCTTATTTATTTTTTTTAGCTTTGTTGCTCGGACTCCTCAAAATGTTAAAGAGTGCATGTTTGATTTGCTAAAATTAGTGTATCTTAAGAGAATCTAACACGAACGCGACATAAAAAATGCGACATAAAAAATGAGCAACTTAGCTTTTTAGTAAGCCAACTTCTCGCTGTGCAAAAGGGACTACATCCCTTGTTGTCACATCTGAGGAGAATATCAACTACAAGTTCCATGAGAAACATAAAAAGATTTGGAATTCATCATTCAAGAGTTTCTAAACTAAAATTTTGAAATTCGATCTGCCGTAAATATGAATCATTTCAAGTTGTTAATAAATCAAAAGAATCGAAGCATCAAGAAGAGCTTATATCTAAAATTTGAGTTGTTTAGGGGAAGATTTGAGTTGATGTGCACTGAAATCCGATAATGAAGAGTTTCGAATTAAGCTCAAATTTCAAAATTCAACGTGCCTCAAACTTGAATAGTTTCAATTGAAATAATATATCAAAAAACTTGAAACATTCAGAGTAACTCTTATCTAAAGTTTGAGCCTGTTTAGCGGAGATTTGAGCTGGTCGGAATTTGTAAAAAAAAATGAGTTCATTAAAAAAGATAAGCTGATGCAATGTATAAATATTATACACCAGCGTAAATGGATGTATATGCATGCATACAGCATATACATACATGCAGTCATTTAGTTGATCACTTTTTGGGCTGATGGTATATTTAAGTAAGAAGCTCAAACATTTTATATGATGTTATAAAATATTAAACTAACTACACTTGTGTATTTATCGTGCACATCATCTATAATTTTTTTAGTGAGCAATTAACTTATAAATAATCTTTTTTACATACACGTTCTATATATTTTAAAAATAAGCAATTTGATATTTTTCATTATGAATATATGATATTGTATTTTGAAGGTGAATGATTGACTCCCTGCACCCTCATACATTTAAAACTTGGATGATTAACCATTCCGTGCTTGGAATATTATTTTTCTTATATTAAGAATTATATCAATCAAGTTTGAATAAATACTATTTTAACTAAAAGTAATATATTTAGATTAAATTGTTCTTAATTCTATATTATATTTATAATCGATTTTGATTCTCTTTTTTATTCTACATTATCTTTTTCTAACCTCGTATAATCCAGTTGATTGATATACTCCTTTCGTCCCATTTTACTAGTCCCAAATTTCCTAATTTGATTTATCATTTTACTTGTCATTTTTCATTAATCAAAATAAGACAATTTTTTTTTCTTTTTTACCCTTAGTATTAATTGTTTTTTTTTTTCAAAATAAAATATAAACATCATTTAATAGGGGTACTAAGGTAAAGTAACCATGTTATTAATTGTTTTTGTTAATTAATGTGCAATGTTAAATTGAGACGAGTAAAATAAGACGGACGGAATAAAAATTATGTTGAAAGGCGCAGAGCTAGAAAGCAAGCTGCAGCTCATTCTCTAGTTCAAATATTGTATTTGTAGGAAGTAATATTATATTAACAAATATAAAAAGGACAGCCCGGTGCACTAAATCTCTTGCTATGCACAGATTTCGGGAAGGATCCCACCACAAGGGAGTATTGTGCGCAGCCTTATAATATATTAACAAATATGTTTAACAATATAATAATAATATTTTTAGAGCAATTCAATATAGTGAAATCTGAGAAAGGTAGAGTGTATGTAAATCTTATCCGGTCAGGGCGGATTTTGTTTACATTCTATTTGCGACAGTTAAATTTGTAGATGTATCAAGAGCACATGTTACAACTTAGCTTGGTGTTAGTAGCAAGAGATTGCAAAATAACAAGTAAAAAAAATCAACAATATTGCAAGCGATGAGTAACAATAACATAAACAGTAAGCGAATCAGAGTGAGAGCAAATGATGCTTTACAAAGGGGAGGAGTGTGTATATATAATATACCGAGCCGGCCTTTGGCCAATAGGAGAGCGTCATCCAAGACATCAAGTACCTCGACCAATAATCCTGTGCCATTTGTTGAGGAACCGTTGGGTAGTGCCAGCCAAATATTTTGTGTCAGGCACAAGTCTGTCAAGGATTGCCCGCGCACCTAGAGGTCTGACACATTGGTAGTTGGTGGCCCTCTCGGTGTTGTCCGTCTCTTCCTTAGCCCACATAAACCACCAAAGGACATGGGAACTAACGTGCAATTTCTGGTGACTGTCTTATGATTTTAGAGAAAATACCTTGTGCAATCAAAATCAATTGAAGACCGAGAAATCCTGTGAAGTGGATAAAGGACACTGATACATACAAAGCACATTGCATTGCCAAGAAACACATTGAGAGAGAAGAGAATGACCACTGTATTAACTGAAATGATGCTTCAGTGTGTGTTTTTATGGAAGCTTGTTAACGTCAGACTTGAATATCGAGAGACGACCTTATCATAAAAACTGCAGTTGTGTATTGCACAAGCAAAAGGGGGAGAAACCAAACACTGGTGTCCACATTAGGAATATATCATTCCCTGAAAGGCTAAACATTCTCAACAAGTTCAGTCAATGCAACATTCATAAGGATAACCAATATATTAGACAAGCGCTAATAAGTAAAAGAGAAGATGGGGTGAACCATTCTTATCAATAAAACCACTCGAGTTGATAAACTAGTAAGTGCCTGTTTGGATGGTGGTTTCCTATGGTATGGTTACAAATCATGTTTGTTTTGATTGTTTTCTGAAAGACATGGTATGGTATTGTATTTTTTCATGGTTTGGTAACCATGAAATCAGTCAATTTACAGAACCACCGATTTGGTGGTATCCTATGATTTTGTTTTTCTTTTTTCCAATTATGTCCTTGTATAATATTCTTTAATCCTATTTTACCCTTTTAACTTATATTACTTTCAACCCTAATTTATTTTTCTTTTTACGCTTTTCCTGTTCATGCTCTTTGTGCTGCGTTTTTCCTCTGTTCAAGCTCTCAGTTGCTGCTTTGTTCTCCGCTGCTTCTTCTTCGTTCTTTCTACGCTCCCTCTCTCATCAGCCAGTTGTGGCCAAGGCTGAATTCTTGTTGAAACGGTAGATAAAATATTGTAATTAGTAACTATAAGTTCAATCGATAAAGGGTACATGCATTTCAATCGATGAAGGGTACATGTATCTTTTCTTTGGGATTATATAGATTGAGATATTTCTCCTCACATTAGGTCATATTTAAGTTAGAAATATCTTGTGCTTATCTGTAATGGTACTTTAGGAATGAATCCATAGGAATTTGGATCCAGTGGAGAAGGTGTTGAACTTTGATTCATTAACTACTGTTAGATTAGAAAGGAGAAAAAAAAAGGAATAAGATCAAGATATTCAGCTGTTGCCCTCTTAATATAACTATGTGATCATGAAATTCGGCTGTTGCGCTCTTATGGAACGATAAGATCTACTCGTCTTTATTTCTGTTTATTAACTATATATAAGAACAATTTTGAAAGGTTTATAAACTGAATATGAATTCACTTAGACATTTTTATCTGTGGTTGATTCGATTATTCACTAACATGTAGTCTTCAATTAGACATTACATATTGCAATACCTGCCTGCATTTGGTCACGTAATGATAAAAAATGTCCTTTATCACTATTACTATAGGTGTGTACATTGCTCTTCTTTTACTCAGGAGTACAAGTTATTCGGTATTTTATTTACTGATAATTTTTTATAAATTTAAAATTTATAATAATTAGGGGTATTTTAGTAAATTTACCAGTTACGATACAGTATCATACCATCCAATCAAACAATAAAACTATTATTAAACAGCAATAAATGATACAGTCTATCCAAACATTGTATTGTACTATATCATACAGTACAGTACAATACCATACTGTACCATACATTATGTAACCATGGCAAACCATCATCCAAACAGAATGTAAGAGTCCGAGGTTACAACATGGAGATTGGAAAAAAAAAAGTTCCTCGATCATACATAAACAAACACTAAATAAGTGATTTTGCAGAGATCAAGCTTTCTGTAAAAAGAAATCCATCCTGAATGGCATCACATATTCCAAATGGCACCCTGGATGTCCTAAATGAATTTGTCAGTTTACCAGCAAATATATGGACCAGCACATTACCGTAGGCAAACCAATATTTCGATAATGCTTTACAAATATAATAGTCATTTACAGTAAACAATGTATTCTAAGATTCATTGACGTTATAGTTTTTCAATATCCATTTAAAAGTGCGCTTCCGCTGAGGAACATAAGTACAATAAGCACAAAACATTCCTTTAAGCTTAATATTTGCTATGGTAACATTATCTTGGTGTACACTTCATTTGAAATGCTAAATGAAGTCAAAGAGAAAGTTCTTGAAACCGCGCAATAGTCTCCAGACATACAAATCCAGTGAAATGCATCATTTACAAATGCCGAAGCAGAATCTGTTAAAAATGTATAGAGAAACATACCACAAATTCACATAAATCAAGAACACCTATAAAGTAAGGGAATCACTACTAAAAAAAAGAGAAAAATCGACCACAAGTGATCAGTTTTCCCCAATTTCCGACCACAAAACCGACCAAAATTTGTGGTCTGAAAAATAGTGGTAGCTTTTTAAAAACCGACCACATGTGGTCGGTTTTTCTAAAAATATATATTTATTTTTTAAAATTCATTATTATTTTATTAAAATTGAAAAAATAATTTTAGGGAAAAAAAACGGCCACAAGTGGTCGGTTTTTTATTAAATTATTTTATTAATTTTAATAAAAAACGACCACATGTGGTAGATTTTTTGTAAAAAAATTCAGAAAAACCTACCACATGTGGTAGGTTTTTTGTAAAAAAATTCAAAAAAAGGATACCATATGTGGTCGATTTTTTGTAAAAAAAATTCAGAAAAACCTACCACATGTGGTCGATTTTTTATTAAAAAAATTCAGAAAAACTTACCACATGTGGTCGATTTTTTGTAAAAAAAAATCAGAAAAACCTACCACATGTGGTCGGTTTTTTGTGAAAAGATTCAGAAAAACCTACCACATGTGGTCGGTTTTTTTGATAATTTTGTAAAAAAAAATATTAAAAATTTCCAAAATACAAACATTAAAAATCAAATTATTTACAATACATCCCACCAATCATTTACAAACATTAAAAATCAAATCAAATTATATATAATACAACTCACCAATCATTTAATATACAATCAATCAACCACCATAAGAATACAAACATTAAAAATTAAATTATTTATAAAATTTATCGAGGTTCCAAATCCAAACTATAAAACATACAAAAGACTAAAAACTACAACTCATCATCCGCATCTTCAATCTCAGCATCACCCATTCTATTATCAATAATTCTTTGATATATCCCACTATAATCAGGTTCCATCTATACAATCAATCACATTCAAGTAATTAGTTCAAGTCACAAAAGTTCACATTTCAAATACCTACACCTAAATATTTTCAAGTCACTAATTCACTTCACAAGTTACCAAACTAAACTAAATTCAAATGAAAAGTTCACGTTTCCAGTACCTACACTCAAACATTTTGAAGTCACTAATTCACTTCTAAAGTCATGACCACACTTTACTAAAATCAAAACACAAGTTCACATTTCAAGTACCTAAATTCAAAACAAAAGTCACTAATCCATAATTCAAGTAACTACACTTAAACATTTCAAGTCACTAAGTCACTTCACAAGTTACCTAACTAAACTAAATTCAAAATGAAAAGTTCACATTTCAAGTACCTAACACCTAAACATTTTCAAGTCACTAATTCACTTCGCAAGTTACCAAACTAAACTTAATTCAAAATGAAAAGTTCACATTTCAAGTACCTACACCTAAACATTTTCAAGTCAGTATGTCACTTCACAAGTTACCAAACTAAACTAAATTCGAAATGAAAAGTTCACATTTCAAGTACGTACCCTTAAATATTTTCAAGTCACTAACTCACTTCTCAAGTGACCACACTTAACTATATTCAAAACACAAGTCCACCTTTCAAGTAACTACACTTAAACATTTTCGACTCACTAATGCACTTCTCAAGTGACCACACTTAACTAAATTCAATACACAAGTTCACATTTCAAGTACCTACACTTAAACATTTTAAAGTCACTAACTCACTTCTCAAGTGACCACACTTCACTATATTCAAAACACAAGTCCACCTTTCAAGTAACTACACTTCGACTCACTAATGCACTTCTCAAGTGACCACACTTAAATAAGAGCAACATCAGGTTCACCACATTTTAAGTACATATCCACCAATGCATCCCCAAGAAACACATCAAAGTTCAACTTATAACTCCACACATATTCATGCAACTTCTGGCCTAATCTCAACAATAGTACTTTTCAATATTACAAAACTAAAAGTTTTTTTTTTTTACATATATAGCCATTTAAAAAAATCAGAAAAGATAATTATAATTCCTAATTTAATGCTATAACTAATTATCAATTCACCTTAATTTAAGAGATATAAAAGTGAAAAAGGTAATCCCTACTTTCAAATCTTGCTCTCTTATATTCAAAATTAAAATATTTATAAATAAACTAAGTATTTCATTATTTGCTCATGTATGTTTCGTTTTGTTTTCATGTATGTTAATCATCTGGTATTATTTCATTATCGTGTATTTTTAATTCTAATGTAACGGGTTAACCATAATTTTTTATGGATAAATATTTATGGAATAAAAATTATTATGTTAGAAGTACATATATACCATGTATTTTTATTGTATAAATATAATTTATGTCAAAGCCAGATTATTATTATATTTTATATATAACTTATGGAATAAATATTCTTGGTATATCTCATTATGTCGGAAGTACTTTTCTTGTTAAAAAATTATTTATTAAATATAAATATATATTTTCAGTATTACATGGTATAAACTTTTTATATCTAAAATATACAAAGTATGTTTATGGTATAAATATAATTTATATGGTATAAATATACTTTATATGGTATAAATACAATTTGTATGGTATAAATATACCATGTATTTTTATGATATAAATATAATTTGTATAATATATAAATATACCATATATTTTTATGGAGGCATCGTGAAAGCAGGCAATAAAAATGAAATACATACAATTTTGATATAGTATATAAAATATTTTTTCATGTAATTTGCCTTAATAAAAGGGCAAAATAGCCCCAATAGATAGACGAAAAGGGCATTTTAGGCCCAATAGGTACACGAAAGATATTTTTGCACCATTCACATAGTTGAAGAGCATTTTAGGCCCTTTTTCGAAAACCTTAATATAATAAAACAATATTAAAGTGTGCACAATGATAATCAACAACATAAACAATAGCAAAATCTACCATGGCATAAATGTCAATTCAAGAGATAATACCACCATAAGCCCAAAACAATAAGGTAAATAGTCTAATGACAAATGAATAACAATATCAAATACTCACACTAACCCAGCAAATCAAATGACTCAACAACACCCATATTCTAAATATGTTGCATAAATACTATAGGTCTTAGCCCCTTAGTTAGCGGATCAGCAAGCATCAAATCTGTAGGTATATGTTGAATCACAATGTCCTCCTCTTTAACCATGTCTCTCACAGCCAGATATTTTATTTTTATATGTTTATAAGTTGAAGAAGATTTATTATTTTTTTAGTAAAAAACAGTTACCTTGTTGTCACAATAAATCTTTCAGGGCCTAGAGATTGAATCAACAACCAAGAGCTCTGAAATAAAATTCTTAAGCCAAATGACTTGTGTAGCTGCACCATAACAAGCTACAAATTCTGCTAGTATAGTGAAAGATGTTGTAAGAGCTTGCTTCACACTCTTTCAAGATATCGCACCCCCTGCAAACATAAAGATAAATCCAGATGTGACTCAAATCATCAGAACACCCAGCAAAATCTGAGTCTATGTAACCAATTACCCCAAGGTCGTCAACCCTTATTACACTAACATATAATTTCGGGTCTTCTTCAAGTACTTCATTACTTTCTTAGCAGCAACCCAATGACTTCTTTCTAGATTAGTTTGATAGCGTCCAAGAGCATTAACAATGAAAGCAGTGTCAGGACGAGTGCAAATTTGTGCATACATAAGACTTCTAACAACACTTGGATAAGGCACATCTTTCATAGAATCTTTCTCAAGATCATTTTTGGGACACAAGTCTAAACTTAACTTATCACCTTTCACCACAGGGACATCTCCGGGCTTATAATTTTTCATCTGAAATTTTTTCAAAATACAATCAATATAGGCCTTTTGTGAAAGCCCAAATAACTTACGGGATCTATCTCATCGAATCTAAATGCCCAGAACAAATGATGTCTCTCCTAGATCTTTCATATCAAACACTTTGTTCAATGAATGCTTAGTTTCATGCAACAGTCCCAAATTATTACTAGCAAGTAAAATATCATCAACATGAGTGAGAATGATAAACTTACTTCCACTGATCTTGAGATAGATGCAATGATCAATCTTGTTCTCCACAAATACCATAGAAGTGATAATTTCCTCGAACTTCAAGTATTACTGTCGAGAAGCTTGCTTCAAGCCATAGATAGATTTCTTCAACTTACACACAAGATGCTCACTACCTTTACTAACAAAACTTTGGGGTTGTTGCATGTAAACCTCTTCATTAAGATCGCCATTCAAAAAGGTTGTCTTTACATCCATCTGATGTAACTCAAGATCAAAATGGGCTACCAATGCCATAATGATCCTAAAAGAATCCTTAGATGACACCAGTGAAACAGTTTCATTGGAATCAACCCCTTCTCGTTGTATGAATCCTTTAGAAACTAATCTTGCTTTGAATCGTTCAACATTTCCATTTGAATCCTTTTTTATATTAAAAACCCATTTACAACCAACAACCTTCTGGCCTTTAGGAAGCTCTGAAAGCTCCCACACATCATTGCTACTCATGGATTTCATCTCTTCAGACATGGCATCAAGCCACATCTTTGATTGAGCACATAATAAAGATTCAGAAAAGGTTACAGGATCAATAGTATCACATTCAGCTAGGTATACTAAATAATCATCTGATAGCGGCGATCGTCTTGGTCTACTTGATCTCTTTAAATTCTGAACCTTTTAATCAACAAAAGCAGGTGCTTGAACCACTTCTTCAATAATAGACACCTGAATTTCTGCAGGTACAAAGTCATCAGCTTGCACATTTATATTAGTTTCATCATGTATAGGTGCAGACATAAATGATTCTCAGGTAATAGTAAAAGGAATTCTGACAACTTCAATACTTCCAGTTGGCTCACGAGAAATATTCTGAGAACGATCCTTATCTGCAACATCAAATTCAAGAAATTTTGCATTTTAAGATTCAACTATTCTTGTTCCAGTAGAACTTGCATCCTTTAGAATGAGCTGGATAACTAATGAAAAAATAACGTGAGGTTCTAGGTTCAGTTCTCTTTTTTGAAGGGTTATATATCTTTACATCCGCAGAACATTTTCAAACTCAAAAATGATTTAAACTGAGTTTTCTATTTGTCCACAACTCAAAAGAATTTTAAGGACCGGCTTGGAAGGGACACGATTAAGAATGTACATGTATATTTTAATAGATTCATCCCAGAGTAACTTATGTAAGTTAGATCTACTCATCACACTTCTCATCATATCTTTTAAAGTACGATTTCGCCTTTCGGCTACACCATTTTGGTCAGGACTGCCAAACATGGTGTACTGGGCAACTATGCCACAATCTTGTAGATATTTGAAAAAAGGTCCCATCTGTTGCTCAGTTTCAGTGTATCTACCATAGTACTCACCCCCATGATCAGACCTCATTATCTTAATGATCTTTTCCAGTTGTTTCTCTACTTTAGTTTTAAACACTTTGAACATTTTAAGAGAATCTGATTTATCTTTAATAAGAAAAACATAATCATACCGAGAAAAGTAATCAATAAAGGTGATAAAATTACTTAAACCACATATTGTAGTAGAATACGGACTACTTATATCTGTGTGAATAATTTCCAACAAAGCAGAACTACGAACAATATTTTTTTTTCTTGTTTTAGTCAACTTTTCTCTAATGCAATCAATACATGTTCCTATCTCCCCAAAATCAAGAGAAGGTAAAATATTAGACTTAATCAATCTATCGACTCTATCTTAAACGCCTATGCCACAACATGCTCGATTTTTCATTTAAAATTAGGAGTTTAGACCCAATAATTTCAGAATTAAAAGAATTGTATTCAAAATCAGAAGTCAAGGAAATTTTAAAAAAATCATCAGATAGGATTCCATGACCAACAACTCGGGAGTTCAAAAGAAGATTAATTTTTCCATTTTAAGAAAATTAAAATCATAACCAAATCTGTCTAAAATTGAAATAGAAATCAAATTTCGTCTAAAAGACGGTACATAAAGAGTGCTTTGAATAACAAGCTTATAGCCACTTTCTAAGTCTAAAACTACAATTCCTATGAGCTCTACTTCAACTTGGACATCTGTGGCGACTCTAATTCTTGACTCCATTTTTTTGGCTTCCTTTTATTTTTGAACCCCTGCAAGGAAATGCAACAAGAGCAGTAGCTCAACTATCAAACCATCAAGAATTAATGAGAACATCTACAAAGTTTGACTCAAAACAAATAAGAGCAAGATGAGTACCTTCTTTTGACTCCTTTTTTTTATCCAAGAATGAAATTTGGTGCAATCTCTTTGTTTGTGACCAGATTTCTTACAAAAGAAATAATTATTATTTTTCTGAAAAATCATGTTATTAGTCCCAGAATAATCAGTCTGATCTTTACCATGTCTTTTGTTGTCCTGGCCTTTCTTAAAAGTATGATTATTAAATCTTTCAAACTTCCTAGGTCCCTTGCTAGAGCTTGCTTTGGAATGATTAGAAGCTAACATGACAATCTCACCCTTCTCCTTTTTAATTTTTTCTGCTTCAACAAGACATTTGGAGATGAGATCATTGATTGACCAAGATTCATCCTGAGTGTGATAGGCAGTTTTCATTTGGCTAAAAACTCAGCAGGCAAAGAGTTAAGAGCAGAGTGAACAATTTAAGTATCAGGAAGAGTTATTTCAAGAGTTTTCAGTTTAGACTGAATGTGGACCATCTTAAGTATGTAATCTCTAACATCCCCAATAAAGTCATATCTCATCCCTGCAAGTTTATTTATTAGATCTCCAATCTCGGCCTTATTGGATTCAAGATACCTTTCTTCCACTTGGGCAAGAAAATTTTTGGCATTGGTAGTTTCAGGCAAGCCACTTTTGAGGTGCTCAACAATCGAACTCCTAAAGGCAAGGATGCATAGCCTATTGGATCTCTCCCACTTAGCATAAAATTATTTTTCAGCAATTATACTAGAATCAGTGAGAGCTGAAGGCTCATCATCACGCAAGGCTTGATCTATGTCAGCTATGTTCAAAGCAAATTCAAGATCTTCTTTCCATCGCTTAAAGTTAAAATTCGCCAGAACCACAACTTCAGTATTGTTATTGTTCAAATAAATGGTAACTATTCACAACATAACATGAATAAATTTATCAAAATAGCAAGGCATAAGAATAATAATTTTATCACAATGATGAGTCCTGCAGCATCAACAAGTAGCCCCCATTTGGGCAGGGTAAGAGAAAAAATTCAATATTAGAAACATATCCCCTTTGGCTAGATAAATTTACTAAATTCAAAATATTTTCACATAATGGGGCTCATCATAATACTAATCTAAAACACACAATAAATCTCCTTTGGGTAGATCATTGTATACTCTAACTTAGTGATATCCCTCAAAATGAATTAAACAAGTCTCATAAAGTAAAACAAATAGGTCACTTTGGTGTACACTATTTACTCTAATTTACAAAACAAATTCAATCTCAAGGATTTAACATGCCATTGCTTAATTTGCTCATGTGACATAGTAAGTAACCATATAATTTAAAATATTATAAATCTTTGTCTGTCATTGCAACACGTAACCGAAAATGAACTAGGTTAAGTCTTCCTCTTCTTTGCTTATAACGGCTGACAACTTATGAAAATACGTCTTATGTTGAAGGCAAGAGAGGGGACCTAGCCTTATATTTATAGTCTTAAAAGGCTTAACATAGTGCACCCGTATTATGAGCTCACAAGTCTACTACATGCCTACACTATTGCCAGACCACACCAATAACATGAAATGGATACAGATCCAAATGGAATTCGCATGAATACACGGTATGTGTCTTGTCCATCAACTAATAACATTAATCCATTTTACATTAACATAATAAAAAAGTTAATGTTGAGTCCACATAAAATAAATAATTCTAACAGAATCCAAACCAGTCAGCCAACTGTTAATTCCATGAGGAAATTTGTCAATATTTCTCCAGGAACCACTTTTCAACGCGAGAATCTCACATGTACTTTGCTTCTATCTTTGAAATTGTAAATTTTTAGAATCTTATAGTCAACAATAGTTGAGTCATAACCCAATCCCAAAAAATAATAACCATGTGCTGGAAATTTTGGTTGAGGAAGTACTATTGATTCTCATATGGAGGAGTTCGATAACATATGTATGGAGTCGTAATAACCAATTTGACTGTAAGCACGGATAATAGTCAAGCCATTGTAAGCACAATAGATTACAGTTGTAGAGTTTGAAAAGAAATCAAGTTTTTGTAGTTTGTCAACCAGTTGAATGGACGATAAAGGACAAGAATAATGAAAGATGTATCATCGCGGGGAAACATTAATAAAAAATAAGTTTTTGAGAATGTGGATCATTCTTGACATGATTGAGATACTTGTTGACAAAGTAAGGTTCAGAGATTAATGCGTTCCACAATTTAGAAACATATTTGAATTGAACGAGATAGTGGATGGGTAGCCTGAATGAGATTGAAAGACCACTCCTTTTTTATTTAGGAAGAGAAATACACTCTTCCAAAAATAGATTTTCGCTTGTATGTCACTTTTAACATAATACCTCATTCTTTTTTACTCGTGAGTGCTCTTTTAAAAGTCAAACAATATTCTCTCTATCAAAATAGTTGGTATGTTTATAAAAATCAATATATATATATATATAAAAGAGAAAGTTAAATCATCCTATGTGGCATGCTTTAGAGGTCTTCATTCCTAATTATCTTTATTCTCATTTTTTTGAAATTTTTATTTAAGTTTTTATACATAATATATTAACTAAATGAGTTACTCCCAAAATAAATGCATTAAAACTCATAAAACAATACTCAAGTTGATCCCATTCCACAAATCAGTGCTTATCACTATGGCTTTTCAATATTTTCCATACGATTTTTGATCAAGTGTTGCTCAAATGTATTTAATGTACATTAATTTTTTATTAATTATATTAATTTATGCCTATTCATATTCTATATTTTGTATTATATATAAATTGGAAGTGAACCTTTTTTTTATATTGTAGCTTGCTTAGTTTGTTTTATTTTTAGTTGAATTTTTTAGAGTGACATATTTTTTTTGGGTTTCAGAGTTGGTTATTTGTAGAATATGGTATGTGATAAAATCTAACCAAAACATCGAATTGATCAATCTGGATATGATTTCATGAAAAAAAGGTATTGTAATTTTCTTAGTTTGTTATGGTTTTGAGTGAATTTTTAGAATGACATATTCTCTTTTTGTTTCAGAGTTGATTGCTTGTAAAGTATGGTAGGTATAAAATCTAACAAAAACATCTAATTGATCAATCTAGGTACGATTTCATTATCAAAAAGATATTAAATTATAAATTTTGTTCTTATATAATTTTTTGTTGTATATGAATCAAAAGTGAATCTTTTTTCATATAGCTTGATTAATCTGTTTTACTTGTAATTGAAATTTTTAGTACAACATATTCTTTTCTTTCAGAATATATATAAATATATAAAGGAAAAATACGACCTTGCTGATATGGAATGTCTCAATAACAAGCAATGAATTTATCTATATTCACTTTTTTTGAAATTTCTCTGTATTTTAAATTAACAAAAGTTTTAATTAAATACTAAATGTGAAAGAGAACATCCTCAAGGGATATAACATATGCGTTACTTTGAAATGTTAAATATGCTCATTCGTTTTTAAACATTAATAGATAAAGCATGTTCCTTTTCCCTAACTCTTAGACTTCTCTTTCATTTACTCTTTTGTATTTAATAATTTCTTTGACTTTTTCATTCCAATTTTAGTGATGACAAAAAATGGATAAATATGCTAAGAATAATCTAGAGTAAATTCTTTTAGATGGTATATGGTAAGATTTACTTGTTTCATTTGAAATTTTTGAAGTCTATGTATTTTTTTCTCCAAATTTATTGTGTGAAATAGACTTGACTTTAATTTTATTGATTTTTATAGGTGAAATAAAAGCAATAATGAATAGTTAGAGGAGAAAAAAAAAATGAAGAGTTGCTTCAACAATGAGAGTAGCATCTTCTTTATTTTAATTTATTTATCTGATTTTAACTTGATATAAAATTTAAAAAATTAAAAAAGATATTAAATTTTATGGCTTTAAATTAAAGATATGTAAAAATGGAAAAAAAAAATCTTAGTTGTGATTTTTAATATGAACGTTTAATAATTTTATTTACAATATGGATTGTTATATTTTTGTTTCTTTTCATTATCCTTTTATTTTTGTTTATTTTTCTTTTACAATTCATTTTCAAAGTATTTCACATTTAGCCTATTGGCAAACTTCAGAAATGGTTATTGCTCTTCCCTTGATGTTGTTGCTTCTTCTTCTTGATGAATTACAATGTGGGTTGTTATATTTCTGTTTCTTTTCATTATCCTTTTATTTTTGTTTATTTTTCTTTTATAATTCATTTTCAAAGTATTTCACATTTAGCCTATTGGCAAACTTCAGAAATGGTTATTGCTCTTCCCTTGATGCTGCTTCTTCTTCTTCTTGATGAATTAAAAAGAAAAAAAGATAATTCGGTGCATTAAAATTTTTGCTATATGAAAGATTTGTGAAAGGACCAGACCACAAAGATTTATTGTATGTAATTTTACCTGACATTTATTCAATTCCACAACTCGAACGAACTCGTAATTTCTAGGTCACATGACAACAACTTTAAAAATACATAACGAATCTATTGAGTGTTCGATACTCATATTGGTGCCTTACTAATTATGATTAATGTATGATGTTCATAGATAAATTATATTATTGTAGAGAATAAACGAAAGAGTAAGAAGTCGTTATAACTGTAACATAAAATTAAGCGTATATAAGTTTGACAAATTGTATATACAACTTTTTCTTATTAAAATATATAATTTTATTCTTTTTCTAATAGTTTTGTTTCATAATTGAGAATAATAATTGTTTAAAATAAAGTTGGAGATGAAAAAAAACCACTTAGACTTTAATGGATCTTGCATTTTCTTTTATGTGTGTGTGTATATATACATATATATATATGTGTGTGTGTGTGTGTCATAGAGAAGCTAATGTGGCACCTCTCTATCACATGACACTTGTTTTTTCTTCTTCTTTTTTGACATTTTTCTTATTTTTTTTTATGTTAAAAAGACAAAAAATTATTGTCATTAATTTAATGATTTAGTGGTTATTTATTATGCAATAATTCATTCAATACAATAGAAAAGTATATTCTCTTCATACTCCGTATTCACTTTTATCACTAATTAAAGTGAATAATTACTATATATATTTATGAATGTTTTTTCAAATTCTACATCCGTTTTTTTCAATTCTTTTGTTCATGAATCAATACTAATTATTTAATCACGATTAAGCTTAATAATTAATACAAATTAATATTTATGTCTTTTAATCTCCTTCCACATTCATTATTTCTGTTCAAATTCTCCATTCATATGTAGTGCAGTGCTTTATATTGCAGTTGAAAACTCATATCTAAATATCATAATTCTTATTTTTGGGGGCTCTCGCTCCCTCTACATATTATGTATGAAAAGTAAACGCTGTTTATAGACTGTTTAGTTTATTTTCAATTATTTTATGTTAAACAGAAATTGAATTATGCATCATGTGCAGAAAAGCAAAAAAGTAAAAGGAAGAATTTAACTTGTGAGATACGTATCTTAATTTTTTTTTTATAACTGTGATATTTTTGTCAGGTTGTTATCTCAACTGATTTTACGAGATATTGTCACCTCTTGCTAGGAATAAATATCAGGTCATGTTTTAATTTATTTTTAAATTATTTTAGGTTAAATCGAAATAGAATTATGTATTTTGTTTAGGAAGATAAAGAAGTCAAGGAAGAATGTTGATGTTTTTTTGCATATTCATTGTTTTATTTATTTAATTTTTTATTATCATGACCATCTTGCAAGTTTTAAGTTCTATGATGTTTGAATTTATTTGTAAATACTATATTCATACCATATTCAATTGTACTCATATTTTTTTATGCTAATATTTTGATTGAAAACTATATATTTTTGAATTGCATAATTGATTTTTACTCAATACTTGTTATTAAATTTTGATACTTTGTAGTATGTCATCATCTACATCGAGGAGTCTGGATTATCGTATTTACCTCAATGTTGTATAAATTTATCATAACATAAATGCTCTCTAAGTTCATATACCTTTTTCCTAATTCTAATAACTTTATTTTAGTGTTTTTTTTTTTTTAAAGTATAATTTTTCTCACTTGAATTTATAAAAATTGTTTTCAAAACTGCTTTAAGGCTTAAAATTTTGAAGTAGATACAAAATCTAACTTATTAATAAGAATTGATAATTTTACTGACTTTTCTCTAACATTGAAATTATATCATTTATATTCATCTTTACACTCAACAATCATTAGCTAAATATAAGCCATAATATATAAAGCAATTAAAAGACAATATATAAATAAGTGATTAAGTGAAAATGAAAAAGACGCAGAAGCAACTATTAACATGTAGAAGAAATTGTTAAATTAAATATTTAGTGATCAAAAAGAAAATCTTTGTTGGTTCTTTCTCTATTTTTAATTATTTAATTTCCAGTTAAATGCTTATTGCTCCTAAGTGATTATTATTTTGATATTTTTTAATTATATTGAATAAATATTATACTATAGTAATATTTATTCTAAATTAAAGTTATAAACAAAAGTTACTAAGAACTTTTATAATTGCGCGAATATGTTCCCTAGTATTTATTTGAAAATAGTTGTCACTCTAAAACATCAAAAGAACATTAATTATTTCTGTCCAACTTCACCATTACAATTGATTATTCTAAAATGAAAAGAACGTAAATAAATGAAATTAAAGAATTAATAATAAATATATTAATCAAATCTCACTCCTAATTAAGAGCTCGTTTGAATATAATTAAAATCTGATCAAACTAACTTTTCATCTTTTTTTAATTTTTTTTTTTAGATGTTTGATAAAATAAAAAAGTACTTATAAAAGCTAAAAATTAATTAAAAAGGCAAAAAGTAAAAAGTTGAGTACCCCACACCTTTTATTTTTGAGAATCTTTCAAAAATAGCTACATTTTGCTGGAAAACTCACGTTTCATAGCCATATTTTACATAATTACCATTTATAGCCATTGTATTCAATTTACGCCCGTTGTATTCAATTTTATCAATAGTATGTATTTATATAAAATATAAATACAGTACCATTTAACTGTTGTATTCGATTCACAGCCGTTGTATTCACTTTTACTTAGTGGTCTGTATTCATAAAAACATAAATACACTACATATTTAATCTTGCCAAAAACACTACCATTTTTTTTTATATATATTTTTTTTTTCGTGTTTTCCTAGTTTTTTCTTCTTCTTTTTTCTAATTTTTCTATTTTTATTTTTTTGTTTTTTATATATTTTTTTCCTCTCTTCTATCTCTCTTTTTTTTTTTCTTTCTTTTTCCTTTTTGTACTTATTTTCTTTATCATTTTTTGTTCTATTTTATATTTTTTGTATTTTTAAAAAATATAATTACTCGAGCACAAGTCATTGATGATAACGTAAATACCATAATTTTTTATCTATTTGTAGTCAAACCGTCAGTTATATTTTTTTATTCATTGATACAACTATATTTGTATTTGTATTTTAAAGTTCGCGCTTGTATTTATATTTTGTAGTTAGCGTTTTATATTTGTATTTTATAGTTCACACTTGTATTTATATTTGTTAGTTCGCACCATCATTTATATTTTATATAATTTGCTCTTGCATTTTAAAGAATTATTTTGTATTTGCATTTTATAATTGACTGTATATTATATTGGATTATATTTGTATTATGATTTTAGTATGTTTGTATACTTAGATTATATTTGTATTTGTATTCTATTTTCGTCGATGTCTTTTTATTTTTAAAGAATTATTTTGTATTTGTAAGTTGATTGCATATTGTATTTAGTCGTGATTATGTACAATTTATCTTTTTTATTTGTATACAAACAAGTAAATGCATTAATTGTATTTTCTTGATTCTAAAATATATAACTATGCAATATATCATTTGATACAAATGTACCGTTTTGTATTTGTATGTCAAAATTATTATTCGTATTTGTAAATAAATAAATATCACTTGATACAAATACAATTACAAACAAATGAAACCAATGATTTTAAAAATACAAATACATATTGTATTTTTATTAAAATTTGAATTGTATTTATTTGTATCAATAAATACAACTCGTATAAATAAATACAAACAAATATTCGTAAAAAGAAAATCAATCATCTCTTTTCAATAATTAAAAAATATAAATGATAGTTCACACTTGTATCTATATGTTATAGTTCGCATTTGTATTTGTATTTTATAGTTCCCACTTGTATTTGTATGTTATAATTCGTCTTTGTATTTATGTTTGTTAGTTCACACTTGTATTTATGTTTGCTAGTTCACACAAATGAAAAGAAGGAGAAAATTTAAAAGAAAAAAAAAGGAGAAAAAATGTGAGAAAAAGGAGAAAAAATACAAAAAAAGAAGAAGAAGAGTAATAAAAAATAGAAGGAGAAAAAATAAAAAGAAAAAGAAGAAAAAAAATGAGAAACAGACAACGAAAAATAAAAAATTGAAAAAAGAAAGAAAAAAGAGAAAAGAAAAAATGAAGAAAAAAACTGAAAAAAGTAAAAAAAAAAAAAGAGTAATAGAAAATAGAGAAAAAAAAAAGGAGAAAAATAAAAAAGAAAAGAAGAAAAAGAAAAAAATACAAAAGAAAACAAAAAATTTGAAAAAAGAAAAGAAAGAGAAAACGAAAAAAAAGGAAAAGAAAAAAAAAGGAAAAAACTGAAAAAGAAAACAAAAAGGAAAGTAATAGAAAATAGAGAAAAAGAGAAAATACATGAGAGACTATGAATTGTAATTATGAAAAATTAATAGGTAAGAGGAGGTTATGAATTGTAATTAATTGAAACTAAGCTAAATAAGGTAATTAGAAGTCAATATTGGCTAAGTTATGTAATTACCCCTTTATTTTTTAGGTTAAAATTCTTTTAAGTTTGACGAATAGCATTACCTTTTTATCCCTTATATTATCCTCTAATTCCAATAATACCCCAAATTATAACCCTTAAATATATTGTTTTCTTTCTTTTTTCTCTTGCCGCTTCTCTCCTTCTTTTTCCTCTAGTTTTCTCTTCTTCTTTCTCCTTTATTTTTGAATTATTAGAATTAAAAATTATATATAATTCAACTTATCTATGATGTTAACAGCTTTAAGGCCTTTTAAGTCATTTTGACAATAAAAAGTGTTAAAAAATATTTATTTATCAAACATATCAATAACTTTTTTTTCACTTTTAGCATTCCTATCCAAATACTCATATGCTTAATTTATAAGCATTTATGTCAGCTTTTAAGCACGTAAGCTAAAAAGTTATTTCTTTCAATCCTATCCAAATGGGCTAATAGTGTATGTATAATCATTTATTTTCTTCATATACACTTATATAAATTAACGCAATACACAGGTGGACAGCACGTGCACTTGACAAGCTAGTAAGTAAAAATATGACAAGCGCTCCCTTCGTTCGAGTTTTCTTGTTACTATTTTTCTAATTTAATTTTTATTTTTATTTATCTCTAATTAAAATAAAAAAATAATAAAAAGTTCACCTATATTTTATCGATAACATTAATTACTTATTCTTTAAATTATTTTCTTATACTTATTACTGAATACTAATTAATAAAAGTAATATGATAAAGTATAACCATAACAATCAATCAATATATATATATATATATATAAAGCTGAAACATAGACACGCTGATGTGGCACTCTTGATTAGCAATTCTATTTATCTATTTTCTCAATTTTTTGAACTTATTTCACTATTTTATGTTTAAAAAAATTCCAAAAAATTAATTACTTTTACAGTTTCTGTTTCCTCATTATTGTTGCAATTTATTTCTTTTTTCAAAATTCTTTCTTTGCCTTCTTTATCTTCCATTTCCTTTTTGTAAAATTAATACACATTTAATTAAATGAAAAATGAAAAGACCAAAAAACCTTTCATTTTTCAAAACTATTAAATCTTTAGCATATAAACTGAGATGATGGTGTAGCAACAACCATGTTGTCGCCAAAAACACCAAGATTCTCTCAAAGACGATGAAGATGGAAGCGAGGCTTAGCTACAGGTTGAGTCATGTTTGGTCTAAAATGTTTTGTACTGAATTATTTATTTTATATAAATATATGTAATACTCCCTACTAAACATAGCTTAGTGGCTGCCAAAAAAAGAAAAAAAATGATTAGAGTATTTTGCTCCTCTTGTGATTTCGTTAAAAAAAAAAATCTACCACCGGCATATCTGTTTCATTCTCTCCTTTCCAATAATCTTTTTATAGCACTCTCTTTTATCTCCAGACATATCTCAGAGGCTGATCCATTATCAAGGGTTTGATGCCGATAAATTGAAATTAAGTTGCCCATACCAGAATCAAATGTGTGACCAGGTTTGCTGGTCTCAGGTTCGTCCTCGATCTCTCTGAATTCTTTTGAAGGACTTCTCTTATCAAACTGGTCATCTTCAGGAATCTCCTTGAAGTGATCTAATTCTTGAGATATTGAACCGAACAGCTGCATCGAATGATAGCGCATGGTTGTCTTCATGGCATGCGGGATTCAACTCTCTGTCATACATTGGGCTGCTTGACATTTTTGAAGGCTTCGGAGAGAACTTTTTATTGTTCTTACTGCCAACAAACCAATATATATATGTAATACTCCCTACTAAACATAGCTTAGTGGCTGCCAAAAAAAAGAAAAAAATGATTCGAGTATTTTGCTCCTCTTGTGATTTCGTTAAAAAATAGAAAATAGAAAGAGATACTATTTTATGATCCTAAAAATCTTGTGTGTAATGAAAAAGATTGTAATCTTTAAAGGATGTGGTGTAGTAGATAGATTTCAATTTAAGATCTGAATAATTTGATAGTGAGCACTATCATCGAACGAGCCACATCCAACACGAATTTGGACTAATCAGGCTTCGATGCAGGTACTGAACAATTGCTGAAAATAACTGGAAAAAATTATGTGACAAATATTTCTCTCAAGATAAATTTTTTTTGAACAATATGTTGCAGTATAATTCCTCCGATGAGATATTGTATATTGAGATTTTTTTTTTTTACTTTGATTGAGGAATTTATAGGAAGAGTAATAAAAATTTCAAAAGGTAAGAGGAATTATTTGAAGAAAGAATCAATCTATTTATTCTTAAAATTCATATCAAATTAAGAAAAGAATAAGTAAAAATCAATTTTATGAATTGAAAAGAGATATTATTCCATAAAATTAGGAAAAAACGAATATCAATCAAATAAGAGTAAAACAGTAAAAATAATAATAAAAAAGGAAAAAAATTAAGAAGTTATCAGAATAGCATAACAAACCTAACAAGAAGAGCGAAATTAGTGTTGACATTATTTTTTTCCAACTTCTTTACCTTTCCTTTCACTCTTTTATACGTTCTTTAAAATATTTTGTTACATTTTTTCTTTTGTATTTTTTTCTGTTAAAGTTAATCTTCTCAATTTAAAGTTTAGAATGTTAAAATGATTTAAAATTTTCACAAGTGCCTTCAACATGAAGTTTACATTTATACTACCTCTTAATTCTTAATAAAATTATTATAATTAATATTTTAAATTTTATGTTTCTTCATATTCCTCGATTAATAAGAAAAACATAATTTACGTATTTGTTATTGATTTGACTTGAGAAATTCAAAGGAGATCATCGGCCACGGATAATATAGAGGCAATTATGAGATGCAAATGATCAATTGGAGCAAACGGTATTCATAATTTTGAATTCAAAATTTCAAATGAGTCATAATGTTAGATAAATGTAAATATTCAACTTATATTATCAATATTCGATTTTACTTTTTTCAGAATGTACTTGTAAAATTACACTGAATATGTTACTTTATTTTTGTAGTTTAATATCTATCTTATTTTATTTTTGTTGTTTAATATCTGTCTTTATTTTGTATCATTTAATTATTAAAGTTGAGGATTGTAAAATTTGTAGAATATTTTTATATGTGATTAAGCAAAAAATATAATAATGTATTATGATTTTGAATAAAATGAAAAAAAATTGTTTTTTGAAGTTCACAGTGCAAACAATATATGAGTGCTTACCTTATTAGTATCGTAACTATTTCATTAGCTAAGATTTAATGAAATTTATTTAGGGCAATTTTAATCGATGCATTATTACAGTTTTTAGTTATTCACGCACAAGTCAATTCAAACGATTTCTCTCCACATTGAATGCAAATGATAACCCTTATGCAATACCATATATATATATATTAAAATAAGAAAATTAGCCAAACGTTAGTCTCATCATCATCATCTTTTGTTAAAAGATAGATAAATTTCTATCATTCATTTAGTAACCTTCTATGAATCGAACTGAATGCATATAAGTACATTAGAATTTGTGCGCAGTACAAAGTTTAAAGCTTAAATTATTATTACACCTTTAAAAATATATCTCAATCGAGATTAATTATAAAAAATTTTCAAACATCAATGTCACATCATTACAAAAAACATATATGTGAAAAAGATATAAATTATATATAAAAAATAGTTAGCATATGAATGTACCTAAAAAATTTCATCTATTCTATTTCTAATAAATTTGAAATTATTAATATGGTTAAAAATCGTGCGAAGCACAACCTATTTTACTAGTCTATAATAATGATTGTTTTCATAATATATTTACCAAATCAAAATATGAGAAAGTAAATTCAAATGTATTTAGTAATGAAGGAAGTACAATCTAAGGAGTCGTTACTTTGGGAAAGAGTTATCCCAAACTAATTTATCTCGAAATTAATTATTCTACAATATCAAATCTCATCACTATAATATAAATGATGAAATAAATAATTCCAATAATTAATATCTCACATCAAAAATAAAATAAATATTTTTTATTTTATTTCAAAATTATTTATCCATTCTATCTCACCCCAAACGACCCTTAATTGATTTTATCCCCCATACGAAAACTTATCTTAGCACAAAACAAATGGATAAGAAGAAAAATATATTCCGTGAAATGTCAAAAGAGCGTATTTTCAATCAATCATTTTCATTTTTGCGTCCCCTCAAATTTTTTTATTATCCCACTTTCCTCACTCTCTACATACTTTTTCTCATATTTATATGCCCCTCACCCCCACCACTCGCCGGAAAATTCCACTCCGTCCGATCGCTCTCCGTTATCAGGCGTCCATGGATCGCCGTTAGGTTTTTTGGTATCTATAGATAAGTAAATTTAACTGCTAGGGTTTTTGTAATGTTGAATAAAATCATAAAGCGAGGGCATAAAAAAGTACCGAAATCAGAATTATCTGATTTCGGTCACGCGCCACCGTATGCGGCGGCGCCTGGTGGTAGGAATTCCGGCAATGTTTCGACGTCCGATGTGGTTGTGGTTAACCATGCTTCGCGAGTAACAAATTCGACTCAATCGCAACAGGTGACGTCATCTTCACTGACGATGACGTCAGCTTCAGCTTCTGGAAACATGGAGAACCTTCCGCTGTTCCGTGACGTTCCGGTATCGGAACGGCAAGTGTTGTTCTTAAGGAAACTACAGATTTGTTGTTATCAGTTTGATTTCAATGATACGATGAAAATGGTGAGGGAGAAAGAGATAAAGAGGCAAACACTTGTTGAACTTGTAGATTATGTTCAATCTGCTGCTGGAAAAATCAGTGAAAGTAATCAGGAAGAAATGATACGAATGATATCGGGGAATATAATGCGGTGTTTACCTCCGTCTTCTCATGAGAATACAGGATCCGAAAATATGGAACACGAAGAAGACGAGCCGTGTCTCGAGCCATCTTGGCCACATTTACAGCTTGTGTATGAATTGCTGTTGAGGTATGTTGTTTCATCAGATACTGATACAAAAGTAGCTAAGCGGTTTATTGATCATTCGTTTGTGTTGAAGTTATTGGATTTGTTTGATTCCGAGGATCCAAGGGAAAGAGAGTATTTGAAAACGATACTTCATCGTGTATATGGGAAGTTTATGGTGCATAGACCATTTATAAGAAAGGGGATTAATAATATCTTTTATAGGTTTATATATGAGACTGAGAGGCATAGTGGGATAGGTGAGTTATTGGAGATACTAGGGAGTATTATAAATGGTTTCGCATTACCCATGAAAGAGGAGCATAAGCTATTTCTTGTTCGGGCACTCATACCATTGCACAAGCCGAAAACAGTTGCGATGTATCATCAGCAGTTATCTTACTGTATTGTTCAGTTTGTTGAAAAGGATTATAAGTTGGCTGATACGGTTATAAGGGGTTTGTTGAAGTATTGGCCTGTCACTAATTGCCAAAAGGAAGTCCTCTATCTTCAGGAGCTTGAAGAAGTGTTGGAGACTACACAGACGGCAGAATTTCAGCGCTGTATGGTTCCTCTTTTCAGACAGATTGCTCGTTGCCTTAACAGCCCACACTTCCAGGTTGAGGGAAATTTGTAGTCTTTATTTGTTATTTGCTTCATGCCTCTTTTGTTCATCAATTTACTATGCATTGTTAACTCTCTATGTCAGTTTTTCTTTTTCTTTTCATTTCCTCATTTGATTTTGAATTGGCGATTAAACTTACATTTTCTTTGAACTTTGGTTGGTTAGATCCTATAAACTTGCTTTTTCTTTGCTCTTTTTTGGTTTGTTTTTGAAGAAGCATTTTTTAATGATTGTGTACACATGTATTACTGCGTTAATAAGTGAATAAATGAAGTAGATGGTGCTTAGATGGGAACAATTGGCATTTCTCCAATGTGTCAATGTGTTATATTTATCCAGTAAAGTCTGTTTCCTTCCGATTTGTCATATTCTGTTAACTAATCCATGTATTGGGTGTTGCATCTGTCCAAGCCTTAGTGGACGGAGTTACACGGTATTTGTGTTGGTGGGAGATAACAGGTAACAGCAACAACGACATACCCAGTCAAATCCCACAAGTGGGGCCCGGGGAGGGTGGAGTTTATGCAACCTTATCCTTTGTATGGTAGAGAGGCTTTTTCCGATAGTCCCTCCACTCAAGTAAAGCATATCTAACAAGTAGGAAAAGAAAATGCAGTAAAGAATACTAGTAACAACAACTAATATGAAAGCCAAAGGAAAATAGCAACAACAATTAATATGAAACCCAAAGGATAGGAAACAACCGGTAATAATAAAACCGAAGTCTAAAAAGTAGGAGAATAAAGAAATAATAACACCATTGATCTGGAACTAGCGGAGATAGCAGGTACCTGGTGGAATTAGTCGAGTACGCGCAAACTGGTGTGGACATCGTGATTATCATCAAAAGATCTACCGATTGGGATTTTCTCTGAAAGCACTTTATGCAGGCCTAAGAGAGGATCATTAAAAGCTCTTTGGATTTGAGGATGTGCTTTGTGACTTTTTCACGAACTTTCGTATCTTCCATGTGACAAAGATGAATTTCTTTTCTTGTACTTCTAGCTTCCTATTGACGATCCTCCCCGTAAGCTGGCTTTTTATCCTCATTTTCCCATTCACTAAAGGACAATTGGCGTATCAAGTCGATGTACGTTCTTTGTTAACAGTTGCACTTTACTATCTCCGTCCAGTCTGTTTTTTTTCATAAATATCTTTCTTTTTTGGCTGGTATTACTTTTGTCGGCTATACCGCAATTTCTGTTGCAAGTCCATGAGGCTACAACTGTCTTTTACTATCCAATTAAGATCAGCCACATGAACATTAGAATGCGCAGAAAATGTAGTCTTATCGGCCTTCTTATTGCTTCTTCTATGGAAACGTGTTGTCATATCCTTGGCACCCATGCTGCCCGTACATATGTAACAATCATGTCACAAATGCTTTATCAAAAATAGTATCTAATATAGTTACACGTGAATCATTGTGTCCTCGCACTTGAATGATATTAGAGGTAATTAACGTCTTTTGGCTTGCTATGTACTTAATTTGTCAAGATAGAGGCTACCTTCTTTCGCAGGTTCCATCACCTAACCGAATTGTTGATGTAACTTATACACTCCTCAAAAGAGGAATTTCCTCATCACACTGCTCATACTTGATTAATAGCTTACTATCAGAACGAGATGTGGTGCTTTGATGGTAGTAATAAGTTTCAGGGAAAAAAAACTCTACTTTATTTTACCAAGTTTACTAAGACTTCACTTTCGGTGCCGCACCCGTGTCGACATGACATGGGAGTGGGTGTGGGATCTGTACCTTATCTGGTCAACCAATTTTGGATACTTTGACCAAAATCGGCAAGGAAAGTCTGGACAGATTTAATGATCTGTAATCAAAACAAAAGCTAAAGCTAAGGTGGAATTGTAGAAAATGGAATACCTTGTATATAGAAGTTTCCATGTTATTGATTTTTCTTGTATTTCCTTTCAGGATTCTCAAGTTTTCCACATAATATCTCATAATTTAGGTTTTATGACTCTATTCATAGATACTTGAATTATTTTTAGCCGAATTTCTGCACCCATATCCATACTTGGATCCATATCCCCAAATCTTAAAAATTGAGATCCTAAAGGATCCGGCCTCTAGATCCACATCTGTATCGGACACCCGCACCCGAGTCCGTGCTACTTAGTTATTTTATGTCTGGATATAATCCATTTAACTAGAGCAACTTTTGGCCATCTCAATTTGTTCTGGGTCAATGTATTGGTCCTTATTGAGGGGAAGCTGAAAACAATTA
Source organism: Capsicum pubescens (assembly GCA_030864215.1). Lineage (NCBI taxonomy): Eukaryota > Viridiplantae > Streptophyta > Magnoliopsida > Solanales > Solanaceae > Capsicum > Capsicum pubescens. The sequence continues at coordinate 265,064,845 of CM061547.1, read as the reverse complement.
AGAGGTGGAGTTACTCTTTTCAGTTAGTATAGCTCCAGGTTTGTGCTATCACAATTTGGCCAGTAAGAACCTGTCTACCAAACAAGAAGAGATCACTAACTTTTCACACTTTGATCTTTGTTTTCTTGGTGCATAACCTTCATCAACCTTTGATAATATATGCCATATGAGCTTCACTGGGCTTTCCGTTGTGTTGCTTGCTCTCGAAATATATATGGTACTAGCCTCTTCACTTTTGTGTTCTGCAGTTGTGTCATCAGATAGTGTTAAAAAATATTGGAGGCAGATAAATGTACAACAACAACAAACCCAGTATATTCCCACATAGTGGGGTCTGGATTCTTGTTAAACTGCAAATTTTAATGTGACTAGTGTCGATTTTTTTTTTCTTTTGACTTAAGTAGTGACTACTTGATTCTAAGTGACCAACAATAAACCTTGAAGCTCTTGCTAATGAAGAAGAGGATGAGGAGAAGCACACTTCATTAGAGCATCTCCAGAAAGGTGTTGTTTAATGAGAGATTACTGATAACAAGTTCCTTTTTTTTTCTGCCATAGACAAAAAGCTGGTATTCAAGTGAAGAAGGGTATAGGGGCGGGCTCATTGCCCATCAAGTTTCTAACTATACACCATTGTCCCTCAGGGATTCTTGGCTTTCGACAATTTTTTTTTATCTTTTATTTTTTTATGGTGAAATTGTTAGTAGTCTGATGCAGACCAGCTTGCGAGTATTGAATCAGAGGATGTTGTCAAGTAAGGAATAGACAGAGGGTTCATAGAAGGAATAACCGCACCTTGAGGGAGGGGAGTAGCCAAATCGATGTCTTAAGGGATTCTTGTGTAGTTGCAAAAATTCGAGGGGAATAGGAAGAAATAGAGAAACTAACTGTATTGTCTTTCCTTTTCTTGATTGTGCATTACAAACTACCCTTGACTGTGTGCTGATCCGGCACTGTTAACTATCTTGCTAATTAATTTTGTTCTCCTTCATCCACATCCAAGTGCCCCTGTTCCATCACCTTTACTCTCCATAACGATAACTTTATGTGTGTGAAGTCAGGTTTATTACTAAGGGTCATAACAAACATTGGGACCTAAAGTAGTAGAACAAAGATTATCAATCCCACAGAGTGACCGGTCTATTGATGCAATACCCCTATGAAAGGTATGAAAGGCTTGTTTGTTGTAGACATTAGAGAAGAGAAGAGGGACATTCATCAGCATAGAGAGGCCTTCGAGCGGAGATTTTCCTTTTTTTCCTGCTTTTATTCTTTCTACTGTTATACCCAACAACTATCCAAGCTTTCTAAGATCCTGGGTGAATGTGTATTTACTGGTTCTTGTCAATTTCTATCCTGCACTACCTGTAATCGCAATATCATCAACCTACATCAAGGATTATGATGCATGCTTGCTTCAAAGAACCAGAAGTTGTGGAGTGAAATTGTCTTCCTGCATTATGAGCGTATATCTGTGTTCAGTATTTTTTCAGCTTATTGTTTCAGTGTTTCATTTGATTAAGTGAATGAATCATAAGGTCCTAGTTCTTGGTTTCTGCTATGTTGCTTAAGAGGTGAAATTGTAAAACTTCCTTTTCCTGTTCTGAAGTGTATTCTTTGCTATTGTCTTTGCTTTGTGGTGAGAAGCAGAAGAAAATCTGTTAATAAGCATAGAATGAACTTGGATATGGATGTATTCTACTTTACTATCCTTTTTATGGGCAGCACTTTGTTGCTAGTTCCTATTGATGAGTAGTTGAGTTCAAACCTAACAAGGATTGGAGATGGGAAGGTTATGAAAGGGGTCCTCGTTGTAGTTACTCTTTTGGCCTCTTCAGGCTAGACCTTTTACTCGATCATCTTTTAGAATCTTGTCCCGTTGCCCAAGAACGCTAGCTGGGTATGGGTGGGATTCTGAATTCCTTTTATTGAGTTCGCAGTATAAGATATGAATACTTTTAGGGTGAGCAGTGATATACTTTTCTTGTGATTTCAGTTGAACTTTTCTCAGTCAACTTCTTTTTTCTCTAGTTATAGTTTCTTTCTTTGTGGGTCTGCTTGCTTTTTAATGTAACAGGTTTAGTTGGGTGCTCCAGGGGCGGTGGTTGTGGAATTCTATGGTTATGTCCATTTGTCTCATTCTTTTGTTCGTCTCCTAGAAGGTCAGTTGCAACGACTGTTTCAGCTCAGACCGACTAGATGTCTTAAGCACATTCATGTTCAAGTTTCAAGATATTTAATATGGGCATTGGAAACATCATTTGCTTGTGAAAGCAATTTCTTTTGTTTTTCGTCCTTCATCTGTGTATCTGCAGCAGCTTTCTGTTCAGAAATGTTCTAGTAGTTTATATTAGTTTTATATTGGTATAGCATGTGAGAATAATTCCTAGGATTATGAAATGGCAATCTATTTCTGAAGCAAATTCATTTTTCAGGTTGCAGAACGAGCCCTATTTCTATGGAACAATGAGCACATAGTGGGATTGATAGCCCAGAACCGCAATGTCATTTTCCCAATAATTTTTGATTCTCTGCAAAAGAACATAGATAATCATTGGAATCAAGCTATCCATGGGCTGACTGTAAATGTTCGCAAAATGTTCATGGAAATGGATGCTGATTTGTTCGATGAATGTCAAAGACTATATTCTGAGAAAGCAGCTCGGGCCACTGAACTGGAAGAGCAGCGAGAACTAAGATGGCAGAGATTAGCAGATGCTGCAGCACAAGGATGCTAAGAAGGGGCATGTTATCGTGATTCCTGATCTGTTAAGGTGGGATTAGACCTCAAATCCAAAACTGGATGTGTGGTCTACGGCCACGATCATTTGTTATACTGGTATTCATTTTTCTCCTTGTTTTATTCGATGGTTTTAGTGTGCTGAATCTTTGAAGATGACTGGCAATGCAGCCGCGTGTAACTCATATATGTATTTGATAACTGCTTTGTCGCGTGCTGCAGCTCAGGAATGGTTTGTTTTAAAGTGTAATTTGTTCTGTAAGTTTGCCCTTTTTAGAGAATTTTTTATTCTTCAGTGAACTTTGAAAGGAAACAAATTCTGGTATTTACACAGCTTTGTGTTTAGTAGGGGTGCAAAAATCGAACAGACCAATAAATCGAATCGATAAAAATGTTATTGGTTTAATAATTTTAGATGGTTTTATAAAAGAAATTTATTGGGTTATTAGTTTGTTTTCAGTTTTTTCTTATTGGGTTATTGGGTAAATCGATAACCCAATAAGAATATACTAAATTACTAGTATTTTACACCTATTATACAAACTCTTAATTTTTCTTAACAACATTTAGTTCAAACTTGAAGATACTTGTAAATTTAAAAACATCACGTAGGATTTTTGATTGCAACTAAGATTCAGTTTCTTTTCGTGTTAGTTACTACTATTTCTATTTTATGATTATTTTTTTAATCAGTTAAATCGAAAATCAAATCGATAAGGACTAAAATTGATAAAGCGAAAATTGATAAAAAATGTCTTATTGATCTGGTTATTGATTTAGCAAATTTAAAAATAAAAAATTAAACTAATAATATATAAAATTAAATTGAAACGCGATCCCACATCCCAGTGTTGGCAATGTTATCAGGAAGTAGCACCTATTTAACATTGTAGTTCACTTCATAAGTTCATATACGCATTTATTTATCACTTTTCACTTGATCAATGATCTGTGTGACTTCACTTTAAATTTTAACACCTAGGCTAAAATGCTTAATTTGATGTAAATAGTCACAACTCAACCATCTTCTAGTCAAATTTGCTCTACATTACGCAAAAGCTAAGTTATTTATATTTGTATTTATCGGTTAAAATTTATTAGCGGACAATATTATCACCAAATCAATAGGTGCATAATATGTGTTTTGTAAGTTAACTTTAGCATTCAATCAATTGATATATGTCTTTATCTCATTAAATAATATAAACATAATAAATAATGTGTTTGCACATAAATTTTTAATATTTAAAAATGATTAATTAATATACATTTTCATCTTATTAAATCACCTAGGTATAAATAAATTTACATTTCTCTTAATAATAAAGGGTGACAAGCAGGCAGTTGTTCGATATGCCTTCTAGTGCTGCCTGCTTCAGCTGCTTCAATCATAATTTTACTATTTCATCCCTAATTAATTATTATAAATCATTTAAGTATTAAAAAAATAATAATATTTAATTAAAAAATTACTCTTAATAATACAGGGTTACTCTTAATAATAAAAGGTGTAAGCAGACAACTGTTCGATAGGCCTGTTTGTGCTGTCTGCTTCAGCTGCTTCAATCATAATTTTACTATTTCATCCCTAATTAATTATTATAAGTCATTTAAGTATTAAAAAATTAATAATATTTAATTTAAAAAATTACTCTTAATAATAAAGGGTAATAAGCAGGCAGCTGTTCGACATACCTGCTTGTGCTGCCTGCTTCAGCAGCTTCAATTATAATTTTACTATTTCATCCCTAATTAATTATTATAAGTCATTTAAATATTAAAAAATTAATAATATTTAATTAAAAAATAAAATGATAAGTTAAGTTGTTCGACATGCCTGCTTATGCCCGCTTCAGCCGCTTCAATCATAATTTTACTATTTCATTCCTAATTAATTATTATAAGTCATTTAAATATTAAAAAATTAATAATATTTATTAAAAAATAAATTAGACATAAAATGATAAATTAACTCTTGATATTTTAAATTAATTTGATGTCTTATATGAGACTCATTTAAATTTTATTCACAAGTATTTTTTATAATAATTTTGTCTTATCACTTTTAATTAATTGTTATAAGTTGTTTAAGACATGTTTGCTTTGTTGTTTCAATCATAACTTTATTATATCACCCTAATTAATTTTTATCGTCATCTAAGCATTTAAAAATAATAATATTTCATAAAAAAGATAAAATACACACAAAATGATATGTTAACATAAAATATTTATTTGACTATCGAAATTATATTCGTTCCACAAAAATTACGATGGAACAGAGAAAGAAATAAAGTAACATATATTATTTAAAAATGAGAAGATACGTAAACTGAAATTGAGAGAGTATTAATATTTTATTAAAAAATTATGCTAAAAGCATTATAAATCACATATTTAATAACTTAAAAATATAAAAGATCTAAAATATTCAATTGACACTCGAACTTATATTAGTGTCACTTATATTGTGTTGGATCTTTTAAAGAGCTTCAAGGAGCTAAACGAGCTGAATTCAAACGTAAGATTTTGCGGGGTCTTACAATATCTCCCCCTTGGGAACATTCGTCCTCGAATGAGGTTGACTGAGATGGGAGAAAAGATCAACTGAAGTATATATAGAACATACACAACTGAAAACATGAGATCATGAGTGACATAACTGAAGAGCTGAATGTAACATACAGAACATGCATATCTGATTCATGACTGATAACCTGAATTCATGCATATCGATGCATAATTACCTGACTGAACTGATATATGAATGTAGGACTGAATGTGCAATGGTGATTGACACCAACCTTGTAATGGGAATTGATATCAAGTTCGTAATGGTAGTTTGAACATGGAACTAAGTAAGTTCAAGAAAAACTGTTACGTAAACTGATGCATGAACTGAATTTCGTGACCTGAACTGAGTCTTGAATACATGGCGTACAACTGAGGTTAGAGCTCGAGGGTCAACTTATGAGTATCCCTTACTCCAAACTGGATTCATTACGTGAGAATAGAAATTGGGATGCTTATCTTATGAAAGTTCGGGGTTCATAGAGTATCTCCCCCTTGGGACACTAGGTCCCTCCAGGAATACTGACTTGGCTGAGCTACTAGGGAAATTGAGGTGATGCGCAAGACATCTAGGAACTGAGTCGTAACTAATTATCTGAGATCTAAGACTGAGGCATGATACATGAACTGAGCTGAGCTTGCACCTATCTGATTGGTTTATCTTAGAATGGTTACATTCTTTCATGAGATTTTGGCTAGGGCGCGTAGATGGGAACATCGGAAACCAAACTGTATGAACTTGTTTGTATAAGACGGTTGAGTAAGAAGATCATAACCTGATTGAGATTCGGTAAGATGAGCTGAGGCCTATGAATATCATCTAAGCTGAAGTAACTAAGCCCCACGCACTGCAACTGAGTCTACTGAAAAGATTCACGAGGTGCTGAGCAAGAATGCATAAATATAATAACTTATCTGATTAAATGAATGACTGATAGCTGAATACTGGGTCTGCAAGGCTGGTTTGTACTTAGTCTGAACAGTTGAACCGAAATGGCAGAGTATCACGCATGAAAGGTAATGACTGACTGGATTACATGAGGTAATTAAGCATGAATAAATGAAAAATATATTACCTCCAGAATGCTAGACTAGGCGTCTAATGTGATTGGGAATATTTTGTAACTGAGTAATCGATAACTGTAACATTGTCAAACTATCCTGAAACTGGACTGAATTTCTGATCTGATTACTGGACTGGAGTTGGGACTGAGATCATAGCTAAGATGGTAATTGAGACTAAATATTGATTTCTGATAACTGAGGTTTAGATTGGTGCTGAAGTATTTGATTCTGGAACTAAATGCAGATTACTGAAACTGAACACTGAAACTGTAACTGAGTTCTGATAATTGCTTACAAAAAATTGACATGAGTATGTGGGTCATGAGCTGCACGACCCGAATCTGAAATCTCTGTGTTCATGGGACATGATTTGTAATGTTGAGTAAACTAGATTTCCTCATACTAGGAACTTAAAATTCACACTATTCTATAAGAAGTGTGCAGATACATGCTATATTCGTGGAACTGAAATGGGTAGCATGCGTAAATATCGTGATGACTATAGTACGAAACTTTGCACTAAGACAGGAATAGGTCAGGAATCGTCTTTCCTTACTGATTATCTACACATACTGGAGCTATAACTAGAATCTGAAGGCTTGACTTTCTGACCCCAAAGTTTAACTGCTATGCAAGGTTTCAAAAAAAAAAAACGAAACTCATAAATCTGAAGAAGCATGAACATGTAAATGAGAGATCTGTAACATACCAGTAACTACATCAGGAGGACTTTCCTAATCCTGCTGGGACCGAAGTGCATATAGTCTGTTTAGGCGTTGCCCACTGATAGCGCTGGAATTGGCACCCTGTCATTTCGGGCGACCAGACTGAGCTGAAGAATGACCATGCTAACTTTGAGGATCGGGTTTAGGACAATCTCGGACTTTGTGACCTTCTTCTCCACATCCGAAGCAGACATTACTGCCGGCTCTACACACCCCCTTATGATACCACACTCTTTGCAAAATGGATGAGTAAAAACCCTGCTCTCACTACCCTGGGCCTTGGATCCTGATGTACTAGCTGAAGAGTGAACTGGGTCTGAACATTTCTGACACAACTGAAAATGATTACCACCCTGCCACACTGACTGAGCAAAATTGTAACTACCTGTTCTGGCTCTCTTATTTTCTCTCTCCTTCTTCTTAAGCTTCTGCTCCTCCATCAGTTAACCATGGACCATAAGCCTAGATATGTCCATATCCTTAATCAACATTGCAGTTCTGTACTCCTTAACCACTCTATCTGATATCCCAGACACAAACTTACTCTTTTTGGATCTATTGTCTGCTACTACATGGGGAGCGTACCTGACTAACTGAGTAAACTTGAGGGAATACTCTTTTACGCTCATACTACCTTCTCTGAGATTAATGAACTCCAACACTTTGGCCTCCTTCTGCCCTATGGGAAAGAACCTATCTAAGAAAGCCGTAGCAAACTCTTCCCAATCTATGGGATCTGCATCTGTACCCCTGTCTACCGTCTACTGTTTGAACCACGTATGGGATACATCTTGTAGCTGATAGCCGGCTAACTCAGCACTCTCGCTAGAAGTCACTCTCATGATGTCTGTGACTTTCTGAACCTGATCGAGGAATGATAAATCTCGAACTTACATGTCAATTTAGTGCAAGGCGGTCGTCGTCAATATATTTACCCAACTTTGGAGTTGGGGTCGAATCCACGGGGAACAATGTGAGTGGCGATTAAACTAATTTGAAACTATAGCTATAAGTTGAATTCAAACAAATGATACAAAAAGATAAAATGAGGGGTTTTATCAATCAAACAATAATTAAAGTTTCGACTTGCTTCAAAGCTCAAAACTAAAATTTCAATGGTTCAAATCAGTGATAGAGAGGAACTAGGGTTGTGATTACTATGATTATTAATCCCCATTAAATAATAACTGTAGTATTGGGTTCTCATGACTTGAGGGAAACACCAAATTATCAGTTTCGACAGTCCATCTAAGTGTTTCTCAACCTGCCTAGATGTTGAACTCCCTAATTCTCTCGAACTTAGGAAATCATTCTATTCATACTGATTTTATCTCAAGTTGATCAATCTTGTTACAATATTAATCATTCGATGGGAGCTTAACCTTCCCAAATCCTTGTTGATAATTCGCTACCTTTAGTTTATTTCTCAGTCCGAGCAAATCAACATAAGGCGGGATTTATTGTTTGCAACCAATAAATAACAATCATAACAAAGGAATTATCAAGATGTCTCCATAATCACTCAAATCCTAGCCAACTATTAAATCCATGGAGGAATAATCATTGATCCCACAACCCTAGTCGTGGGTTTTAGTGCCACATGAAAAAGAAAGAGATAGCAACAATAATATTCATCATTCAAAGTACTTAAACTACAAAAGATGAAGTCTGAAGTTGATTCTCTTCCAATTTCAAGAGAAAATTCCCACAACCAAATCAAAGAGTTGAAAATTGAATTCTAAGTTAAAAGCCCCCAAAGAGAGGTGAACTCCTTTGGAATAAGTTCAAGATGTTCCGCCCCCTCACATTAGAAAACCCTAACATATGCTTTAAATACTTCATCCTAATTATGGAAACAAAATCACAGATCACAGTATTTTCTCGAACAGACGATGACGACGACGATATGTGTGACGGCTTACCAGGAGTCTGACGACTTATCAGGAATATCGTCAGCTCCTCTTCACTTTTGACAATCTCTGCCTTAGGTTGACGATGAGACGTGACGGCTTATCAGATAATGTGACCACTTATCAGAATTGTTATCGCTTCTTCACTTCAAATCTCATTCCCTGCCTAAGCCTAACGATGAGCCTGACGGCTTATCACACTTTTGACGGCCTATCACAGATGTCGTCACGAATTCCAGCTGAAGCTCATTCTCTGTCTAAGGATGACGGCAACTCTGATAGCTTATCACAAGACTGGAGACTTATCAGACAAGTTGTCAGCTATACTTCCCTCTCTACTTGCTCAGAAATCAACTCTTTTACTTCCATTATTGCTGGTTTTCTTGCATCTTGACTTTTACTGCTATATCAAACAGAAAATAATAAAAAATGACAAAAGTTGTTTAAGATTTTGAAATTATTCTTAGTTAAAAGCCTCAAATGTGTTAGCATCTTCTCACACATCAACACTCTCAACTTAAGATAATTGCTTGTCCTCAAGCAACTAAAACACAACCAAGAGGATACAGAGTACATTCGGTAGTCAACCATCCATATTATCTCAAAACATCTTCACCATCTCCAAGGTCAATTAATTTAAAAACAATAATTGTGCATATTATTGAAGAACAAAAATGCGACACACATGAATCAAGATATGGCATCAATTCGGCAACAACAACCATGCATGTACCAAGATTACACTATCCAAACAAGTTAGCAACTAGCAACTTAACCAGTGTGCCCTCACTACAAAGAAGTCCCACTTCACTTATATCTGACATCACATATGTAATCATGGGGGTAATCAAAACACGCTCACTCTCAGAATGAAGTTCCAATCAATGTATGCCAAATACCATAGGCTTGCCCTTATTTTCATTACCAAGATTTTCAGACAGGTCAGCTAGGATCACTATAGGTCTTCTCTTTGGCTTGTAATGTAGGCTAGGGGCTGGTATGATACTCGATGATATTTAAAGTGACTAAGCCTCCTTGACACTACACTAACTTTTGGGGTCTCACTTATTAACCTTTTTTATTCTTCTCTTTTCTTGATCACACATATTCAGGATGGGTGCGGTCTTTTCTACAATCACTTTTTTTCCATAACTTTTCTTTTCTTATTCTTTTTCCATCGCACCCAGTTTTTATTCTTTTCTTTTATTCTACCTTCATACTCATTTTACATCACACACCTCTATGGTAGTGATACAAGAATAATCGTGGAGATAAACTTATGAGAGTGTGCGTCGAACCCGAGACTTGAAGTGAGCAAGTGAAGTGAAAAGGAACACCATATCGCACACCAAGAACCAGACATACACTACACTCCATAGGCACCTTTTGTCTTTCCTTCATTAAGGGCTTTTGGGACATTTCACTTATGTTTGTAGTAAGTCTATAAATAGACTAGTTTTAGGTTTTTAGTTCTTTAATTGTTTATTGATATTGAAAGTTGTAACACTTGAACCAAACTCTATCTAGTGTGAGGAGTGTACCACCTTATTTTAGGGCTTGGAAAAGCCACCAAATCCGAAATGAAGGTGATGCTAGGGTGAAATCGCTAGTATTGCCAAACATTGTTAGAAACCTTAGTGCTTGAGTGGTTCACGCCCTCTTGTGTCATTGTAAGAGTGTTGGTGTTGCCTATTACAAGTATTAAGGGTTTTAGTGTGTGACATACACTTAGGTTCTTAATTCTTGTAAGATTTGATGTCTCATTTCCTATCCTTACACTTCTTGTAATCGTGTTTGTGTTCTTGTTCTAGTAAAGCCATGTATTATGGTTATCTTGTTGTTGTCTTATAATCTTGTGTTCATCTTGTTGTTGGCTGTTTTTGGTGTAAAATACACCTTGTATCATCTCGTTCTTGTGGTATTATTATTGGCCGAGACTTGTTCCCCTTTTGGTCCTCGGTTTGTCTTGTGTTTTGTGTCTTGTTTCCATGTTGTGGGTTGATTCCGTTATCAGGTAGCCACCCTCAGCTTAGGCTATTTGCCTAAGTCAAAGTGCACAGTGTCCAAGGAGGACCAGGGCCAAAACAGGTTTATTGTGATACAAATGGGAAGGTGATAGGTATCATAAAAGAATTAGGCTATTCAGGCTCAAAATAGGGATCAAGGGATATTATGCATACAGGGAAGGTCATTTAGGCTAAAAGTGGGATAATATCAAAACGGACTATAATCCTTTCCTAACCCCTATCCTTCAACCTAGGTAAGACTAACCGGACAAGTTCTGGATTTAACACACAACAGAACTAGGTAGTATCTCACACACACATGGCACAAAAGTACATCACAAGCTACTACCCATTCAGTTTATGCAATTATTTAGCAATGGTTATCATGTCACTAGTATTAATGCCATAACAAGATGCACAGTGGTCACACATAAATGTATATCACACAGTTATAAAATAGACCATTAGAGAGGTGTTCAAAAATCAACAAAAACATGTTAACTACCTAAGGTACTTGTATTTTTCCTAGTCAACTACAACATTTTACAACAAATCACAATACGCCTAAACATACTGGCTCTACTAGGAACAAGACTCTGGAGAAAAGAGGCACGACAACAAAAACCCTAAGAGGACATCAACACCCACAAGTATCCCCACCCTCAACTTAAAATCATGCAATGTCCCCAACGCGTCAAACCAAAATAAGATAGTTAGAAACATACTTGTGGCACCATGGGTGCGAAGATTTGATGTCAATCACATAATACGAATACAAATAACAAAATACCTTGGGTTGCCTCCAAAGAAGCGCCTAATTTAGTGTCGCGGCATGACCCAACTCAGTTTTTTCCTCCACCTTGAGGATATGAATTTCACCCCCAACTTAGAGTCCATCTTCTTACCTCGATCACAGGGGGGTGTGATGATAGGCGTATTTACACGCCTAAAGCACCTTAATGTACCCATATTTTAGCTAAGTTTTGAGGACAAAATATATAATTCATGCACTTTTAGTCCTTTTTCCTGTAAGTGAGCTAACAAACGTGATTAGCAAGTTTTCAGGTATAAATGATGAAGATTCCAGCACTTTATGGATAACTTGACGCCAAAGGAAGCTTCACGAAAGAAGGAAAGCAGCGTTTGGACGCCTATGGACTGAAAGTGATGCATGGATAACTTGTCCCGGGCAAAAACAACATTTCTAAAGACTTTGGGGATCAGCAGTAACTTAGTAGGATTAGGATAAGGATGCAGTAACCTAGTAGGATTAGGATAAGTACGCAGTAGCCTAGTAGGAATAGGATATGGGTGTTATAAATACCCTATTTTGCTCAAGCTTTTATTCATTCAACTCTTACAATTAAATTCAGGCTTTTCAATTAATTCGAGTATTTTTCTATTCGACTTTTAGTATTTATTCAAGTTACAGATTCTGTAAGTTTACAGAGAAACACGACACTCTAGGGAAAAACATCAACCTAGTTTGACGCCATCCCCATATTCAACGTGAGATTCTTTGAGTTTTGGTATGATAATGATATTTATTGTGATCTCCGTGGCACTCATGAGTAGCTAAACTTCTCTGTTAGGGTTATGGAAGCCTTATGAGATACTATCTGTTGCTATGAGTTTGTGAATTCTTGATACGTATGCTGCTTATATCATTACTCTCTTCATCTTAATTGCATTCTTGTGGTTGCAAACATATAGAATACGCCAGTATAGCATTAACTTGTTCGAAAGAAAAGTTACATGTCTGGAAAAGAGAGAATGACAAGGAGATAGGGCTACCAACCCCTGTTTAAAAGTTAGTGCCGTAACTGGATTAACCTCTTGGAGAATTCGTACCATTAGTATACGCTTTAAGCTCGAAAGAGTTAAAGTGATATAATCTTTGATGGTCGAAAGACGCTAGGATTTACCATAGAATACGAATATCTATAAGCGCATGCATGTCTGAATTCCGCATAACTCATAGCCAATAGATACGTAGAGCTCATAAGGTGGACATAACCCTAACTTACAATTCTCATTGATTAAAACCTACTAAACATTCCGCTTTTCTTTGTTACTCTGATACTCTTAATTCACGCTACAATTAAATCCCCCCTTTTTACAGAACTTTCACCAACAGTCTACTAATCGTTGCATACTTAATGACCGAGTATTCCCTGTGGGATTCGACACCCAACCCAGTTGGGTTCTATATTTGACGACGACCGCTTACACTCTTACGAGAGCTGTAGTTTGAGCGTTATCAAATTTTGGCGCCGTTGCCGGGGAATACGGTTGTCAACTAAGTTTGTGATAGTTACTAGACCCTTTGGTCAAAGATTTTCTTATTTTACTTTTAGTTGTTGTTTTTGTTTTATTCAGGTTTTGTTCAGTGCATGCCAAATACTCGAAGTTCAGGTCAACCATTATTACCCATAAACCCTGAACCGCAACTTATTAGCAGGGTGGAGGCGCAACGAGACATTGACAGAAGGGCTGCTCAACAGGAGCAGGCTAGACTAGCTGTATTGGCAGCTGCTCAAGTGCATCAATAGAACATTGATAACCCAGGTCGTGCAACAAATCCTGGTGATGAGGACCTGGGTGATGAGGAGCTACTGAATCCTAGGCGTACTGATGAAGTGGCAGCACCTATGCACAGGAGAGATCGTCAAGCTAGAATGAGACCTGACCGCCGAGCTGTGCAGGCTCCTTTTGATGATGATGATGACGATCTGGATGGAGCTGGTGCTACAAGAGCTATTATTCCTCCACCCTTGGAACCTGGAGCAAAGTTCAATATCACCAGCACCATGATTTAACTATTGCAGCTCAAGGGATTATTTGGTGGACTTGCAGGAGATGATCCGAATATGCATCTGATCAACTTCATCTCTACATGCAAGTCATTCGACAATCCAGGCGTTGGACAGAATGCAATTCGGCTACGCTTATTTCCATTGTCTTTGTCTGGGGAGGCAACTCTATGGTTGAACGGGCTAACTCCTGATTTTATTACTAATTGGAGGCAACTGAAAGACGCTTTCCTAGAAAGATTCTTTCCTCCATCCAAGAGAGCCCAATTACGGGATGAGATCAGCAATTTTCGACAGCTTCCAACTGAAGCTCTCCATGAAACATGGGAGAGGTTCAAGAAGAAGCTTATGCGGTGCCCAAATCATCAGATGACCAACATCCACTTGATGGAGATATTATACAGGGCTTTGAACTCAGTGACTAAGCCAGTGGTTGATAATGCTGCAGGTGGGTCATTCATGGACCTTACTTTTCTCGAGGCAAGTGATATGCTAGATCGTATGACAAAGCAAAGTAGAGCTTGGCATACCAGGGATTCTGAGGTTGCGAGCTCTACCGTATCTGTTGGCATGACTGCAGAGCAGAGGCGTAGACAAGAGGAACGTGATCAAGATATGACGCACATGAAAACACAGATGGATCTTCTTACAAAGCATCTATTATCAGGGAAGACCGAAAAAGTCAAAGCAGTTGCGTCAAAAGGAAGAGACGAATCCGATTCAGAGGAAGAAGCCAACTACTTGAATAATCAAGGGGGTTTCCGAGGCAATGCCCAAGGAAACCAAGGTCGGAACTATTATGATAAAGCTGGATACAAGGACCGCGATCAAGGTGGTTGGAAGAATAAGACTGACAGGAGTGGTTTGTATGTTCCTCCTGGAAACCGTGAGGCTGTGGCGTCTGGCTCTGGGAAGATGTCTATGGAAGATATGATGGCAAAGCTGCTAAAAGGAGTTGAGGCAACTAATACGGGAGTGAATGAAGTGAAGAACGATTTGTCTTCAATAAATCAATTGGTTGACTCGCATTCTACTGCAATAAAGCAACTAGAGCAGCAATTGAGTCAACTTTCAGCGGCATTAAATCAAAGAAAAGCTGGAACACTACCTAGCGACACAGTGCAAAATCCAAGGAATGACGGATCGTGTATGGCTATTACTACCCGGAGTGGTAAAGTGTTGGAAAATCCGTCCAAAGGTATGCAGGTAGTTGATGATATGGCGAATAATGAGATCATTGCAGAACCAAAAGATGCCGAAGCAGCTGATGAGGTTGTTAGTGACGTTACCCCCTCAACGTCCACATCCTGAAAAGATCGCCAATCTGAAGCAAGAGGAAAAGAAAGTCGTGGAAAAAACTATTCCCCTTCCACCACCACCTTTTCCTCAGAGATTGAAGAAGAAAGCTGACAATACCAGGTTCAATAAGTTTATGACTATGTTGAAGCAGCTAACTATTAATGTTCCTTTGGTCAAGGCACTGGAACAAATGCCTGGGTACGCAAAATTTATGAAGGATCTTTTGACAAAGAAGCGGGCAGCAAGTTATGAGTTGACGGATACTGTTCATCATTGCAGTGCAATCGCTACCAGATCACTAGTTCAGAAGAGGGCTGACCCCGGTGCCTTCACTATTCCTTGCACTGTCGGATCTTTGAATTTTGCCAAGGCATTATGCGATTTGGGAGCTAGCATCAATTTGATGCCGCTATCTATTTACAGAAAGTTGGGGTTGGGTGATCCTACTCCAACCAATATGAGGCTCGTGATGGCAGATAGGTCGGTAAAATGACCTGTTGGTATTTTGTATGATGTATTGGAGAAGGTTTCTTCATTCATCTTTCTGGCAGACTTCGTTATTCTGGACTGTGAGGTGGACTCTGAAGTTCCCATAATCTTGAGGCGCCCTTTCCTTGCAACATAGAGTGTGCTTATTGATTTAAGAGCGAATGAGCTTTTATTCCGGATGAATGACGAAGTAGTCCGCTTTGATGTATGCAAATCAATGAAGCAACCCAAATATTTGAACGTGTTCTCGGTAGCTGATGTTTATTTTGATGATGAGAAAGAACTATCCGTAGAGGAGCAGCTTATTGTTGACCCATTGGCGGCTGTGTTTATGAATATTGAGCGTGAGAATACTGAAGATTATGATGAAACTATTTGTGCTCTAAGAGGAATAGGGTCGTATTCTCATGCTCCCAAGAAGCTGGACCTCGATCTCAAAAATCGGCCTACACCACCAGCTAAACCATCCATTGAAGAGCCACCAATGTTAGAATTGAAGGAGCTACCCAGTCATCTAAAGTACGCATTCTTGGGAAGTGGAAACACCCTCCCGGTTATTGTGGCGGCTGACTTAGGTGAGCAGCAAGCTGCAGCTCTCATCACTGTTCTAAGGAAATACATGAGAGCCATCGGTTGGACCATCGCTGATATTATTGGTATTCCGCCTGGGATATGTATGCACAAGATTCAGCTTGAAGAAAATTGCATACCCACTATTGTGCATCAAAGACGTTTGAATCCACCTATGAAAGAGGTGGTGAAGAAAGAAATTATTAAGTGGTTAGATGCAGGGGTAGTGTATCCAATCTCTGACAGTAAATGGGTGAGTTCGGTACAGTGTGTGCCCAAGAAAGGGGGCATGACGGTAGTTGCAAACGAAAGGAATGAGCTAATTCCACTCAGACCTGTCACAGGGTGGAGAGTATGCATGGACTACCAGAAGCTGAATTCATGGA
Source organism: Capsicum pubescens (assembly GCA_030864215.1). NCBI lineage: Eukaryota > Viridiplantae > Streptophyta > Magnoliopsida > Solanales > Solanaceae > Capsicum > Capsicum pubescens. The sequence continues at coordinate 265,048,271 of CM061547.1, read as the reverse complement.
CGCTTAAGGATCACTTCCCAATGCCATTCATGGACCAAATGCTTGATCGATTGGCAGGGAAAGGATGGTTTTGCTTCTTAGATGTTTATTCCGGCTATAATCAGATCTGTATTGCCCCCGAAGACCAAGAGAAGACAACGTTTACATGCCCATATGGTACGTTTGCCTTCAAACGTATGCCATTTGGGCTATGTAACGCACCCGCCACTTTTCAGCGTTGTATGATGTCCATTTTTCTGATATGGTTGAAGACACCTTGGAGGTATTCATGGACGATTTTTCAGTTGTGAGTGAGTCGTTCGAATCGTGCTTGGCGAATCTAAGTATGGCGTTACAGAGATGTGTTGAATTCAACTTGGTGCTAAACTGGGAGAAGTGCCACTTTATGGTTAAAGAAGGTATTGTTCTTGGGCATAAAATTTCTGAAAGAGGAATTGAGGTGGATCGAGCTAAAATTGAAGTCATCGAGAAACTACCACCTCCAATCTCTGTAAAGGGAGTTCGTAGTTTCCTCGGGCATGCAGGTTTTTATCGAAGGTTCATTAAAGACTTTTCCAAGATTGCTAGTCCGTTATGCAAGCTTTTGGAGAAGGATGCAAAGTTCGACTTCGGTGAAGATTGCTTGAAGGCATTCGAATGCCTCAAAGGGAAGCTAATTGAAGCTCCTATCATTGTAGCACCTGATTGGTCCCTACCATTTGAAGTAATGTGTGATGCAAGCGGAGTAGCTTTGGGTGCTGTACTTGTCCAGAGAAGAGAAAAGTTATTTCATCCAATCTACTACGCGAGCAAGGTCTTAAACGGAGCCCAGAAGAACTATACTGTCAAGGAACAAGAGCTTTTAGCAGTTTTTTACGCCTTTGAAAAGTTTCGTGCTTACCTGTTGGGGACTAAAGTGGTGGTTCATACTGATCATGCAGCTATGAGATATCTAATGACGAAGAAGGATGCAATGCCAAGGCTAATTCGATGGGTGTTATTGCTGCAAGAATTTGATTTCGAGGTAAAAGATAGAAGAGGTTGCGAAAACCAAGTGGCTGATCACCTATATAGACTTGAGAACGAGCATATAGCGCAGCCTGATCTTGAGATTGATGATGCATTCCCCGATGAAGAGATCCTAGCCACAATGATGGAAGAGTTACCATGGTATGCAGACTTTGCGAACTTCGTGGTAAGTAATGTGATGCCTGCGAATCTATCTTTCCACCAAAAGAGGAAGTTCATGCATGATGTAAAACACTACTTATGGGATGAGCCATATTTGTTTCGACGATGCGCTGATGGTGTTATCAGGCGATGCATATTTCATGTGGAAGTGCCGAGTATCTTGGAAGCAAGTCATGCTTCCCAAGTTGGGGGACACCATGCAGGTGGTCGAACAACAAGGAAGGTATTGCAAAGCGGCTATTATTGGCCTTCGATATTCAGAGATGCCTACGAATTTGTGAGAAGATGTGACCAATGTCAGAGACAAGGCACGATTTCGAAGCACCATGAGATGCCCATGTAAAAAATTCTTGAAGTAGAGCTGTTTGATGTGTGGGGTATTGATTTCATGGGCCCATTCGTAAATCCGTTTGGGATGAAATATATCCTAGTTGCTGTCGACTATGTATCCAAATGGGTCGAAGCAGTAGCGCTGGCCGATAATGAAGGAAAGCGTGTTGTAGCATTCTTGAAGAGAAATATCTTCTCTCGTTTTGGGGTACCACGTACCATCAGAAGCGATGGAGGATCACACTTTTGCAACAAGCTGTTCAAATCTGTGTTGGTGAAATATGGGGTCAAGCAACATAAGATAGCCACGCCTTATCACCCACAAACTAGTGGACATGTAGAGGTTTCTAATCGAGAGATCAAGCAGATCCTTGCTAAGACTGTAAACGCTAATAGGAAGGATTGGTCTCGGAAGCTGGACGATGCACTATGGGCTTATAGGACTGCATTCAAAACGCCAATTGGCATGTCCCCGTACCAACTAGTTTATGAGAAGGCTTGTCACTTGCCCATTGAGCTCGAGCATAAAGCATTATGGGTGTTGAAGCGACTGAATTTGAATTGGGATGATGCCATGAATATGAGATTGGAGCAGCTGAATGAGAGGGATAAATTCCGTCTACATGCGTATGAATGATCAGACTTCTACAAGGAGCGGATGAAAAAGTATCATGATCAACGGATTGTTCAACGAAACTTTCAAAAGGGTGATATGGTACTTCTTTTCAATTCCAGACTGAAGATATTCCCAGGTAAGTTAAGGTCCAAATGGTCTGGTCCATACAAAATTAGCCAAGTCTACTCGTCGGGAGTAGTTGAGCTAGAAGACAATAATGGTGTTGTCTTTAAGGTGAATGGCCAACGGGTAAAACCATATATCGGTCCTCTTGACTCGATAAAATGCATGGCCACCATCTATCTCGACGAAATCTAAGTACTCGAGGTAACTATGTCATGCCACGACAATAAATCAAGCGCTAGATGGGAGGCAACCCATCGTTTTTCATTTTTTTTTGTTTTACTAAGAGTTTGTTTTTGTTAAATAAAAATCCAAAAAAAAGAGTCGAGCCACGACCAAAACTAAGGCGCTTGGTGGGAGGCAACCCATCGTTCTAATCATTTTTGTTGTTTTTGAGTAAGTGTAGGTACAAGAGGTATAAATGAGGAGATTGGTTTCAAATGTTGAGTTGGAAGTATTGCATGTTGAAGGTGGTAAGTTAGGAATGAAGAAGCAAAAGGCTATGAGTTAGGCATTGCCTACGAAAATATAGGCAAAGAACAAGGCAAGGCCTATGTAAATCTAGGCCACGAACAAGGCACGGCCTATGCTATGGCCTAAGCTCTCGGATTCTAGAGTGCCATAGCATAGGCGCCGCCTATGCTCAACAAAACCATAGCATAGGCGCCGCCTATGCAAAAGCATTTTGTCTCTGAATCTAGTATGCCATGGCATAGGCGCCGCCTATGCCTAACAATGCCATAGTATAGGCGCCGCCTATGCTCAACAAGGCTTTGCAAAAGGCGCCGCCTATGCCAAGCATAGGCAAAGCATTAGGCGCCGCCTATGGTCACTTTTGGTCTCCAAATCCGATTCCAATTAGGTCAAAACCCGACCCAAACTTTTCCTATAAATAGAAACTTAGTCTTAGAACAAAAATGCATTGCAACTTCAACCTATGCGCCGCCTACCTCTCCAAAATCTCTCAAAAATTTTCCTTTTGCTCTTTTACTTTGCAAGAACATCTTTCGAGGCCATCAACCAAGTAAGTACTTCTTTTATATTCCGTAAGTACTACACTACTACGCCTATAATAAATGGTTAAATCTTGAAGTAGTATTGGTAATTTGAATATGGTTGATTTGTTGTGATACAACTAAGTGAGTGAAAGAATACGTGTGGGTGTTCTTGATTTTGTTCCGACTTGTATTTGATTGTTATACACTGTCATACTTTTGCGGAGTCGACATGGTGAAGTTAATTGCATAATCTTCAAAATTGAATGCTTGAATGCTTGAATGACTCGTTCATCGAGATAAAGATCATGATTGAATACAAGCATGAGATGTTGTGATTATTTCTATGCCATAACTTGATACGATCTCTATGAAGTAGTCTTGTTCAAAAAGTGCATTAATCCGAACATGAAAGTATGATCAAGATTACATGAAATAGAGTTGGAAAGGATAGTTAAGACGACATGAAAGTATGACTGTGCTGAACATATTGTCGGAACATATCGCCCAAATGTATGACGATGAAGTCTGAGTAGTCGACATCACTCACTTAATTAGTCTGTGCCAACAACTTAAGTGTGGGGTGGTATTACCACTGTTTGGTTGTCGATTGTATCTACCAAGATGAAGCTAACATGACTATTATCGCAGGTACAATGGCACCAAAAGCACGCCAAGGAAAAGACAAAGCAACCACCTCACAAAAAGTCCAGAAAAGGGGAAGAAAAGAGCAAGCTGAATCCTCCTCGCTGCGAATACCTCGCCGCATGTTCGGGATAAAATGGGTTCTAGAGGAGGAAGCAAAGGAGTGGTACAAGAACAATAAAGTAAAAAAATATGTTCACGTGGAGTTGATACAAAAGGAGAGCCTAGAAAAGAAAGAACCTCGCATCTTGGCTAAACTCATGGCGCTACATCTTGACTTCATTTTCCGAGATATGGGAGAATGTAATCTTGATCTAAAGCGTGAGTTCTATGCCAATCGGTCCCCAAAGACTACAAGGAGTGAAGTAAAGATTCGGGGACAAGTTTTGCAACTAAACGCGGAATTCTTCAACTCTTTTCTAGGCTTGCCATCTGTAGATCCATCACCACATAAGGAGCTTTATTGCAGACCTCCATACAGGGCAATCAGACACACACTATGCGGAACAACATCAATGGCACGGTGGAGTCGTCACAAGGATACCGGTCGGCACAATACCTTCCCGTATGCCTCCTTGAACAGAGAAGCTCGGATATGGTTGCGGATAGTCAATTTTTGCCTGATTCCAGGGTCACAGTACACAAATATCACACGAGATAGAGTGTGATTGGTGTACGCATTGATGGAGAATGTCCCTATCAACATTGGGGAAATTATTCGATCCACAATGCGTAAGGCTAGGCTGCACAAGAGGTCCCACTTCAGCTTTGGCAATCTGTTGACTGCAATATTGAGGAAGGAAGACATCGAAGAGGAACCGGCTGATCATAAGCTTCCACACAACCCGAAAAAGGTTGACCTCACAAAGGTTAAAGATGCTGAATCCACGCATGGCGTCAACCTTACCACTGCAGAAAGACATGCTCTCGACGAAAGCTTCTCCCGCCATTTATATGGCATGACAAGGTTTACCATGATGAGCGGGGGTCGTGTTCCAACTGCTGCAGAGCTCCAACAGTTGGATTATGACTACCCAATGAATGAGCATGCGAGGGCTATGTGTGGAGTAGGTGTATACTTTGAGGAACCTCTTGATGACGACATGCCAACCGATGATGATCGACGAATGCCAGACTCCAACGTGGAAGAGAACTCTGATGACGACGACTCTGATGATGATTCCGATGCAGGGGGTATGACCCCAGACATAGAGGATGAGTCTGACTAATCAGGTTCTTCTCATTTATTTTCCACTGAGGGCAGTGTGTCCCGTCTAAGTGTGGGGTGAGGGTATTTGTATGCTATACTTCTTTATCTGCATTTGCATTTATTTATGTTTGTTTGTTTGATTTAGTTAGTAGTTAGTAGAATAAATGTTTGTTTGTTTGATTTAGTTAGTAGTTCGTTGAATTTTTTTATTTTGCATCAAATTATTCTGATAGGCGGCATGGTGTTATGACAAGAGTTTGTGATAGAATCATTACTATTGAGACATTTAGACTCTAAGTGTGACTCACTGTGTGATAATTGTGTGGTTTAATTCATTCATCTGTTAGGGTCAAGAGTCTATAATACTCCCAATAAAGTTGACCATGTGCCTTGTGTGTGTGAGATGATAGTATATTCTGTGTTGGTGACTGATACTAGAACTTGCCTGGTGTGTCTGTAAAGCGAAATAAAGAGTGCAAGTTTAGGAGATAATTTAGGCATTTCTTTGGCAGCCTGTGATTGTTTACCTTCTTTCCTACCCGTGGACATTATCTTAGTTAACCCCCTTTGAGCCTTTAGTCATTTTCTTTGACAGCCTCATATGTAAGCCTAATCTATTTTTTTTCAAGACCATAATTTGATCCAAATTCCTAAGTGCTTTAAATTGTAAAGTCATGTGACAAAATAAGAGGAAATTGGGTGAGAGTGATGCCTTAAAGTGTATTGGTGCTTGAATTTGTTATGAAAAAGAGTGGCTATCATAAGAGGTGTGCTATAGAGAAGAAAAAGAAACAGAAAAATAAAAAGAGAAATTGTGTTTATGATTAAATAAAAAGATAGTTATGTTTGAATGGAAAAATAGGTGAAAAGGGGTGAGAGATAAAAGAAAGGTAGAAAGGTTGATTAAAAGAGAGTGTTAATGACATAATGTGATGTATTAAAGCGCTTAGGAACATAGTCACTATTTCTGGCCAAAATAGTCCTACCCGTCCCTTAGCCTACATTACAACCTGTAAAAGACCTATTTGATCCTAAGCTTAGCATTCTGATATTAGTGGAACATTACACTAAGGGCAAGCCTATGGTCATCAGTTGCAACATATGAATTCCTTGTGAGTGAGAGCAAGGATAATCTTATACCCATGTTCTGAAAAATACAATATTTGTGAGTGATTATGGGTAATATCTTATGTGAGACACACATGGTTGATGAGTTTTGGGTAGTCTTGTATGATTCTTTGTGCCTTAACTTTTGAATACGAATTAACCATCATCATGAGTCTATGTTAGAGGTTGAATTGTTTCTAGAAGTGATTAGAAAACTACTCTTTGTTAATAATTGTCGTGCCTGTCTTGATGAATATTATGTGTTGTTACTGTGAAACCCTAAGTAGATGTTTATATGGACATGATATATTATTCGAGGACGAACAAAGCTTTAAGTGTGGGGTGTTGATGATAGGCGTATTTACACGCCTAAAGCACCTTAATGTACCCATATTTTAGCTAAGTTTTGAGGACAAAATATATAATTCATGCACTTTTAGTCCTTTTTCCTGTAAGTGAGCTAACAAACGTGATTAGCAAGTTTTCAGGTATAAATGATGAAGATTCCAGCACTTTATGGATAACTTGACGCCAAAGGAAGCTTCACGAAAGAAGGAAAACAGTGTTTGGACGCCTATGGACTGAAAGTGATGCATGGATAACTTGTCCCGGGCAAAAACAGCATTTCTAAAGACTTTGGGGATCAGCAGTAACTTAGTAGGATTAGGATAAGGATGCAGTAACCTAGTAGGATTAGGATAAGTACGCAGTAGCCTAGTAGGAATAGGATATGGGTGTTATAAATACCCTATTTTGCTCAAGCTTTTATTCATTCAACTCTTACAATTAAATTCAGGCTTTTCAATTAATTCGAGTATTTTTCTATTCGACTTTTAGTATTTATTCAAGTTACAGATTCTGTAAGTTTACAGAGAAACACGACACTCTAGGGAAAAATGTCAACCTAGTTTGACGCCATCCCCATATTCAACGTGAGATTCTTTGAGTTTTGGTATGATAATGATGTTTATTGTGATCTTCGTGGCACTCATGAGTAGCTAAACTTCTCTGTTAGGGTTATGGAAGCCTTATGAGATACTATCTGTTGCTATGAGTTTGTGAATTCTTGATACGTATGCTGCTTATATCATTACTTTCTTCATCTTAATTGCATTCTTATGGTTGCAAACATATAGAATACGCCAGTATAGCATTAACTTGTTCGAAAGAAAAGTTACATGTCTGGAAAAGAGAGAATGACAAGGAGATAGGGCTACCAACCCCTGTTTAAAAGTTAGTGCCGTAACTGGATTAACCTCTTGGAGAATTCATACCATTAGTATACGCTTTAAGCTCGAAAGAGTTAAAGTGATATAATCCTTGATGGTCGAAAGACGCTAGGATTTACCATAGAATACGAATCTCTATAAGCGCATGCATGTCTGAATTCCGCATAACTCATAGCCAATAGATACGTAGAACTCATAAGGTGGACATAACCCTAACTTACAATTCTCATTGATTAAAACCTACTAAACATTCCGCTTTTCTTTGTTACTCTGATACTCTTAATTCACGCTACAATTAAATCCCCTTTTTTTACAGAACTTTCACCAACAGTCTACTAATCATTGCATACTTAGTGACCGAGTATTCCCTGTGGGATTCGACACCCAACCCAGTTGGGTTCTATATTTGACGACGACCGCTTACACTCTTACGAGAGCTGTAGTTTGAGCGTTATCAGGGTGGTATAAAAATTAAGAAGTCGAGTAATGGATTGAGCATGGTACACCACTCGGCCTTAAAGTGAGGTATGTTTTTATGTTGCTTGTCTAATGTAAAATCAAGAATATAGGATTCTTGTTCCTCATCTTCACACTCTTCTACTATTTTAAATGATTCCACAGATAAGATATCATCTAAACATAATGTAGAAAAGTGCTTTGAATGAGGCCCAATCAATCCTACTTCAAAATTTACACTATCTACTACACACTCACTTTTATTCACCTTCTCGACATCTTCACTTCGAATTGGGCTAGAGTCGTTATTAGAGATTTTTTTTGTTTCTTCTTTTGCCTCCAGCACCATGTCCTCAATCTTGGCATCATCTCTCATGGTTGGTTAGGTTGGTTAGAAAATCACTAAGGGTTGCTTAACATCAAGATCAACATCAATATAGGGTTCTTGCTCCTCATCTTCACACTCTTTCATTATTTTAAATGATTCCACAAACAAGATATCATCTAAACATAATATAGAAGAATGCTTTGAATGATTGACCTCTCTATCCATCTCCTTATAAATGATTGGCTTCATGTCTTGACATATATTACATACGAAATCATACGTTTCTTACTGGAGATCCAACATTCGTTGAAACATAGCTTCAATGCCACTCTTACCGGTGCTTCATTCTTCCTTTTCTTGACCATAAGACCTATCAAACTCATAAGAAGAACTAGAATTTGGGTTAGCGTAATAGGGGGAGGGGGCATTTGGGCAATCACTCCAATGTCTATCTTGACCACCACATAAAGAACAATCATACTCCCGGTAGGATGGAGATGGTGCACACATCTCTCTCCGGGGAGCATATCTACAATCTTGCCAAAAGTGAGGTCCATCACACTATGGACATGGCTTATCAAGATAAGATTTCCAACCACCAAACTCATGTTCATTCCACGATTCCATAGTAATAAGTAAACTAAAATAAAAATCTACCTAACACAAGAAATAAAAGAAAACTAAAAATAAATATTTACAAGTTTGAATTCAAGCAAGTAGGCTAAAATTCTAAACCAACTCAATACGCCAAATTATTCCCCGACAACGACACCATTTTTGATAAAGCTCGAACTTACATGTCAATTTAGTGCAAGACGGTCGTCGTCAATATTTTTACCCAACTTTAGAGTCGGGGTCGAATCCACGGGGAACAATGTGAGTGGCGATTAAACTAATTTGAAACTATAGCTATAAGTTGAATTCAAACAAATGATACGAAAAGATAAAATGGGGGGTTTTATCAATCAAACAATAATTAAAGTTTCGACTTGCTTCAGATCTCAAAACTAAAATTTCAATGGTTCAAATCAGTGACAGAGAGGAACTAGGGTTGTAATCACTATGATTATTAATCCCCATTAAATAATAACTGTAGTATTGGGTTCTCGTGACTTGTGGGGAATACTAAATTATCAGTTTCGACAGTCCATCTAAGTGTTTCTCAACCTACCTAGATGTTGAACTCCCTAATTCTCTCGAACTTAGGAAATCATTCTATTCATACTGATTTTATCTCAAGTTGATCAATCTTGTTACAACATTAATCATTAGATAGGAGCTTAACCTTCCCAAATCCTTATTGATAATTCGCTACCTTTAGTTTATTTCTCAGTTTGAGCAAATCAACATAAGGCGGGATTTATTGTTTGCAACCAATAAATAACAATCATAACAAAAGAATTATCAATATGTCTCCACAATCACTCAAACCCTAGACAACTATTAAATCCATGGAGGAGTAATCATAGATCCCACAACCCTAGTTGTGGCTTTTAGTGCCACATGAAAAAGAAAGAGATAGCAACAATTATATTCATCATTCAAAGTAATTAAAATTACAAAAGATGAATTCTGAAGTTGATTCTCTTCCAAGTTAAAGAGGAAATTCCCACAACCAAATCAAAGAGTTGAAAATTGAATTCTAAGTTAAGAGCCCCTAAAGAGAGGTGAACTCCTTTGGAATAAGTTCAAGATGTTCCGCCCCCTACCATTAGAAAACCCTAACATATGCTTTAAATACTTCATCCTAATTATGGAAACAAAATCACAGATCACAGTATTTTCTCAGACAGATGACGACATATATGACGGCTTATCAGGAGTCTGACGACTTATCAGGAATGTCGTCAGCTCCTCTTCACTTTTGACAATCTCTGCCTTAGGTTGACGATGAGACGTGACAACTTTTCAGACAATGTGACGACTTATCAAAATTATCATCGCTTCTTCACTTTAAATTTCATTCCATGCCTAAACCTAATGACGAGCCTGGCATTTTATCACACTTCTGACGGCCTATCACAGATGTCATCACAAATTTTAGCTGAAGCTCATTCTCTGTCTAAGGCTGACGGTAACTCTAATAGATTATCACAAGGCTGATGACTTATCAGACAAGTCGTCAGTTATACTTTCCTCTCTACTTGCTCAAAAATCAACTATTTTACTTCCATTATTGCTGGAGCTCTTGCATCTTGTCTTTGACTGCAATATCAAATAGAAAATAATAAAAAATGACAAAAGTTGCTTAAGACTTTGTAATTATTCTTAGTTAAAAGCCTCAAATGTGTTAGCATCTTCTTACACATCAAGAAACTCCCGTGGATCCTCTCCTGACTTAGAACCGAAGAATAAGGGAAGATTCATTCGGGTGAAGTCCCGAATCATGGTTCCAGCAGAGTTTGCCACTGGGTTGGCTGGAACAACAGTTGGCCGTTCATTCTGAGCTGCGAATGAACTGGCTAGAGTAGTAAATGCAGTCCTGAATTCTGTATGAGAGACATACTCATCCAGAAAATCTGGCTGGATGGGCTGAGGCACTGACTGATTTTTGGTTCCCCTTTCGTTAGTTTTTTTGGGAGGCATGTTCTGTAAATGAAAGAAAGAAGCGGATTAGAATGAGAGTTTAAATTTGAGCCTATGCTCACTGGCACGACATAAATACTGAAAGAAGGGAAACTTTTCCTAAAATATTTCATAGCCTCCTGCACATAAGTGCGGTGCACAATACACCCATTTACAAGACTCTACTAGATGTGGCTTTTCAGACTTCCTAGGACACTGTTGAACCTGGCTCTGATACTATATTTGTAACGCCCCAAATCTGGTACCCGAAACGCTATACGATGTTCATGACCCCGAAGGACCACAAGCTAACTCATGAATGATATCTGTACATGTACACTACAAAATATATGATATATCTATATACATACATTGTAAGATGCGAAATAGAAGCTGTAAGTCCATAAGGTTCAAAACTGAATAAACATCTGATAAAATAATGTCTAAAAAATGGTACAATCAATTCCAAATATATCTAAAGTAACTATCTGACATGCTATAATGTGAAAGCCTCTAAACTGTCTGAATAAGGAGCTGATGGGACATGTCCCCAACTAAAATAAATAAGTACAGAAAAAATGACATAATCAAATAATAACATCCTCAAATAATGAGGACTCACTTCTAACTCTATCTGCTGAAGTTTGGGATGCTACTGACGCTCTAGATCTCGTGCTTCTAAACCTATGCTATAAGACACCATAGCGCAAATGCGTCAATACTTTGAATGTACTGGTATGCAAGTGAGGTAGGCTGAATGCAAGGGGTTCATATGCCTGAACAATACTAACTGACTGACTAACATGAACGTGAGAATACATACATGCATACGTAACTGAATTTGACATTGTGATAGGACGAAATACTGAGTTCTGACTATTGAGTCTACTGATAACATGGATTTATTGATATCTGAGTACGTGAATACTGGGATACTGAATAACTGAGTTTATTGGAATTGATATTTGGGTCACTAATAAGTGAGAAACTGATACTATATTACTGAATACTGAGGGACTGATGCTATATTACTGATTTATGAATTACTATTTTTGACAGTTCTGATTATGAAGAACTGGTCTAGTTGACTGTATCTGACAGTCCTGAAGCTGAATACTGATAACATAAGTTCTGATAACTGCTATAAAAGATAACATGAGTGACTGTATCTGACAGTCATGAATCTGATGGAACTAATTGAGTTTCGTATTATATCTGAGTTGATTTTATTTGACAGTCCTGAAATTTGTAGAATTATCTAAGTTCTATTACTGAGATTGAGACTGAAACTGAGGCTTGGAGCCTTGTCCAACCTGGTCGGCGCCTTCTTTGTACATAGGAGAAGCTGGGCGGCGCCCTGCAAGCGCCTTTAGCTACTGGTTCGGGCACCCAAATATTTTCTAAACGGATTCCAAAAATTCCAAAACTCACCCGAAATGTACTATTGATATGCCCCATCGCAACGCAACTTAAAAACTAAAAAACGGAGGCCGATTAGGTTGTCAAATAAATTCTCAAAGTTTGGAGGCTTAAAATGAGACTAAGTATTGAACACTTGCAAAAATTTTCTAAGTGTTGGATCTTTTAAAGAGCTTCAAGGAGCTAAACGAGCTGAATTCAAACGTAAGATTTTGTGGGGTCTTACAATATCTCCCCCTTGGAAATATTTGTCCTCGAATGAGGCTGACTGAGATGGGAGAAAAAATCAACTGAAGTACATATATAGCATACACAACTGAAAACATGAGATCATGACTGACATAATTGAAGAGCTGAATATAACATACGGAACATACATATCTGATACATGACTGATAACCTAAATTCATGCATATCTGATGCATAATTACCTGACTGAACTGATATATAAATGTAGGACTGAATGTGCAATAGTGATTGACACCAAACTTGTAATGGGAATCTGATATCAAGTTTGTAATGGTAGTTTGAACATGGAATTAAGTAAGTTCAAGAAAAACTGTTACGTAAACTGAGAAGTACTGACGAACCCATGATTATCCTAGAAATATGCATGAATGGAAACCTACGAACATAACTGAGATTAAAACGTGATACATGAACTAAATTTCGAGAGCTGAACTGAGTATTGAATACATAGCGTACAACTGAGGTTGGAGCTTGAGGGTCAACTTACGAGTATCCCCTATTCCAAACAGGATTCATTACATGAGAAGAGAAATTAGGATGCTTATGTTATGAAAGTTTGGGGTTCATAGAGTATCTCCCCCTTGGGACACTAGTTCCCTCTAGGAATACTGACTTGGCTAAGCTACTAAGGAAACTGAGGCGATGCGCAAGGCTCCTAGGAACTGAGTCATAACTAATTATCTGAGATCTAATACTGAGGCATGATACTTAAACTGAGCTGAACTTGCACCTATCTGATTGGATTATCTTAGAATGGTTACATTCTTTCATGATATTTTGGCTAGGGCGCGTAGATGGGATCATTGGAAACCAAACTGTATGAAATTATCTGTATAAGACAGCTGAGTAAGAAGATCATAACCTGATTGAGATTCGGTAAGATGAGCTGAGGCCTATGAACACCATCTAAGCTGAAGTAACTAAGCCTCATGCACTGCAACTAAGGCTACTGAAAAGATTCACGAGGTGCTGAGCACGAATGCATAAATATACTAACTTATCTGATTAACTAAATAACTGATAGCTGAATACTGGGTCTGGAAGGCTGGTCTGTACTTAGTCTAAACAGTTGAACTGAAATAGTAGAGTATCACGCATGGAAGGTAATGACTGACTGGATAACATGAGGTAATTGAGCATGAATAAGTGAAAACTATATTACCTCCAGAATGCTAGACTAGGCGTCTAATGTGATTGGGAACATTATTTAAACTGAGTAATCAATAAATGTAACATTGTTAAGCTATCCTGAAATTGGACTGAATTTCTGATCTGATTACTGGACTGGAACTGGGACTGAGATGTAGCTAAGACGGTAATTGAGATTAAATATTGATTTATGATAACTGAGGTTTGGATTGATGCTGAAGTATTTGATTCTGAAACTAAATGTTGATTATTGAAACTGAACACTGAAACTGTAACTGAGTTCTGATAATTGCTTATGAAAAATTGACGTGAGTATGTGGGCCATGAGCTGCACGTCCCGAATATGAAATCTATGTGTTTATGGGACATGATTAGTAATGCTGATTAAACTGGATTTCTTCATACTAGGAACTTGAAATGCACACTATTCTATAAGAAGCGTGCAGATACAAGCTGTATTTGTAGAACTGAAATGGGTAGCATGCGTAAATATCGGGATGACTATAGCACGAAACTTTGCACTAAGATAGGAATAGGTCGGGAATCGTCTTCCCTTACTGATTATCTACACATACTGGAACTATAACTAGAATCTGAATGCTTGACTTTCTGACCCCAAAGTTTAACTTCTATGCAAGGTTTCAAAAGAAAAGAAACTCATGAATCTGAAGAAGCGTGAACATGTAAATGAGAGATCTGTAACATACCAGTAACTGCATCAGTAGGACTTTTCTAATCCTGCTGGGACCGAAGTGCATATAGTCTGTTTGGGCGTTGCTCACTGGTAGCGCTGGAATTGGCACCCTGTCATTTCGGGAGACCGGACTGAGCTGAAGAACGACCATGCTGACTTAGAGGATCGGGTTTAGGAAAATCTCGGATTTTGTGACCTTCTTCGCCACATCCAAAACACACATTACTGTCGGCTTTACACACCCTTTTATGATACTTACCACACTCTTTGAAAAACGAATGAGTAAAAACCCTGCTCTCACTACCATCGACCTTGGAGCCTGATGTACTAGCTGAAGAGTGAAATGGTGCTGAAAATTTCTGACATAACTAAAAATGATTACCACCCTGCCACCCTGACTGAGCAAAACTATAACTACCTGTTCTGGCTCTTTTATTTTCTCTCTACTTCTTCTTAAGCTTCTGCCTCTCCATCTGTTGGCCATGGATCATAAGCCTAGATATATCCATCTCCTTAATCAACATCGCAGTTCTGCACTCCTTAACCACTCTACCTGATATCCCAGACACAAACTTACTCATTTTGGATCTACTGTCTACTACTACATGGGGAGCGTACCTGGCTAACTGAGTAAACTTGAGGGAATACTCTTTTAAGCTCATGCTACCTTGTCTGAGATTGATGAACTCTAACACTTTGGCCTCCTCCTGCTCTATGGGAAAGAACCTATCTAAGAAAGCCGTAGTAAAATCTTCCCAATCTATGGGATCTGCATCTGCACCCCTGTATACCTTCCACTATTTGAACCACGTATGGGCTACATCTTATAGATGATAGGCGGCTAACTCGGCACTCTCGCTAGAAGTCACTCCCATGACGTTTATGACTTTTTAAACCTGATCGAAGAACTCCTATGGATCCTCTCCTGACTTAGAACCAAAGAATAAAGGAGGATTCAATCGGGTGAAGTCCCGAATCCTGGCTGCAGCAGAATTTGCCACTGGGTTGGCTGGAACAGCAGCTGGCCGTTCATTTTGAGCTGCAACTGAACTGGCTAGAATAGTAAATGCAGTCCTGAATTCTGCATGAGAGACATGCTCATCCAGAGAATCTGGCTGGACGGGTTGAGGCACTGACTAATTTTTGGTTCCCCTTTCGTTAGTCCTTTTGGGAGGCATGTTCTGTAAACGAAAGGAAGAAGAGGATTAGACTGAGAGTTTAAATTTGAGCCTATGCTCACTGGCACGACATAAATACTGAAAGAAGGGAAACTTTTCCTAAAATATTTCATAGCCTCCTGCACATAAGTGCGGTGCACAATACACCCATTTACAAGACTCTACTAGATGTGGCTTTTCAGACTTCCTAGGACACTGTTGAACCTGGCTCTGATACCAAGTTTGTAACGCCCCGAATCTGGTACCCGAAACACTACATGGTGCTCATGACCTCGAAGGACCAGAAGCTAACCCATGACTGATATTTGTACCTGTACACTGCAAAATATACAGTATATATATATATACATACACTGTAAGATGCAGAATAGAAGATGTAAGGACATAAGGTTCAAAACTGAATAAACATCTGATAAAATAATGTCTGAAAAATGGAACAATCAATACCAAATGTATCTAAAGTAAATGTCTGACATGCTATAGTCTGAAAGTCTCTAAACTGTCTGAATAAGGAGTTCATGGGATATGTCCCCAACTAACTCCATCTACTGAAATAAATAAGTACTGAATGATTGACATAATCAAATAATAACATCCTCAAATGATGAAGACTCACTGCTAACTCTGTTTGCTGAAGTTTGGGATGCTACTGACGCTCTGAATCTCGTGCTTCTAAACCTATGGTATAAGACACCATAGCACAAATGCGTCAGTACTTTGAATGTACTGGTATGCAAGTGAGGTAGGCTGAATGCAAGGGGTTCATATGCCTGAACAACACTAACTGACTGACTAACATGAACGTGAGAATACATACATGCATACGTAACTGAATCTGACATTGTGATAGGACAGAATACTGAGTTCTGACTATTGAGTCTACTGATAACATGGATTTACTGATATCTGAGTACGTGAATACTGGGATACTAAATAACTAAGTCTATTGGAATTGATATCTGGGTCACTAATAAGTGAGAAACTGATACTGTATTACTGAATACTGAGGGACTGATACTATGTTACTGATATATGAATCACTATTTTTGCGATAGTTCTGATATGAAGAACTGGTCTGGTTGACTGTATCTGACAGTCCTAAAGCTGAATACTGATAAGATGAGATCTGATAACCGCTATAACAGATAACATGAGTGACTGTATCTGACAGTCCTGAATCTGATGGAACTAACTGAGTTTCGTATTATATCTGAGTTGATTTTATCTGGCAGTCCTGAAATTTGTAGAACTATCTGAGTTCTATTACTGAGACTGAGACTGAAACTAAAA
This sequence comes from Capsicum pubescens, assembly GCA_030864215.1. Classification (NCBI taxonomy): domain Eukaryota; kingdom Viridiplantae; phylum Streptophyta; class Magnoliopsida; order Solanales; family Solanaceae; genus Capsicum; species Capsicum pubescens. Next base: position 265,031,518 of record CM061547.1, on the reverse strand, counting down.
CTGTGAGAGGTAATCATCTAACCGACATACCCCGAAACTGAACTGGTGGGGTCCAACCTGTAACCCAAGCTGGAAGGGTGTCAATACCGTGCCACGGGCAAAGACAAGCTGTGAATAAACCTTCTCTGACTGGGAGCTCTTCCGTCAACCCCTTCTAGTAGGAAAAACTCAAATGAGATGTATTAGTAGCCTACGCATAGGGGTACATCTCAACCTAAGCTGGATACGTAGTTCTGGAACGCAAGGATTGATACTAAGGGTCAAACCCCTGTTGAAAGGAATGCCCCCATCCTTGGGTTCACTCGGTGCTGAATCCTACTCCCAACTGAATAGACACTGAACTGATTAACTTAACTGAACTGATACTAATGGTGTTGTTTAGCGGAGCTAAACTGAGTTCACTGAGTTTCGTTGACTGACGGAATGCTACTGGGACCTGAGGACTGACTGAGAGTACTGAAGTTACTGAGATTTATTGGGAATACTGAGGTTACAGAGATTACTGAACTACTGAGATTACTGAGATTTCTGGGTTTTCCTGAGTCACATGACTGAATGAATTCTATGGATCATGGCTTGACTGAGGGTATCGTGAAAACATGACATGACTCTAGGCACACAACTAAATTGTCGTGTACAAGTACCCCCAGGACTCGATAGAATGAAACTGACAAGGCATGACTCTCTTGAATGCATGACCAACCTCAACAATACATAATACAATAGTTGGGATTATTTCATGAGGCACTTGATTGTCATAATCTTATACATGGACAAGGGAGAAAATAATCATGGCTTAATTACATACTTCTAATACCATGAACACTTTATCAAGCAAGCATAATCAGTTATAGGGGAGTCATATTGAACATGAGTAAATGACATGCATTTATCGTATAAACCACAATTGAGTCATTATTCATGATCTATACTAGGCATTCCATCAAACACCTTACATGCACAACTTAGGCATAGGTGTAATCATCAAATTATTCATTATGAACAATTAAATTTATATGTTCCCAACTCATATGATATCATAGATTCATAAAAACATACAAAGATTCCAACTTGGAAATCATTCAACAAGATAAACATGCTTACAACCAACCCACAACATAAACATTATAAATCAAAATTTGAAAGAGGGTTCTTGAGCTTTATGGATGAAAGGAATCCATAAATCAACACTACGCATACCTTAGTTGGAAAATCTTTGAAGATTCACGGTGGAATTTCTTGATCTTGGATCCTCAATTGAAAACCCTAGCTTGTTCTTGAGAGAAATTGAGAGAAACCAAGTATATTTTGGTGTAAATGGGGCTGAATTACGTGTTTATGGGTATATATACGGGTGGAAAAGGACCAATTTATCCTTGGAGACACGGAAGTAGAATGCAGCAAAAATTTGGACCAAGGCTACAGCCTGGGCGGCGCCTTGCTAGTCCCATGGGAGGACCAGGGCGACGCCCTGCTTGGAGCCTTGGCCAACTTGGGCGGCGCCTTCCTTGTACATGGGAGAAGCTGGGCGGCGCCCTGCAAGCGCCTTTAGCTACTGCTTCGGGCACCCAAACGTGCCCTAAACGGATTCCAAAAATTCCGAAACTCACCCGGAATGTACTATTGACTTGCCCCATCGCAACGCAACTTGAAAACTGAAAAACGGAGGTCGGAAAGGTTGTCAAATAAATTTTTGAAGTTCGGAGGCTTAAAATGAGACTAAGTGTTGAACACTTATCAAAATTTTCTAAGTGTTGGATCTTTTAAAGAGCTTCAAGGAACTAAACAAGCTGAATTCAAACGTAAGATTTTGCGGGGTCTTACAGCTAGCAGGGTCTTCGATGTCTAGTAGTTCAATATAAATACGCATACCCAATATTCTTATCAATTAATAAATCAGGAATTTTAGAGAGGATTAATTTTGTAATCTACTTAGTGTACTTTTTTAACGTTTTAATAAAAGATTTTTCACTTTTATTGTATATGAGAAATTATAAAAAAAATAAATCTTTTGTGTGATAAAAAGAGATGGCGTCCGTCTACTGAAAACACAGAGATAAAAGGGAAAGGGATATCCAGTGAGTGCCACTACTTGTAGCTAACGTTTTCTATTTTTCACCTTCATCTTCTTCGCTGTTTTCTTTCTTTTATCGCTAAAATATTTCAATTTTGTAATTAGAAAAAAAAAAAAAGGATTCTTTTTTTCTTAGTAGCCCGAATGGGTGGAGGAGGAGCCGCTGCCTTACAGAAAGATGCACCATGGAGAGCTTCATCTGGTGCTAAACCCATCCCTAAAATTCATTATTCACCTATTCTTCGTATTCCTCAAAATCCCCATTCCGATTACGCTCTTTCCATCATGAAGGTCAGAAAACTTTGCTTTTTTTTTTTTTTTTTTGTTTTGCTGTCTTCCTCTGAGAACATTCGTTTCTGTTTTATTATGCGTATGAAGCTCCATCTGTTCCAAAATACTTGTCACGTTTCACTTACTGAGAGTTAATTTGACTAATTTTTAAAGCTAATTAGCAATTATTCTCATATAAATATGTTGAAAAATAGTACATCTTGGGCGAAGCTCATATCGTTTAACGTCTTGGAAAGGTAACTATTACAAGTAAAAAGGAAAAGGAGGGAGTACTGGAGTTTTGGTGAAGATACTAGGCGTCAAAGTTTTCCTCTTTTTGCAGTTGTATCTGATTTTCTTTTGTAAAGTAATTTTATTAATGGGCATAAAGAAAGATGCAGAAATTACAAAAGAGATGTGTTAGCTCTCCGGTACATAGATACTCAGGGAACTAACAAAATACAAAATTTGTCTGGGGTAGGTATCCAGCTAAACAAGTTAACTAGATATCTAGTCTAGCTTTAAGAGTGGGGTTTGGAGTTGCCTGCTACTGTTACTGGTGGGAGGTATCTTAAGGAATTAGTCGAGGTACAAGAAAGCTAGCCCAGAAAATAAAAAGAGTTGGAGTTGAGATTCCATTAAAACATTTGCGATTCCCAACAAAAATGTTGCAGGTATCATCAGCCAGATTTGCAATCACGTTTCTTTGATTTGTATATGGCTGTGCATGCTTTGAGTTGCTCGAGTGATATTTTCTTTTTCTTTCTCTTTTCGTTCTGTGTGAGTTTATTGGGGGAGAGGGAGGGTCGTGGTGTGGAAATGGTAAGAGGCTATGGAATTTACTTTGAAAGATGTAATCTTTGTGTTTCTTATCGATGGGAATTGCAGCATCCAGATCCAATTGGAAGCGGAATGGGAACGGAGGCAATTGTAGAAGCAGCAGGCCCTGATTGCATCGTTCCTGGACAGAATCCACCTATCAAGATTCTTGGGTTTAAGGTGCTTCTATCTGTTTCCAAAATTCGACTTGTTCTTTTTATCTTATCTGTAGTGCGTTTGAGATGACAAATAGTTTTCAAAGACCAGATTTTTCTTACCAGTGGAACCCAAAATGATTTTCTTTTCTACTGGAACTTTGACTTTGTTGGAGAATGTAATAGAGTTAACCTCTAAAGATGGTAAATTCTATCTTAGACTTCTGATCAGTCTGATGCTGCACTGATTAGCCTTTCATTGTGAGCATTTATATAGAATTCTAAATTAAGAAATATAGCATTAGGTTTGATCCTTTGAGAGGACTGCTGATTTTTTAACATAAGCTTGTGGCTGTAATCTAGTCTTTGCTAACTTGCTATTGCTTAGCTTGTAGGACAAAGGTAATTAGAGATTTATATGCTCACTGTGAAGCATATGAGGGGTCATATTTTCATGTCTAGGTGTTTGAATGAAAAGAAGTAGAAAGAAAAACAAAAAGAATCTGCTTTTGCTGGTGATGTTATGTAGTTCATCCAGCAGGTCGTGCTGTCTGTTGTATCCCTTTTTCCATTAGTGCTTCTTATTTTTAGCTTAATGTAGGTTCATCCAAGTGCGAGCATTTCTATGTTGCAGTTGATGGTTGCATCTTTTAAATGATAGAACTACTCTGCGGTGGGGGGTTTAAGTTGGTGATACTGAAATCTTCTTACCATTTAGAAATTCTATCAGCTCCCTTTGTAAGGTATAATAAGGATTTGATTGATTCTCGACTTGAATCCAAGTTCTTTTAGGAAAGGGATTGATAATGTTGCATATCAGTATATATAAAGAAGGGAATCTGCATGTAAAGAAGGAAATCAGATTCCTTTCCTTTTACATGTTGAATGGGGAGGGAGCTCAAACGAAAGATACTTTGTGAATTGAGCTAGTGAAAGTACTTACGTTTTGGCTTTTCTCTTGGGCCTCTTCATTAAGTCCTAACATTCAGTTTTCACACACGCTACTTTCTATATGCATGTAGGTTTGGCCCATTGAAGTCGACTTGAAATTTATGGAACCTGTTGGGAGAGAACTGAAGTCAGTTGGGAAGGTAAATTTTTACTTGGTCTAGTTTACTGTTCCAATTATCTAAAGAACAAAGGTGTTGAGACAAATCCAGTGACTGGTTTAGATCTTGTGAAAGCCAGCTAGTTTCGTTATTTAATTCATTTATTTCCACTAAAACAAGTTGTTCATTCCTTCCACATAACCTTTGCATGAGCAGATTTCATTAGTTAATTTATTGATGGCCTAAAACAAGTTGCTCATCCCTTACGAAATTTTCGGAATATGGATGTAGCAAATGAGTAGCCCCTAAAAGCTGCAGGAAGTTAGCATGCTTTCCATGGTATATTTGCTCCGTGGATTGAAGACTGGTATAGTTTGAAGAGGGAATACTAATAGAATGGTTCGAAAAGAAGGTGCTGTTCCCCATTTGTAGTGAAGAATGATGGGGATTGGTGCTTATAGACACAATACTGAGATACGTGAGTGCATGCCTATGTACATTTGGTTTTGTAGTCAAATGAAATTGTCCAATCATTGACCACAAACTTTTGACTTAGAGTGTGACACCTACTTGTCTTTCTTTAATAACTTTTTCTGAAGGATCAACCTTTACAGAAGGTGGTCTAATTTCAAAAATATGTTGATCCCTGTAAAACACCATGAAAACCCATCTCTGCTTACCCAAATTCTCACTTTTCCACCAACCTCACCACTCTTCGCCATTGTAAATAGAGGGACACCGATCAATTTTAGCAGTAATTGTGTATTTCCATCAGGCGTGATGCTAATGTATTTGTTACCTAACTAATAAAGGAGAAGGTAAAAAGGATGTGTAGAATTGATTCGAATATGTTAATCACCTCTTACTTCACTACCCAGATGCAGAGGCGAAGCTACGACTTTGAGTTTATATGTTCTAGTATCTAGAAAAGAAAGTTACTAGGTTCTTGATAAATTATTCATACATGTTAAGTGTTTTTTTAGCACAAATACAGGATTAGCGCTAAAAGCCTAAAACTACTGTAGATAGTGTAAATGCATACATAAGAGGCTTTGGCTAATTAACAAATAAGATGCTGCTGTTGTCCCCTTCCTCCAAGGTAGTATAAGTTCCTCAATTAGACATTCAGAAGTACAGTCAAGAATGTGAAAATAGACCTTTTATTCCAAAGATGCACATTTGTAGCTGGATTCTTACATAGAACTGTGGTATGTGAGTAGTTAAGTACAAAGAGTCACTTTACCTTTTTGACACTTCGCTATTGTTTTTGTGCTCGCAGTTCATGGATTCCGCGGTCGATCTTATGAACAAATCTTTCATTGATCGCTAGTACTTTCGTTGGAGTGGCTGAAGTTCACCAGTTGTATACCAACTACTTTGAGGCTTGTCAAAAACTAATGAAGAGATCAGCGGTTCAGTTAATCCTACTACAAATGTTACTTATTTAAGGAAGTTCCGTTGTATTATCAAACTTGAAATCTATTGTACATTTGACAGCTACATTGAGTTGTGGCTTTTTGAAAAAGTTTAATTACATCTTAAGTTACATAGCTTGGAAATTTTGTGGCAATTCAAAGATCCTATGCTATCTTCTCATTACAAGCTCAACTTTTCATCGTGGACATTGGTAGATGAATCTACTGTAAGTTTTTCTTGCTTACAAGGAAAAAGTAAGAATACACAATGAAGACCTCCTACATAGAGAAACTTACTTTGGTCATGTATGGACTGTTAAATAAGGATGAGAATAGTGGTAGAGCAAGTTTTATCTTGCCAAATCAATCTTTGTACACTGCTTTGCGTTGTCCTGGTTGGAGGTACCTGGTGGAATAGTCGAGGTATGCACTTGCTGATCCTAACACCATGTTACCACTAAGAAAGAAAAACAAGCAATTGAAGCAGAGAGTATTAGTACATGGTAAACAATGTGTCGCCCGGTACAATGTACCGGAGAAATTATTAATTAAGGTGATCCAGGTTTTCCATTTTATTTTATTTTATTTGAAAGCTGGGGGCTATCTTTACAGGTCTTTCAAAGTGAGCAGTTTTCACAGTATAGTGGTAAAATTCAACTTTTGTCTTGTATCTCAATTCAATGGAGAAAGCTGTGAAGCACAATAAGATTTTGTTGCCCCCACAAGAGATGCATATATTGGATCAAATCCTCATGCTTATCTTGAGTTTTCTAAGCACGCACATGCCTAATTAAAGTTCTTATAGTTTATATTATTGTGATGAATGAGACAAAACCTTTATGCCCACAGTGGTGTTAAGCAGACAACCTTGGTGTACTGTACCAAAAATGGTGATGTAAAAGGGAGATAGAACTCCACTCTTTATGCATATAAAATTCATAAATCCATTGCTGACCCAATGGTAAGCCTTAAAAAGATGAATTTATCTATTATGATGGTGCTGGTATTCCATTATGAACTGATGTTTTCCACCTATTTTGCCAGGTAAGATCTTCTGCTTACTCTTTCTCGTTTTATCCTTATACAATTTGCCACCTTGGCTCATCCTATATAAGGTAACTCTCTTATGTTGTGGCAACCATAAATGTTCACTAATGGCTTCTCAGTTGACCATGCAAGAAGAGGAACTTCGAAGAGGGCAGTGGCTTGAAGAGGAAGATGAGAGACTGGCTATGATTGTAGCCATTTCAGGTGAACGTCGTTGGGAAGCATTAGCAAAAGCTTCAGGTATGATTAGCATATACACAATGTTAACTTCGTACTGGCACGAGTCAGAGGTGAATTCAGAATAAAGAGTTAGTGGGCTTAGAATAACTCTGTTTAAATATGCTACCAAGCAGGGCTGAAGAGGAGCGGGAAAAGCTGCAGATTGCGATGGCTGAACTACCTCCGCCCAAATCTAAAGCACGGTCATATTACTACAGATGAAGCACGTTTGATAATCCGACTTCAGAAACAGTTTGGAAACAAGTAGGCTTATTTTCTTCTTCATTAGAACCTTTTAAGATGCACAACAACAAAGCTTTAAAGGATACATGAAATTCGGCCTACTTTAATACCATGTTGAGTTTTGATCATCTTATCTCAAAGTTCAAGCTGTTAGATATACTTTTTATTTATGGAATTTTATCTTCAGCATTTCAAGGCTAAGATTTTTCCGCTTGGCTTATTAGTACTAAAGTTTTATTGCCGTCACAGGTGGTCAAAGATTGCAAAACAATTTCCTGGAAGAACTGATAATGAAATCAAGAACTACTGGAGAAGTCATTTGAGAAAGAAAGCACTTGTTTATGAACAAGGTCTGCTAAAATACTCTGCTTGTTGATATTGTGTCTGTTCCCCAACTGAGCCCTCTCTCATATATGATTCGTTTTTTCCATTTGACAGAATGCTTTGGAGATAATACAAGTAATTCAGAACAAAAGTCATCAATTTCGAACTGCGATACTGTCCTTAATTCATCCAACAGTGATGACTCTTTTTCTGAAAGAGGTGATTGTTCCTCTGCTGATTCTTTGGCAAATGAAGTAACATTATTGGATGGTATTCCAAGTTGGTCATATGAACAAAGCAGAATGGAGCATCATATGTACTTTTGCAGCTCAAACCTATGTTCTTGTTATGCTCCACGGACCTCTGAAGACAAATGCTATTACTACATGGGACAATAATTAAATCTGTCCATTTATATTAGTTTTTTTTCTTTTTTCTGTAGAAATACAAAGAATCATATCGGTATAGACATCTTGAGTTGTCCGTTCTTATGAGGGAAAGGAGACAACAAGATGCAGGTTAAATATCCATTTTGGACATATTACTCCCTCCTACTTCACCGACTTTCAAGTTTTATACACTAACGATAAAGTAAAATCAACCATAGGTAACTTTCCAAAACAACAACATACCCAAGTGCTGATGATTTTCCCCAACACACCAGAAAACCAACACATTTGTATGTATATCACCTTAATTTCTTGAATCATTGTGTGTGTCCCTGTAAAAACTTAAAAGAACGAGGGAACGACTATCTGTAATAAAATACATGCGAATACGAGTCAAGAGGAATTAATTTGTAAAGAGATATAAGCAAGGATAAGAGTCATTTCAATTAAGTAGATGAAAATTCGCTTTCAAGTGAGATCTTTTATCAAGTCCACACAAGTTTCATGCTCACAAGTCGCAGAAAGTTAGACCCAAAAAAATAAAAAAAACACCTGTCATTTTTTTTTTTAATTATTATTATTATTTTAAAATTTACTTGAAAATACACTGAGTTTTTTTTGTTGTTGTTAAAACTCACCTCAATCTCATAAATGTCATTTCCAATTCCTAGCGTGAGCATTGATAAAAATCATCAGGAAAGTCAACATCAAGAAAGAAATCTCACCTTTCAAAGCAGCTAATGAAATTAGATATTGCAATATAATGAGTCAATAAGGGACAACACAAATATATCCGAGTCAAGGGAAAGGAGCTAGCACTTCTTCTACAATTTAAAGAATTAATATAGCAAAAGGCACACGTTCAAGTTTGTCAAATTCAAAGGTTTCTCAAACACATGTCAAGGCATATGTTCAAACTTCTCAAATTCATCAAAAGGCACATGTCAAGGCATATGTTCAAATTTCTTAAATTCATCAAAAGACACAAATCATTATATGTATTCTTGTAAAGACTAAAAAAAACCTATAATAAAATACAGGATAATACGAGCCAAGAGGAACTAATCTGTAAAGAGATAAGTAAGGATAAAAGTCATTCCAATTGAGTAGATGAAATTACCAAATCCACACAATTTTCATGCTCACAAGTCACAAACAAGTTAGACCCAAAAAAATTAAAAAAATGCATCTCGTCTTTTTCAAATTATTATTATTATTTTAAAACTCACCTCAATCTCATAAATGTCATTTCCAATTCCTAGCGTGAGCATTGAGGTGTATTATTCCACCAAATTTCGTGTCAGTCAAATATCATTATATAAATTGAGACGGATAATGTAATTATTTACTCTAAAGTTCTTTGTCTACATGTAAAGCCTTCAAAAAGGCTCTTGGCCGTCTTTCCCACCAACATTACAAACTATTAAGTATATGTTTGATGTCTTTATTCTATTATTTAGGTGCCCATTAACTTTTCTGAAACCTCATCCTTGTTTTAATATTTACTTTTTTCAATTCTAAATTTTGCACGCATTTCATAATTCATAATCTTCCTGAGGTCATTAAGTTCTTTAAGTAAATTACCATTAATAAAAACAGAATGCGCATCCATCACCAAATATAAGCGTAAGATGATATATTGATATCATTGCTTAATTAGCCAATAGCCATATGCTTCAAATTCTAATTAAGATAATGATAATGCTAATAAAATAAAACATGTAACGTTTAAAATCATTGGATAATGATATAAAATCAAATCCATCCCGCTAAAAACACTGAGAAGATCAAGAAAAGTTGGAACAATTTGCAACACAGGATGCGTGTGTCTACGTATTCAAACTTTATAATTGTTAAATTGTCTACTTGTGCACGTCCAAAGTTAAAGGGAATAAATACCGTCTGAGGCTAAATTAAAAGACACATTTATTATTATTAATAAATATCAAAATAGGAGAACCATGAAATTTCTAGGATTATTTTACTTAGGTTGTTTCTCTATCATGTTATTGTTAGATCAATGAAGTTTTGATGATTGACATATTAATGAAACATGTCACTCTAGCTGGTCCAATTACATGAATACAAAGGACAGACCGAACTAAGGAAAGCGGACAAGTGTTGCGTTGTTGAACGCAGAAATGGATAAGCTCTCTTGATGGATCACGTGTGATAAAGAAGAAGAAGTAGTTGAATACAATACTTTATTGATAAGTTGAAGAAAGAGTTTTACCTATGCAACGAGTTTTACTTGAAGGAGGACTTTGAAGTTTGAGTTGAAAAAGAACTCTAAATAGACAACAAACTGAGTTGCGTTAAAGAGTCCATAGCAAGGTAGAAGACTGATGAAATTGAAGCACTCTGTGGAGAACTGTTATTATCAAGGGAGTAAATCATTTAGTTACGCACGCACTTATAAAGATAGCAACAGATTATCTGTGAAGTTCCAAAGCTTGAATCACCTGAGTTGAACCTGTTCCTATTACTTAGAGTTAAGGAGTCTTAGATTTTATGTATTAGGTTGGTTCTTGAGTTGTATTGTTTTCTAGTCTCAGTGAAGTATAAACTGAGTTAGGAGCATTGTCTTCAAGGTTTGGGAACTCGAAGATTTGGGAACACTCACCTTGGAAAGGTTTGTGTTTTTGCAGAAATAGGAGTTAGAGTTTAATTCCTAGATTACAAGAGTCTAGTAATTTGTTGATTGTTGAGGCTCAATTATTTTAGTGAAGTTGGAGTTAACTCCTGTAGAGGTACAGGTTGTAATTTTTTACACCTCTTTGAGCCGGGTATGTACTTACTGTTTTAGCTAGATAGAAATACGTTTGACAACCTGTTTTATTGATAGGCAACTGTCAGGCTAAAATAAGCAATTAGTAGGGCACATACTCTAACAGTTATTACTCCTAATAATAAAAGTTGGGTAGACCATTCATTCAATTAATCGAAGATGAAAAAGTCCAATCCCCAAAGTTGTGCTACAGAAGGCAAAACCTCAATAGAAGAAGATGAAAAAATCCATTACCAAAGTTAAAATTGTTATTAGCAATAGAAAAGATGCCTCTACTAATAAGAGGATGGAAACATGCACCTCTACGTGTCTGTTCCATGTTGAGGGTATTTTGGAGTTTAAAACTTTTTTTTTTACGTGTTTGTTTCATGCCGAGAGTATTTTTTTAATTTTAGTGTCTGTCGAGGCTATGTTTCATGCTTATACCGGGCTTTGCATCTAGTATATAAATAAACACTCAAACTTAGCCTCAATTAGTAAGTGAGCACGTCTAGACACCTTCAACTTGATCTCAATAACATCTAAACACGTGTAATTCAGGGAACATAAATTTTGAAGGTGTCTACATGATCATTTTGTAAGTTAGAGTCTTCAATTGACATAGTGAAGACGAGTCGAAGTGTCTAGAAGTACATACTCAAAATTAAATTGTTCACTTGCCATCTGAGATTAAGTTTTGAGTATTTTGTTTATGTATAATGGCTTGTTTTATGCACCGTCTACCTCCTAACTCAGTTCACCAAGGTTTCTCTCTGCTCTCTTCTGCTTTATTATGGCCCCCACTCCATCCACCTCTATTTATACATATGATTGGGCTAATTAATCAACAATAGTTTTTATAATTAAATTGCAAGAAAGAGCATCACGGAGCCATCAAATAATTGTAATAACACTGAGCAGATAGATGCTGTTTAGGGGAGTTCTGATTTCAAAGTTTTTAATGTTGTTTTGGGTACACAATCTATATGTTTGCACAAACACTTCAACACAAGTTCAAGATTATATCAAGAACACTTATGAAGTTTTAACACCTTCAACATAAGTTCATCAAGAACTTTCAAAAAAAGTGTGTTATTTAAAGAAACAAGATGAAGTAGAAATAGAGCCAAGTACTCCGAATTCATGGAGTGTCCTTAAGGAATTAATTCTCCTCAAGTACCTGAGGTTGCGGAATTTTTTCTCCTAGGATAGAATGGATTCATGTAATATCCCGCAAATTCATGCGTCAAAATACAGCTCCTTAAGCTTCATAAAGCTCCAACACTTAGAATATTTTAGCTAAGTGCTCAAGACTTAGTCTCATTTCAAGCCTCCAAACTTTGGGGATTTATTTGATGACCTTCTCAGCCTTTGTTTTTTGATTTTTGAGTTGCGTTGTGATGGGAAAAGGTCGTAGTACATCTCGGGTAAGTTTCGGAATTTTTTGGATAGCATAAGGCAATGTTTGGATTTGCAAACCAGTAGCTAAAGGCGCTTGAAGGGCGCTGCCCAGCTTCTCCCATGTACAAGGAAGACGCCGCCCAGGTTGGCCAAGGCTCCAATAAAGGCGCCACCCTGGTCCTTCCATGGGACTAGTAAGGCGCCGCCCAGGCTTAGCCTTGGTCCAAATTTTGCTGCATTCAACTTCCGTGTCTCCAAAGACAAATTGGTCATTTTTCACCCGTATATATACCCATAAACACGTAATTGAGCCTCCACTACATCAAAATATACTCTATTTTCTCAAAATTCTCTCAAGAACACATTAGGATTTTTCATAGAAGATTCAAGTTCAAGATTTTCTCTCCATCAAACTTCGTAAAATCAAGAACTAATGTATGCATAGTATTTATTCATGGATTCCTTTCATCCATAAAGCCCAAGAACCCTCTTTTAAATTCTATATCATGATATTTATGTGGTGAATGGATTATGTTCATGTTGTTGATGTTGAATGATTCCCAAGATTGGAATCTTTATGTGTTTTTATGAATCTATGATATCATATGAGTTGGAAACATGTAAATTTGGTTGTTCATGATGAATAATTTGTTGATTACACCTATGCCTAAGTTGTGCATGTAAGGTGTTTGATAAAATGCCTAAAAGACTAGAAATCATATACCTAAATGACAAATGCATGCTACACCCTTATGAAAACAATGACTTCTATGATATTGTTATGCATTATGATTGCTGATGAAATGTTCATGAAACTAAATCGATGGACTTATGGCATATTGTTATATACATTCCCTTCCATGTATGAGACTTTGAGAACTATGTGTAGTATAAATCCCCCAACTTATGTTATTATGAATTATGAATATTGGTCATGTGTTCAAGAAGAGTCAAGTCATGTTGTGTCAGTTTCCTTCTATCGAGTCCTGGGGGTACTTGTACCCAAAAAATATAGCTGTGTGCCTAGAGCCAGTGTCATGTTTTTACAATATCCTCAGTCAAGCCATGATCCATAGAACTCAGTCAGTCATGTGACTCAGGAAAGCTCAGTAACCCAGAAATCTCAGTAATCCCAGTAGTTCAGTAATCCCAATGATCTCAGTACTCAGTAATCTCGGAAACTTCAGTATTCTCAGTAATCTCAGTAACTTCAATACTTTTAGTCAGTCCTCAGATCTCAGTAGTATTTCGTCAGTCAACGGAATTCAGTAAACTCAGTTCAGCTCATCTAAACCATACCATCAGTATCATCTCCATTCAGTTAATCATTTTAGTTTCTATTCAGTTGGGAGTAGGATTCAGTACCGAGTGAAGCCAAGGATGGGTAATCACCTGTTATTTAGTGGAGGGTCTGATCCTTAGAAGCAATCTTTGTATTCCAGAACTACATAGCCAACATAGGTTGAGATGCACCCTACGCGTTTAGGGACTATATACATCTCATTTGGGTTACCTACCAAGAGGGGTTGACGGAAGAGCTTCCTGTCAGAGAGGGTATACTCACAGCTTTTCTTTACCCGTGGCACGGTACTGACACTCTTTCAGCTGAGGTTACAGGTTGGACCCCACCAGTTCAGTTTCAGGGCATGTCAGTTAGATGACTACCTCCCACAGTCTCAGTTTCAGTCTCAGTCTCATTCTCAGTAATAGAACTCAGATAGTTCATCAGAATATAGACTGTCAGATATAGTCAATTCAGATACAGTACGAAACTCAGTTAGTTCAATCAGATTCAGGACTGTCAGATACAGTCACTCATGTTACCAGTTATATCAGTTATCAGAACTCATGTTATTAGTATTCAGCTTCAGGACTGTCAATACAATCAACCAGATCAGTTCTTCATAATCAGAACTGTCAGAAATAGTTATTCATGTAACAGTAATATAGTTTCAGTCCTTCAATACTCAGTAATATAGTATCGATTCCTCACTTATCAGGGACTCAAATATCAGGATCAGTAAACTCAGTTATTCGGTATCCAGTATTCGTAAACTCAAATATCAGTGAATCCATGTTATCGGTAGACTCAGTAGTCAGAACCTAGTATTCAGCCTTATCACGATCTTAGTTTCAATTACGTATTCATGCATGTATTCTCACGTTCATATCATTCAGTCAATTAGTATTGTTCATGCATATGAAACCTTTGCATTCATCCTACCTCACTTGTATACCAGTACATTTCAACGTACTGGCGTATTTGCACTATGGTATTTTATTTTACGCCATAGGTTTAGGAGCACGAGATCCAGAGCGTCAGTAGCATTCCAGATTTTAGCAGACAGAGTTAGCAGTGAGTCCTCATCATTCGAGGATAATATTATTTGATTAGTTTATTCTTTCAGTACTTATTTATCTCAGTAGATGGAGTTAGTTAGGGACATGTCCCATCAACTCCTTATTCAGACAGTTTAGAGGCTTTCAGACCACAGCATGTCAGACAGTTACTTCAGATTTATTTTGGTATTAATTGTACCATTTTTCATACATTAGTTTATCAGATGTTTATTCAGTTTTGAACCTTATGGACTTACAACTTCTATTCCGCATTTTTCAATGTATGTATATATATATACCATATATTATGCAGTGTACAGGTACAAATATCAGTCATGGGTTAACTTGTGGTCCTTCGGGGGCATAAGCACCGTGTAGCATTCCGGGTACCAGATTCAGGGCATTACAATTCACAATCAGAATATAGCGGTACCTCAAACCTTTTGATTTTCTTCGAACTCACTCAACGGGAGATGATCACACAGAGGTTTTAGGATCAAGAGAAATATTTTTTCAATGTAGAATTTCTCTTTCATTCTACATGAGGAAAAAAGTTCAGGTATTCTTAGCCATCAAATGCCTCTTCGGAATGGAAGCAATGGTTCATGGAAGGGTGTATTATTTCGGAACAGTCATGTCTGTCCATTACAAAATAACATGTATTTTCTAAACAGTCAAAGCCGATCAAACAATCATCCCTTTTCCAAAATAGTGTGTCTTTTCCTGGAAGGGTTGTGTTCCTCTATTTTCCATTCACACATTTAACTTGAACCCAACAATCCCCCTCATGAACGTGGAATGACTATTCTTTATAAAAATTAACAGACAAATATGTGATTAGCAAGCAAAGACTGGTTGCATCCTTTACCTATAGTAAATACGTATCCACTCGTGGATTTTATTTCATTTGATCCGGTGATCCAATTTGCATCACTATATCCTTAAATTACCGCTGGATACCCCAAAACTTTTTTCATTGCCATCCAATGTATTTTATTGGGATTACTCGTGTACCGACTCAATTTAGTAATAACACATGCTATATCTGGCCGTGTACAATTCATGATATACATTAAACATTCCAACACTGTTTTGTAATACAACTGTGAGTCACTTTCACCTTCATTCTTTTGAAGTGCAAAGCTCACGTCCAATGGAGTCTTGGCAATACCTAAATTTAAATACTTGAACTTGTCAAGTACCTTTTCAATGTAATGAAACTGTGACAACACCAACCCTTGTGGAGTTCTATGGATTCTTATTCCTAAGATAATGTCCATAACTCCAAGGTCTTTCATATCAAACTTGCTCTCAAGCATTTGTTTCGTAGCATTTATGTCAGAATTGTCTCTACTGATGATCAACATATCATCCACATACAAAAAACAATGAACTTGTGATTTGGAGTGTCTCTAATGTAAACACATTTATCACATTCGTTTATCTAAAATCCATTTGCCAACATGGTTTGGTCAAACTTTGCCGGCCACTGTTTAGGTGCTTGTTTTTGTCCATAGAGTGACTTAACAAGTCTGCGCATCTTTTTTTCTTTATCAGGAACCACAAAACCCTCAGGTTGTTTCATGTAAATTTCTTTCTCTAAATTTTCATTTAGAAATGTTGTTTTCACATCCATTTGATAGATTTCAAGATCATATACCGCCGTCAAGGCAATTAACATCCAAATCAATGTTATCCTTGTTACAGGCGAGTATGTATCAAAATAATCAAGGCCTTCCTTCAGTTTGAAGCCTTTTACTACAAGTCTTGCCTTGTATTTGTCAATAGTATCATCCGCTTTCATTTTTCTTTTGAAGATTCATTTAGAACCTAAAGGTTTATTTCCTGGAGGAAGATCAACCAACTTCCACGTATGGTTGCTCAAGATTGAATCAATTTTACTATTGACGGCCTCTTTCCAAATGAATGAGTTTGAAGACGACATCACCTCTTTAAATGTTTGAGGCGTGTTTTATAAGAGAAATATTACAAAATTCGATCCAAACGAAGTAAACGTTCTTTGATGTGTACTACGTCTTGGATTCTCACAATTATATACATCCTTACTTGGTTCATCTTGAGGTAGTTTAGACCCTCCTCTAGACTGTTCATGTCTAGTTTTATATGGATAAATGTATTCAAAGAACTCAACATTCTCTAATTCAATTACCATATTTTCATTGATATCCGATGTTCAAATTTATGAACCAAAAACCGACATACTTTACTACTTTTAGCATATCCTATGAATATACAGTCCATTGTCTTAGATCCTATCTTTACCCTTTTAGGCATAGGAACTTGGACTTTCTTTAGACACCCCTACACGTTGTAATATTTCAAGTTAGGTTTCCTTCCTTTCCATTCATAGAATTAATTGTGTGTTACTATGGGTCACTCTATTGAGTATTTGGTTAGCTATAAGGATAACTTACCCCCACAAGTTTTGCGGTAAACCTAAACTTATTAGTAAGACATTCATCATTTTCTTTAAGGTTTGATTTTCCTTTCCACAATTCCATTAGATTAAGGTAAATACGGGGTCGCATTTTGATGGATAATTCCATTCTCTGCACATATTTCCGCAAAGGGAGATTCATATACTCCGCCCCTATCACTTCTTATCATTTTGATCTTTTTCTCTAACTGATTTTCAACTTCTATTTTATATTGCCTATGTGTCTATTACTTCATCCTTACTGTTTAGCAAATACACATAACAGTACCTATTGCAATCGTCAATAAAAAATATAAAATACATTTTCCCATCACGAGATGGTGTTGATTTCATATCACAAATGTCAGTGTGTATTAAGTCTAAGAGATTGAAATTCCTTTCAACAGACTTATACGAATGCTTAGCATACTTTGATTCCACACATATTTAATATTTTGATTTATTTCACTCAAAGTTTGATAAAACTTCTGCGTTAATCAGTTTTCACAAAGTTTTGAAATTGATATGTCCTAATCGTTCATGCCACAATTCATTAGATCTAAGCAAGTAAGAAGAAATAAAACTTTTATTGATTTTAACTGTCATTGCATTCATCTTAAATAGGCCCTCGGTGAGGTAGCCTTTTCTGACGTACACTTTCCCTTTGCTAATTATAATTTTGCCGGAAATTAATACACATTTGAATCCATTTTTATCAAGAAGTGATACAAAAATTAAATTCTTTCTTAACTCCGGTACATAAGGGACATTGTTGAGAGTCAACACTTTGTCTGACGTTATTTTCAAACAAACTTTTCCTGTCCCTTCAACTTTTGCAGATGCGGAGTTTGCCATATAGATTTTTTTTTCACCTTGAGCCATAGCGAATGCAACAAATAACTCTTTATTTGCACAAACGTGGAAGGTGGCACCAGAATCCATCCACCATTCTCGAGGATATCCCACTAGGTTACATTCAGAAAGCATGACACATAGATTGTCCATTTCGTTCTTGGATTCAACCATATTTGCTTGACCCTTCTTTTTGCTTTTCTTTGGGGCACGACAATAAATTGACTTGTGGCCAATATTTCCAAAATTAAGGCATTTTCCCTTGAATTTCTTCCTAGGTTGATTTCTTTCTTGTCTAGCTTTATTTCGCTTTTTTGAGTTGTTGGAGTCATCTTCTACAATGTTAGCTCCACTTATTGCAGAATTTCATTTCGACCTCCTCTCTGCGGCTTTGTTGTCTTCCTCTATGTACAACTTCACAATGAGGTCTTCGACTATCATCTCCTTTCATTTGTGTTTCAAGTAATTCTTGAAGTCCTTCCAAAAAGGTGGCAACTTTTCTATGTTCAAATAAGGTATTCACTAAAGAATACCTTCAGCAAGGAGATCGCGGATGATGACTTGCGATTCCTATACTTGAGAAATGACAGTCTTTCTGTCAATCATTTTGTACTCAAGGAGTCATGCAACAAAGAACTTCTTGGTTCCCGCATCCTCAGTCTTATATTTCTTTTCCAGCACATTCCACAATTCTTTAGATGTCTTCATTCCACTATAACTGTTGTATAAGTCATCTTGGAGGCCACTTAGGATATAATTCCTACATAGGAAATCAGAATTTTTCCATGTCTCTGTTATGATGAAACGCTCCGTGTTCGAAGTTTCTTCGGGCACTTCTGGAGCATCTTCTGATATAAACCTTTGCAGACATAAGGTTGTCCGATAGATGAACATCTTTTGTTGCCACCTCTTAAAATCAGTTCCAAAAAAATTCCTGGGCTTTTCTGCTAGTGCCATAGAATGTGTCGCAGTTGTGCAACTGGTTGTAGCTACATTGGTTGCTGCCATACTTTTCACACCATCAACATGACCGTCTGCAGTCATTTTTTCTATCACAAAGAGACAGACAACTTTAGTATATCAAAATACTAATTACAAGTTTATAGTAGCTTTAAACAGTACTTGTTTCTAGTTTAATGATGAAGTTTTTTTATCTTTCAATCGTTAACCAAATGAACTTTAACTTGTGATAAAGTTGTTTATTTCTTCAAATCACTTGTTAAGTTCAAACGTAGTAGAAAGCATAAAGCTTTAATCTCCAAAAACTAAACTCTACAAATTATGGAAAAAAAACTTTAGTGAAAAGAAAATTTCACCAAACAAGCAAAAAATATATATATTTTTTCCAAATTTAATTCCTTAAGAATGTTGTTTCGGGTGCACATTCTGTATGTTTGCACAAACACTTTAACACAAGTTCAAGATTATATCAAGAACACTTATGAAGTTTTAACACCTTCAACACAAGTTCATCAAGAACTTTCAAAGAGGTGTGTTATTTAAAGAAGCAAAATGAAGTAGAAATAGAGAAGTCCTCCGAATTCACGGAGTGTTCTTAAGAAATTAATTCCCCTCAAGTACCCGAGGTTGCAAAATTTTTCCTCCTAGGATAAAATGGCTTCACAATCAAAATGTAGAGGTACCTCAAACCTTCTGATTTTCTTCGAACTCACTCAACAGGAGATGATCACACAGAGGTTTTAGAAGCAAGAGACATGTTTTTTCAATGTAGAATTTCTCTTTCATTCTACATGAGGAAAAAAGTTCAAGTATTTATAGCCATAAAATGCCCCTTCGAAAAGAAAGCAATGATTCATGGAAGAGTGTATCATTTCAGAACATTCATGTCTATCCGTTTTGAAACAACATGTTTTTTTGAATAGTCACATCCGATTGAACAATGACTCTTTTTCTGAAACAGTGTGTCTTTTTCTCGAAGGGTTGTGTCCCTCCATTTTTCATTCACATCAATTGAACCCAACATTTAATACTTACTACAATTTAGTAGTGAAATATTAAAGCACTTTCCTTGTCCTATTTAGGTCATTGGAATCGAATAATTACAAGACGACATAATTATGGAGATCCTCAATAGGTTATCCATTTGATATCTTATTCAATTTAAATGTGTTTCAAAATTATACAACAACAACAACA
This sequence comes from Capsicum pubescens, assembly GCA_030864215.1. Taxonomy (NCBI): domain Eukaryota; kingdom Viridiplantae; phylum Streptophyta; class Magnoliopsida; order Solanales; family Solanaceae; genus Capsicum; species Capsicum pubescens. Next base: position 265,011,560 of record CM061547.1, on the reverse strand, counting down.
TACTCAGTGTATTCCCACATAGTAGGGTCTGGGGAGGGTAGAGTGTACGCAGACCATACCACTACATCAGATGAAGTAGAGAGACTATTTTCGATAGACCCCCGACTTAGGACCGATAGAAGTATAACAGACACAAAACATAAATGCATATAAACTAGTACAATCTGCAAAATAAACTAATGCCACTAACTATAAGATAATAATACATCCATAAGATAATACTAAAAACTATCTGAACGAAACCATAGACAACACTCAACACCACACACAAGAAACTTCATACACAAATAAATAATGCTCCCCTACTATTACCGACTCACTCTCACACCCTAACCCTCTACCCTAATCCACGTTCTCCATACCTTCCTATCAAAGGTCATGTCCTTCGTAAGCTGTAACTGCTCCATATCATGCCTAATCACCCCCTTCCAATATTTTTTCAGCCTACCTCTACCACGCCTAAAACCATCCATAGCCAGCGTCTCATACCTCCGCACTGGAGCATCAGAGCCCCTCCTCATCACATGCTCAAACCAACGTAACCTTACTCATCGTATTTTGTCCTCCATCGAGGACTCTACTACCTTCTCCAAAATAATCTCATTTCTTATCCTCTCTTTCCTGGTATGGCCACACATCCATCACAATATTCTCATCTCCACCACCTTTAACTTTTGGATGTGGGAGCTCTTAATTGGCCAACACTCCGCTCCATACAACATAGCCGATCGAACTGCCACTCTGTAGAAATTTCCTTTAAGATTCGAGGGCACCTTTTTATCACATAAAACTCCCAAAGATAGCCTCCATTCCAACCACCCCGCTCCAATACGATGCATATATCTTCATCAATCTCACCATTACCCTGAATCATAAACCCCAGATACTTGAAAATCTCCCTCTTCTGAGTAGTCTGGGAGTCCAACTTCATAACCACGTCAGCCTTCCGTGACACCTTACTAAACCTACACTCCAAGTACTTCATCTTGGTCCTACTTAACCGAAATCATTTAGACTCAAGGTTCTATCTCCAACATATCATTAACTCCTTCCCGAGTCTCATCAATTAGTACCACATCATACACAAATAACATACATCAAGGAACCCCCCTTGAATATGTCGTATCAAAACATCCATCACCAAATCAAATAAAAAGGGCTAAGAGTCGATCCCTGATTCAACCCTATCAAAATAAAAAAGTGCTTCGAATATTTACCTACCATCCTCACCCAAGTGTTCGCGCCATCATACATGTCCTAAATTGACCTAGTATACGCCACAGGTACCCCTCTAACCTCCAAGCACCTTTACAGAATCTTTTTGGGAACTCTGTCATATGCTTTCTCAAGATTAATAAATACCATGTGCAAGTCCTTCTTCCTTTCCCTAAGCTAATTTACTAATCTCCTCCTGAGGTGAATGGCCTCAGTAGTTGAGCGACCTAGCATGAAGTTGAACTAATTCTCAGAGATAGTCACTCTCCTTCTCAGCCTCAACTCTGCCACCCTTTCCCAAACCTTCATAGTATGACTCAACAACTTAATACCTCTATAGTTGTTGCAACTCTGGATGTCTTCATTGTTCTTATACAAAGGAATTATCATACTCTACCTCCATGCTTCAGGAATCTTTGCCTCCCTAAAAAAATGTTAAATAATCTTGTCAATTACTCCAAACCTGCCCCGCCAATATTCTTTCAAAAATCCACTGGAATCTCGTCTGGCCCGATCGCCCTACCCCGAAGCATCCTGCGAATAGCTCCCTTGACCTCCTTAACCTTGATACGCCTACAATAACCATAGTCGCGACACTCCTCGAATTTCTCCAAGCCCCCCAACACGAAACCTTTGTCCCCCTCGTCGTTTAAAAATTTATGAAAATACGACTGCTACCTTTTTTTAATGAGGGCATCCTCAACCAACACAGTACCATCCTCTCCCTTGATGCACTTCACTTGGTCAAGGTCATAAGACTTTCGACCCCTGGCCTTATCAAGCTTATAAAACTTTTTATTCCCGCTTTTCTCCTCTAAAGTTGCATACAAGCTCTCAAAAGCTGCCGACTTTGCTGTCGTAACCATTAACTTAGCCTCTTTCTTAGCTACCTTATACTCCTCCTTATTCATCCGTCTCTCCCTATCATGCTTTCTCTCTACCAACTTAGCATAAGCCACCTTCCTATTAACCTCTTCATTCCACCACCAGTCCCCTTGATGCTTGTTAAAACAACCTCTCGAGACACCCAAAACCTCTCTAGCAGTATTTCTAATGCAGCTGGCAGTTGACTCCCACATACTATCCATATCCTATCTACTCTCCCAAGACCCCCTTCTCCTCAATTTATCCCCCATCTCCAAAGCACTAGCCAAAGTCAAGCTACCCCACTTAATCCTGGGCTAAAGACATTGATCTCTGATCCTTATTTTGTGAAGAAACATCTCAACCGTGTAAAAAATGATCAATATTCCCAATAACTTCTTATTAACCAATATTCCATTGTGGATAATACATCTTTCATGTATACTTGTCCTTTATCGTCCGTTCAATTGGTTGACAATATGAACAAATGGTACGCAGGTTAAATTATTAATTTTGGGCATATTACTATCTCCTACTTTTAGTTTTGAGCTTATGTTATGTTCTCTAACAATCAAGTAACATAAGAGGGACAAATATACTCTTGAACTATGAGAAATGGATATATAGATATCCTTCATCATATTTTGGATACACATATGCTCCTACCGTTAATGGAATGATACGTATATCCCCTCACACTAATGATAGGGGCATATCTGTATCCAAAGTATGACGAAGGGTATATACGTACCATTTATCATAATTCGAGGGTATATTTATTCCTTTTTTATTTTACTTTTTTAATCCCAAATAATTAATCAAAATCCACTACCCAACCTAATAAATCCACTACCCGATCCGATCCCAATTAAAATTCAAGACATGACTATCTGACAAAAGCATTTGTTTCACCCCTATAACAATGTACAAACATAATACAGTAACACTTAATACTATCAATTTTTTTTTAAAAAAATCACAACCCATAACACCCAAAAACAACACCAAATAAATTGAACCCCTCACATTTTAATTTTCAGTAAAATTCTGTTGGAAAAACACTACTAACCATCGATCAACACCACATATCCATCGTTTCGGTCGAATTGAAAACACTCCACCTACGAATCATCGATTTACCCCTAGATCCAGCTACCTCCATCCTAATCTCCACCCCCTCCAAACAGTAAACACCAACTAGTAGCCACAACCAATTACTCTAATTTGTTTGGGGCTCACAATTAATTGAAAATAGAGGGAATATCGGGTTTGGAGCAAAATGTAGAGATCGGATTGAGTTGGTTTGAAATAGGGTTCGATGAATTTATTGGGTCAGGTAGTGGTTTTGAGTTAAATATTTGAGATTAAAAAATTAAAATAAAAAAAACAATATACCCTCGAACTATGATAAATGATACGTACATATCCTCCGCCATACTTTTGGGATTCATATATTCCCCTAACGTTAGTGTGAGATGCATATATGTACCATTTCATTAATGTAGAGATATATGTATACTCAAAATATGACGGAGGGTATATACGTACAATTTATCATATTTCAAAGTTATATTTGTTCTTTTTCCGATCAAGTAAAATTAACCTACAAAAACAATACATAACTTTCTTTATTGAAACTAAGTCCTAAACTTCAGGAGTGGAAATGCAAATAGCTGAAAGAGAAAGTCCCAATTAAGGCTTATGAAGGGTCACAGTCAATGATGAATCCACTTGTAACTAATTCCGACATCTTTTTATCAAAAAATTTCATTATGTAAAATATTTTATTTACATAAATAATTTCATCTTGCTATAAATGTATTTACATTATAGTAAATTTTTATCAAGAATATAGATAAGATCTACCAAGATCTAGTTAATATCTATCAGGATTTGAAGTATCTATTTTTATCTTTTAGAGAGAAACTAGGAGTAATTTCTCCTATAAATAGAGGATTTTTATTCATTGTAAATCATCCTTAAGGACATCAAGAAAATCCCTCAAGATAAATAAGAGTTACTCTCTATTCTCTCTCAACTCTTCTTTTTTATTTTATATTATTTCATAACACGTTATCAGCACGATACTCTAACCAACTGAGTCAAGATGATAAATCTAAAGGTAATTTGAGATTATAAATCTAAAGGTAATTTCAAGGTTAGTAATTCCTTATATTATTTGTCTTTTGCTACTAATGATATAATTATTGTTGGATTTGAGAAAAAATAATTAATTTGGAACTACTTATGCTTTAAATTTATTCATGAAGAATAATATTATTAAAAGAAATGATGATGAATTTAAGTCTAATCTCATTAAGAGGGTAAGACATTGGGTTAAAAGTTCCAATGCACCATGATGATAAGATGTTGGGTTCAAAGTCCCATTGAGTTATAGCCTAAGACACCTTTATATGGATAAGATATTGAGTTTGAATCTCAATGCACCATATTAATGATATTATGATGGCTAAAATAAAATAATGGGTGTTTGGTGAAAAGTCATGAAATATATTCCATAGATATGCTCTATTTCATGAAGTGAATATGGTAGCAATATATGATAGATTCCATGAAGTGAATATGGTAGCAATATATGATGAATTTGAAAGTTGAGAACTTGATCCATAAGGAATGTGATAACAGTGCATAATATGTTTGAAAGAAGACAAGCGATTGAATGTAATAATATAAGCGTGAAGGAACAATATGATAATAATCATCAAAATTGATAATATTTTCACACGCTTATTATGACTATAGGATATGTTAGAGAAAAATTCTCTACATTATATGTATGCCTCGATTTGCTCCTGAAGTAACAATATCATAAAAGAGGTTACAAGCTATCAAAATTTGATAGACTTAGGACACAATTCTATTCTATTTCTGGGGAATGAGGATTTTGATTGTTTCAATACAAATGTGCACTTGATGGTGATGGTATCACAACTCACCTCCGAATTAGGCAGAATAACTAAGAAGAGTTATTTTGAAATCTACTTCTAAAGTAGTAAATTTGAAAACTTATTCATGTAATAGTAAATCTGAAATTTACTAAAGCAAAAAGGCACATGTCATGGTAAACTTGGATTTTACTAGTATAAAAGTTCATAAATTGACATGAATGATTGCTCCATTCCGAAAATGTGCATATTGAGTATTAGACATATGTTGAAGAAATAGAAGATTCTTCAAGAATTGTTTATATTGCTTGTTCTCATAGAAAGTTGGTTGGCCCAACTAATGTTGGGATTTGATTCCTCAAAATCTGAAAAGTATAAAAGATGAATATGGGTCCGTTCACCAGTCATGTGATCTATTAAGATGCATCGATATAAGATGATCACTTGTACGTTTATTTTCAACCTGCAGTTTGACATTCATAAAGTTGCTGCTCAATAAAATTGAGTTAAGGACATGATTTTCAGATTGTGTAATCAAGATTATTTATTTTGATAATGTTGGTTTGACATTGAATTTATTTGATAAATAACTGAATCATTACTAATGAGAACAAAACTTCATGTGTTGGTTTGAAATATGATATATTATATATAAAAGTACTTGTATGCATCAAATCAATAAATTATAAATTATTTTTCCTCAAAGTTGGTTCTGAGTCAGAAACCACACATTGTCCATCTAATAATTTTGATGTGCAGTATACGATTAATGAATATACCATGATGTACAAAGATGGATTCCTCAAAGAAAATGGAGAAGGTAAGTTAGTTTTCCTAACATAAGGGGGAGATTATAAGCGGCTATGAAATATGTTAGGAATTATCATCAGATCCTCATTCAAAAGATAATTCAAGTCAAATGCTAAAAGCATCTCATATTTAAGCTGCAAGTGCTCCTATTTTATGTCCCTAAAGGAAAAAGTTTGTGCATGCATGAAGCATGGTAGACCAATCAGTTCCAAATGAAATGATCCTTAAAAAGGATAAGGAGCAAATAATCGTAATAAGAAGGTAATGTGCTCTTAAAGACAAGGCAACATAAAACTTCATGAAACCTTATGAAAGGTTCAGGTACATGAAGATAATGAAGTGATAAGATCTCAAAATGTTATGTCACATTGCGAACCGATACAAACTGAGAAACCGTCGACGTTATCTTTGATATAATATTGGCGCAATATTGTAAAAAGATTACGCGGATCTGAATTCTACGTTTATTTAAGCATGCTGACGTAAAAATATTTATCAAGTGACATGAAGGATGCATCTTGGTAAGCATAAAACTTATTTGATTTGTAGTCCAGACACTTGAAGCTTTCGCACATGATATGCTGAATATTGTCACTTGACAAAATTTATATCAAAACTTTTTAAGGATTCAATGTTTGAAGCATATAAAAGTTTTTAGGAAACTTATTTATAATCCTTATATTGTATAAGATTATAGCTTAAAAATTATTGAAACTCTTGGAGAGTTTTCAAAAGCAATAGATTATTTGCTGAAATAAGAAATATACCAATTTGGATTGGTTATGACATACCATATCTTAGTGCAATTGGTGCACTCATGTATGTTGCAATATCACAAGGCCTGATATAGCCCTTTTCGGTTAATTTATTAGTAAGATATAGTGCTACTCCTACTAGGAGACATCGAAATTAGATCAAACACATATACAATACCTAAAAAGACTATCTATATGGGCGTATTTATTCTAAAGTTTGCAGTCCCAATTATATTGATCATGTTGATGTTGGGTACTTATCTGATCCACATAAAACTCAATTTCAAATAGGCTACATGTTCATATGTAGTGGTACTTCCATATCTTGGAGATATACAAAGCAGTCTATCTAGCACTTCATCGAATCATGTTGAAATAATAGCTATCCATGAAGCAAGCTGAGAACGTGTATGACTGAGATCCATGGTATATCTCATTCGATAAAAAATGTGGTTTGAAATGTGACAATGTACTCATAATTTTATACGGAGATAATGCAGCATGCATAACACATCTTAAGGGAGGATTCATAAAATGAGATGAACGAAGAACACTTCATCAAAGTTTCTCTATACACAAGAGTTACAACATAATGATGATATTAACGTGCAACATATTCGTTCGAGTAACAATATGACTGATTTATTCACCAAGTCTCTTTCAACTACAACTTTCAAGAAGATGGTGCATAAGATTCGGATGCAAAGGCTCAAGGATGTTCTCATTAGGGAGAGTTAATACGCGTTGTACTCTTTTCCCCTTACGAGGTTTTGTCCCACTGAGTTTTCCTTGTAAGGTTTTTAATGAGTCAACTTATATGCATATTGTTAGAGATGTGTACTCTTTTTCCTTCACTAGATTTTTTTTCACTGACTTTTTTCTAGTAAGGTTTTAATGAGGCACATTATCTATCAATTAGACATTCAAGGAGGAGTATTTTAAATGTATTTACATTTTAGTGAATGTCTATCAAGAATATAGATAAGATCTATCAAGATCTAGTTGATATCTATCAGGATTTGAAGTATCTATATAAAGAGAAACTAGGAGTAATTTTTCCTATAAATAGAGGAGTTTTATTCATTGTAAATCATCCTTAAGAACACCAAGAAAATCTCTATAAATAAGAATTACTCTCTATTCTCTCTCTACTCTTCTTCTTTATTCTATATTATTTCATAACAATCTCACAGTTGTTTTATTACATTATGTCTCAAACACATATATCTAAATTTTCCATTGAAAATTTTAATTTTTACTACAGCATTATAGCTTGCAACCACAATATATATAAATAATACAAAAGTTGGTTTTATTCGAATTAAACTACTCACTAAGGAGTCGTTTGGTAGAGTGTGTTAAAAAATCAAATACATGTATTACACTTGTGTATTAGTAATACCTTGTTTGATTTTTTTTTTAGCCTATATATAATTAATATTTGCATTAGTTACACATCATATTTTGCATTAAGCAATGTATTATTAATACTATCATTTTCTATGTATTAATAATACAAAAAATTTTAATACATGCATTAGCTTATTAAAAACAAAGTTACCCCTCAAATCCCTACTAGAATATTTTTTCCAAATCATTTTCCATCATACTTTATCTATCTTCTCTGCACTTTACCTCTAACTCTTTTATATTAGCCATGGAAAAGCAAGGTAATTTTCACTGGATCTTCTTCTTTTTCTCCGTCAATCAACTATTACTCTTCTCCACTAGAATTGAATGTTTGGTTATTGGGTATGAATTTGAAATTGAATTCTTTATATTTTGAGGTTACGAATCTAGAAAAAGAGGGGTTGGGTTTGAAGTTTTGGATTTATTTGAGGAATTGGTGGAGGGATTGAATGTTGAAGGTCCCAATTTCATTGATCTAGGCTTTAATAAAAAAGCAGAAAAAGAAAGTGTAAAGGGTATTTTTGTCAATAAATATTTTCTTATAAAAATATATAACATATGTTATTTATAATACATCAAACCAAATAGTGTATAAGAATTAATGTCAGCATAACTAGTATAAACATAACTAATACCAACATTACTGATGCAAACATTACCAATCCACCCTATTGAGTATTTCTCTAGCACACTCTACCACACGAGCCCTTAGAGTTATCTTGACCACTTAATCTCATCACCAACCAACTCAAAATAACATTCTATTTAGCGGACTTTTATGCAAAGCCCCCCACCCCGCCCACCCCGCCCCAATAACACATAATTACTATAACTAGAACTCAATATGCATAACCTCATACTTTCAAATATTTGAGGATAGTGGGAAAACTTTTTCTACAGAGTACAGCGTAATACAACAATACCTTGTCCCATGGGCAATATGTACATTTGCCAAAGACAATACTATGTTGTAAAGCTGAACAGAATCTATATGATTTTCTAAATATTAGAAACTTGTTGAATTTCAAAAAAAGTACCGAAGAGGAAGGAAACAGTGTGAAGAATCCATGATGCTCTAACCATCCATGCATAATGTTTCACTTTTCACCAATGTCAAAAAGTTTTCATGTAGTGCAAGATCTTAAGTTCCTTATTAACCATCTAAACATGCTGAAACATGAGCAACAATTCCAACACAACCAAAACATTAGGCTCATGACTTGCAACAATTGCACTCCTTTTCTATCAAGCAAGTATGTATAGACCAGCTTCGTGGTAACTTCAACAAGGTGAACTGGAGAAAATTAATTTGCAACAACTATGAATGCCCAAGATGGATTTTCATTCTTCGTATGGCAATCATGGAGAGGTTGCTTAATAGAGACAGGCTTGCCAAATGGGGAGTAACTGATGTTGTTTTGTATCCTCTTTGTGGTGTATACGATGAATGTCATGACCACCTGTTTGTACAGAGGTTTTTTTGGTTCACTTGCTTATTTGATTGTATAATATCTCATCTGTTTACATGCATTTGTTTTATAGTCTCATGATCCGTTCAAATGATATACTATCGTTTACATGTTCATATGCTATAGTTTTTTGCACGGATTACTCGCAAGATTAAGCAAAGGGATGAAACGTTTGAATTCGGATCCTATCTTGCCTTAGGATCCAATTGTTTGAGTTACTGTGAGCTGATTGTTTACTGTTATTGTGATTTCCACAAGGGGTTGGGAATTATGTGCACTCCGATGCTTAAACTTTGTACTTGACATTTACTTGGTAATAAACTATTTATTTACCATATAGAAATACTCAAAAACCATGTATCACCTAGAATAATGCAAGTGTTTACAGAAGTGAGTTTTAGTGCTTGTTTGGGATTGTTTATTTCGCAAAATAATCACTTATTTTGAGAAAAATATATTATTTTTTTTTTAAAAGAGGGTGCTTGATAAACTTGCAAAAGTGCAAAAATTTTTCTTTTGAGAAGAAATAGAAAATTTTTGCTTTTAAAAAAAAGCGAAAGCAGAAGTAGAAAATTATTTTTTTATGACAAAAATATCCCTGTCATACAAACACACAAATATATATATATATTCCTTATTAATTAATTAACATATCTTACAAGTTTGATTAACGTTTGATTTTTAAAATTTTACATTTTATATTTACGTCATAATTTTTTATGATTTATATATTGTTATTTATTTTCACTCGTTTTCTTTAAATAAATTTGAAAATATCATTGATAATGATGACTAAAGAATATATAAGTTTTTATTTTTTATTATTAGTGATAACAATTGACAGATGAATCACGTTACAAGATTGCATTTTGGTAGCACATATAAATTTTTTCTCAAATATTTAATTTTAAATAAATAATTCATTAAAAGTGACATATTTGTTACATTGTAGTGTATATATATGAATATGATGATTGCTTATTCATAGTAATTTTGACACAGTAAAAATATATATATAAAAAAAAAGATAACAAATAACAGATATAATTTTATTTTAAATATTTGTTATCATGTAGTATACGTGTATGAATGTGATTACTTAATTTTAGAATTGACACGATAAAAATATATCCAAAAGAAAAGATAACAAATAACAAATATAATCTCATTTTGATATTGGTAACATATAGTGCATGAAATTCAAATGAGACTTTCTATTTCTTTCACTCCAGTTTGGGATGTACAATTGAACGAATTATTGGAGTTGTAGACACCTAATTTTGTCCCTCCCGAAGTTCAATTTTATCCATTTTTAGCTTACCTTACAACGCTCCCTCACTCATGCAATTATACCCCCACAATAATACAAAAATAACAAATTCCCTAACAAATTAACAACCTAACTATCCCTACCCCACCTCAATACCCACGTCACCCCTCACCCCACTCAACTTTTCCTCATCTTTTCTTTCCATAACAGATTCCATTTGAAAAAATGGATACACTCACCTCGCAGTTTCCACTGTATTCCACATATTGCAATACACAAATAAAGAGGGGACCACAGGGAAACAATAGCAACATCCATGATTCTCTCCATAAGGGACCCACTTCATTTTTCCCAATATATTCCATTCTCCTATTGGTTCAACGGAGGGAGCATCTTCACTGGACACAGAATTATACACACCTCACATACACAAAACCATCAACATACACAGATAACACATACGGCAGGGGAAAGATTCCATTTTTCTTCTCCATTGAGGATAAACATATACAGTAACACAAGAATTCCTCACAATAGGCGCACACACTCATCCTCACCATACACACAAATTGCAACACATACCAGAAGATACAAAAAAAAAAAAGAGAAAGCACGAACTTCATTTTGCCTGGCTTTATTTTTTTCTTCTCAAGCTCAAATCGTACACACATCCTCACTGATATGCACGCGCACAGCCATCTCCAAAAACACATAGTAAGAGAGGTCGAAAGAGATAGAGCATCGAGAGAAGAGAGAAACTGACAGAGAGATAGAGAAAAGGGAGAGACACAGGGAGAGAGGGAGAGAAAAGGGTCAACGGGGCCAAAAAATTATCTGTATTCTTCGAGTTCCTCCAGCGCCGAGCTCGCTGGAGCTCCGGCGAAGTGCTAGCAGCGACCCAGCTCCCTCTTATCACCAAACCCATCAAAAAATGGTACCTCCTCACTGGAGTCAACACTGTTTTAGACTTAAAATTAATTGGGAATTTGGATTCAGAAACTAGGTTCGATACGAGTTGGATTTTAGATTTTGTTGCGGTTTTGAATCGGTCGTTCTTATTCAGCTTCGGGCTTTGATTTCTGATACTGAGTTGGATTCGGGCTCGTCATTGAGGTTTTCTGATTCGAGATTTTTCAGCACGCGGATTCGTCTTCTCGATTGACTGATAATTGGAATAAAATCATCATTGAGGTCCATTTCTACCTTTTTCCTCTTTTATTTCATTGTTGATGGAATATGGTGCATTAGATGGAATCTCGTGTGTTGTTTGATCTTGATTGGTGATAAATTGCTACTTTGATATTGACTTGTTACTTAATTTCGTTGAAGAGTAGTTGTGGATCGTTGAAATAGAGATCGTGAATTGTGAAAATTTAGTGTTAAAAGGGATGTTGGAGCGGAATTGATAAATTGATAAAATAGTGAATTTAGATTAATTTTGGTTTAATTTGGTAATAGCATGATAAGTCGGAAGTAATAGGAAAACGTATGTTGGGTAGGAAAAATTTAGGATTTGTGATTGTTGAATGATGAAATGTGTGTGGAACGGTTTTGATTTATGAATTGGGATCTATTGTATTTATTTTGGCCGGGGAATGCCCCGAGGGATTTGTATTGATTTATTTGGGAAATGCCCCGAAGTACCATGTACTTGAAGACGACGCACAATCAAGGCCCGAAACGTCGGGCGGAGAAAGCAATGGAGTATAGTTTAGAATTAGCATAGAATAGAGTAGGTTTATATTTTTGCATTTTTCTATTTCGGGATTGTAATAATCGGACTGGACACTATAATTTTGGATTTGTTTTGTTTGTTTGTTTGATTGATTGTTTTGTGTGATTTCGTGTGGTTTATATATTCATAATGCCAAAATAGCCTATACACTCCACCAAGAGACCGTGGTCAAACCACGGGATCGAGGGGTGCCTAACACCTTCTCCCCGGTCAACAGAATTCCTTAGCTGAAATCTCTGTTCGCGGATCAGTTTAGAAGATTCAAAAATGATTTTAGAAAAAAGATTTTCCAAGGTGACTTGGCACACCCGATTATGCCAAGTCGCGACTCTGAGTTTTGAATATAAAAGTTCTTTTCGAAATAAATTTTTTTTTTGTCACTTTAATAATAAAAACCCTTCCGAACCTTAAAAATTAATCTTTTTGGAGTTAAAAAGTGGTGTAACAGCTCTGGTGACTCTGCTGGGGAGATTTTTTTAGAATTCGAGTTTATTTTGGAGTTATATCGGCTTAGTTTGGCATTATAGGTGTATAAACATTATTTGTGTTATCGTTTGTTGTTTATATTATCATTGTTGAGTGCCTACGTGCTACGTGTTTACAGTTTTTCTCTTGTGTATTACCGCTTTATATCTAGCATCATCTGCATAACCCGAGTCATTTTTTTCTGCAACAAGTCCATAGTACACGTATTGTACACGACCTCTAGTTGAGTCACCCTTATTTTAAGAGGCGGAGCCCTCGGTTGTATGGAGTAGGTGGAAAGCAAAGCAGCCACTATCGACCATATGTTCCCCCGAACAACCATGTTAGTGAACCCCAGCGTAGATCAGCCTTTAGGTCATGCTTATGTGCATCATGTTAAAGACCTAGCGGGGCCCACTCGGTCCTTTATAGGAGACTCACCTCTAAAGCATCCCTACGTACTAAATGTTGCATCTCTGAGGGTAACGTGGTCATTTGACGGACTGATTTGGGGGAAAATATGTGTTAGAAATAAAGTGTGTAGGCAATGAAGAAAAAAAAAGAAAAAAGAAAAGTGAGTCAAAAAAGAGTTTCGTAGTTTATTTTTAGAGTTCTTTACGACTTTTGTTCTTCACAACCCAAAAATTTAAAAAAAAGTTTTTTTTTCTACCTTTTGCATTTATCTTCTCAAAAGAACAAAATTCAAAAAAAGATTTTTTTACCTTTTGCACTCATTTGTCAAAAAATAAAAGAACATCAAAAAGATTTTCTTTTCACAATTGTTGGTGTCGGTTTTATGTGAGGTGTCAAATTAAAAAATTTAAAAAGATTTTATCAGCATTGTTCATCGTTTGCCTTTGGTTGTGTCTCTTAAGTTAGGGTCAATCGGTTAGTTAATCCATAATTGTCCAATCTGGACGAACTACGCACCCCTGATTCTCCTCTTTCGGGATGTGAGATACGTAGGCAGCCTATTGTTGGTTTGGGGATCTTATTTAAAAACTTCAAAAAGATTTTTCTTCACTCTTTATTAGAGTAGATGTCATATATTTCTTTAAAAGAAAACTGCAAAAGATTTTTCTTTAATAGTTTCAAGTTTCATTTTCGTATGAAATTCAACATTGAAGACCCAAAAAGATTTCTCTTTGGTAATCATAGATTTCATTTTGTTTAGGAATGTTAAAGCTGAAAAATTCAAAAAGATTTTCGTCAATTCTTTTGAAAATTTGTTATTTTCTTTTCTTTTTAAAGTTTCAAGTAAAAGAAAAAAAAGAAAAAAAACGTTTAATTGGCCATTGTGACAAGACTTCATGAACTACGCACACCTGATTCTCCTCTCTCGGGAGTGAGATACGTAGGCGCCTTTCTTTGGTTCGGTGATTTTTTAAAAAAAAAGAAGAAGAAAAAAGAGGTTTTGAAAAAGTGTTGAACTTTAACACATTTGTTGTCTTTTGTTGAGTCAGTTTAAGGTGGTTGGTTTGTGGCATTCTGGCTGGTCCTTCACATCACACCAAATCGAAAGGGTTAGTTGTGACCAACAAAGATATAGAGAGTGACATCATAGATCAAACAAAAAATCAGGAAAATGAGAGTTTGAAGCAAGAGATTAGGAGGCTAAGACAACAAATGACAGAAATGCATCGAGCTTGGGCCAGTGGGTTGCCTGCTCCTCCATTTCCCTTTATTGATCCTACAAATACCTCGAGTTTTCCCCAAAAATCTCAAAGTCAGTTTTCTACTGTTGTTGATGCACCGTAACATGACTCAGAATTCATTCTAAGCCAAAAGCATCTCAATACTTCCACCACCTTTCCTCTAGCTTCTCAGCATAAGCCTGCTATATTCACAACACCACATGTCATCTATGATCTTGTTGCTCAATCCTCTACTGGGACTTCCACACTGGCTCGCCCAATGGTTGTGCATCCCCATGCCGCTAGTGAACTTATATTCAATACTCTTGGTGATCATTGTTATACTTCGATCCCGTTTTTAAGTTAACTGGACCACCAAAATTTCTTAACAAGAAGTCCAGTGTGCTAGAAGAGTCGAAGAAAATGGTTGAAAAAATGAAGAGCGCAGAAAATGCTATGAAAAATTCTCTAGGACCTGCGGGTAAAGAAGATGTTTCATTCAAAAACTGAGGCATGCCTTCAAGTGCTAACCTTCCTCCAATCTTTGAGAGGTCGAAATTTGAGGAGCAAGATGGTCATGAGGAATCCGTGAAACATTTGGGATAATATTGCAATTAATTAAGAAAACCTGGAAGGAAGAAGAATGAGAAAGATGACACTGCTATTGTAGTTGGAGAATGGGCACATCCAAGAAGATGACGTCGTCATTGTCTCCAGTCTCAAGCCTAAGTTCATACCTAAGCTCTCCATAATCACTCTCAAAATCCATTATACTCTGTTTCCCCACCTCTATATCTAGTATATTGCGCACAACCATATGTTCAACTCCCTCCTTACCCATAATAGTGCGCACCAACTCCTCAAAGTCATCCTCTAATTCCACAAACATCCCAAAGCCCTTCTAGGCCTGATGTTTGATCCAAGTTAAACAATAAAATGAGGTAGAAATTGAGGGATAGTTTCACAACAATTGGAGAATCGTATGCCAATTTATTTTAGAGATTGGCACAGGGAGGCATGATCACTCATCTCCTTGGGTATACTCCTGACCCGCATTCAAGAAGTTTTGATCCTAATGTACGATGTGCATATCATTCTGATGTTCAGGGTCACAATATTGAAGATTGTCATGCTTTGAAAAGATAAATTGAAAAGATGATTCAAGACAAATTGATTATGGTGCAAAACATTGACAGTGAGAAAAACTCTAGTCATGCTGATATGCAAACTAGTGGCTAAGATGTCAGGCTGAGCAATTGAGAAGTCACCCCTCTCCCTACTAGGAAAAGGTCTGGTAGTTTGTTTTGTTTTATTTTCTATTATCCAAATTATTTCAGGGTTGTAGTTCGGGATCTATCTTGTTTTATCCATTTGTCGTTATGTTCAAACCCTTCTATCTTTTATTTTAATTAAATGAAGTGTCCCTTTTTCCTTTGTGTTTTAAATATGTGTTGTTTGTTTGTTTTCTTTACATAGTACATTTTATGTTGATTCTAGTGATATGACATACTAGCGGAATTTTCGGTTAGATCTTAAGATCCCGTTTAAGCATTAACATTGAAACAGAGGGTTAAAGTTAGAAAAAGAGAGCATCTGAGAAAATAAATAGAGTGCTAAGACATTTGGTGACAAGTTCAAGCCTTCTTTGAAAATTAAGGCAATTATTTTTGAGAATCACAAGAATAGCTTGGTCATCAATTGAAAAACATTGCTCAATTAGGTCAAATAGCGGATATGTGATCCCGAGGGACAGAAAAATCAACTCCACGAAAGTATGATTCATTCGATGTGAGGAATGTACAATAAAAGTGGAGTGATATGTTGAACAAAGTGCAAGAGTAGTGACACACAAACTCAGTTAAAGTTAATGCTTAAAAAATATCACAAATGATCTTCATCTCTTACTTTCATATTGCATGATATGTACTTGCATTTTCAAGGATTTATATGACGAAAGCATTTCATTCTGCTATCCAAATATCGTGTCATCCTTTGTTTACCCCATTTGATCTTTAGTCCTATTTTCTTTCATACCCCTCTTTTGGAATCAAGATAGAGTCAGCAAAGCTCAAAAGAAAAGTGTCGAGCAAAATAATAGAGTCAGAAAAAGTATAAAAAAAAAGAGAAGAAAAAGGAAATATGTCCAAAAAGAAAAAAAATGTCAAGACAAATAGAATCAGAAAAATCCAAAGAGAAAAGAGTGTTGTCACACCCCTTTTTCGACTCAAAAAAAAAAGATATGTATTTTAAGGTTTGAAAGGATTTTTTATTAAAGTGACAAAATGAAGATTGGTTCCGAAAAAAGATTGTTTTTACATTCAAAATCAGAGTCGCCACTTGGCATAATCTGGTGTGCGAAGTCACCATTGGAAAATCCTTTTCGAAACCATTTGACTCTTTAAATCGATTTACGAACAGAGATTCCGGCTAAGGAATTCTATTGACCGAGGGGAAGGTGTTAGGCACCCCTCGATCCCGTGGTTCGACCACGGTCGCTTGGTGGAGCGTATCGGCTAATTTGACATTACAAATGTACAAACCACATAAACACACAAAACAAGCAAACAAATAAATCACACAAAATTCAAAACAAACAAAAATAATGTTCAGTCCAAATTATACAATCCAAAATAAAAGAGGTGCTGAAATATAAAACCTATTCTATTCTAAACTAATCCTAAACTAAACTCCACCCGATGTTTCAGGCCTTGATCACGAGCCTCTTTTGCGTACATGCTACTTCAGGGCATTCCCCGGATAAATTAATACAAATCCTTCGGGGCATTCCCCGGCCAAATGAGTACAATTTAAACTTTTCGTGCAATAAAGTAGAAAGTACCATTCACGCACATATTCAAACACTCCAATAAATCGTTATTCCTAAATTTGCCTAACCGGCCTACGTTTTCCTACCAAGTTCAACATATCACAATTCTATCATGTTTAACATTATCAATACATCAAAATTAATCAATATTCATTTTCCTCCATTTTTAATCCCCACCTTAATTCATTTTTAACCACGTGATTAACCCATTTCAATACACAATCCACCAATCGAGAATAACGAAAAATCACCAATCATGCTTAGCACATCACACACTCAAATGTCACCAACAGTTCACATCAACAAACTAACCACGGTATCGAATCACACGCGATCACAATTACATAAGAATTAAATAACAGAGAAGAAAGAATTGGACCTTAAATTTGAAGCTTTCAAACTCAATGTTATTCGAATAAAGAGAGTCCGCACCCGGAAACCTCGAGCCGAACCTTAACACCAACAATCCAACTCGATAAATAATGACCCGTTCACCGTCACTTTTCACGCCGTCACTGTTCACCGGACACTGTTCACTGGTACTGTTCACCGGTTACTGTTCACCGGTTACTTTTTTTTTTTTCGTTGTTGTTCTTGTTCTTGTGAGGAAGATTATTTGGTGATTCTTGTTATTGTGGAGAAGATGATGATCAAAGAATGAGCCCCCTTTTCCTCTTAGAATTTTTCTTTTATAATGGGCATGGATTTGTTATGATGTGGGAATTTTGGTGTGTCCCCCATATATTCTTTCTTTGTGGACAAGAAAAAGGAGGGGGGATCATATGGGTAGTTAGGGTAGGTGGAAGCTTTTGATTGGGTAGGTTGTTAGGATAAGATAAATTAGTTAGAGGTATTTTTTTGTTTATTTTTGTATTTTTGTGGGATATAATTACATGGGGCTGGACACATGGTAAGGTGAACTAAAAATGAATAAAATTAGACTTCGGGAGGGACAAAATTAGGTGTCTACATCATGCCCCCTTTGAATATAAACACAAAGTGTTTTCAGACAAAGAAGTAGACAGCGAGACCAAATTTTGACCCGACCATTATTCAAAGAAAGAAACAGAAGGAAGAAGGACAACCGGGTCTTGACTTAAGACATCCCACCTACTCACATTATGAGAGGATCGAGTGACAAGTATCTCAACTTTTGGAGGGAGATGGACTATACCGAGTTGGAGAGTCGAGTGAGCTTCCATCGAGGTTTCGGTCCGCGACTCCGTCATTACATAAAAAAAATGAAAATTACAAGTTAAAACATAAATGAAATTACAAAAATCCTATCTATACAACTTCTATTGGTTCTTGACTCGACTTTCATCAACTTGTTGCCATGCTTTCAACTTCTGCACCCTGTTCTGCAAGAGGGCTCCTGACTTGCTATTTTTATCAACTTGTTGCTATGCTTTTAATTTCTTCACCCTGTTCTGCAGGCGGGATCCTGACTTGCTATTTCATCAACTTGTTTCTATGCTTTCAATTTCTTCACCCTGTTCTCCAGGCGGGTTCCTGACTTGATATTTCATTAACTTGTTTAACTTTCAATTTCTTCACCTTGTTGCTTGGTTTTCCATTTATTCGCCCTGCGCTTCGGGCATGCTCCTGAAATCACATCAAAACTGAAAAGAAAATTATCCCAAATAAAGAAATGTAATTTCTATGAGTTAATTGGAATGACTCGACTAAAAGGTACTTCTTTTAGAAATCAAGGGGGATGACTCAACTAAAAGGTACGTCTTATAGGAATCTAGGGGGATGACTCGACTAAAAGGTATGTCTTATAGGAATCAAAGGGGATGACTCGACTAAAAGGTAAGTCTTATAGGAATCAAAGGGGATGACTCGACTAAAAGGTACGTCTTATAGGAATCAGAGGGGATGACTCAACTAAAAGGTACGTCTTATAGGAATCAGAGGGGATGACTCGACTAAAAGGTACGTCTTATAGGAATCAATAGGAATGACTCGACTAAAAGGTACGTCTTATAGGAATCAAAGGGGATGACTCAACTAAAAGGTACGTCTTATAGGAATCAAAGGGGATGACTCGACTAAAAGGTACGTCTTCTAGGAATCAGAGGGGATGACTCAACTAAAAGGTACGTCTTATAGGAATCAGAGGGGATGAATCGACTAAAAGGTACGTCTTATAGGAATCAAAGGGGATGAATCGACTAAAAGGTACGTCTTATAGGAATCAAAGGGGATGACTCGACTAAAAAGGTACGTCTTATAGGAATCCAAGGAAAATGACTCGACTAAAAGGTACGTCTTCTAGGAATCAAAGGGGATGACTCGATTAAAAGGTACGTCTTATAGGAATCAAAGGGGATGACTCAACTAAAAGGTACGTCTTATAGGAATCAACGGGGATGACTCGACTAAAAGGTACGTCTTATAGGAATCAAAGGGGAAATGACTCGACTAAAAGGTACGTCTTCTAGGAATAAAAGGAAATGACTCAACTAAAAGGTACGTGTTATAGGAATCAAAGGGGATGACTCAACTAAAAGGTACGTCTTATAGGAATCATGACTTAAGTTAGGAAGTGCATTGCCTAAGAACAAAATTCGAATTACCCAATCAAGGAAGTGTGTTTCCTTATCAATGTTGTTTGAATTATCAAAACAATGAAGTGTGTCTCCTTACCAAAG
This sequence comes from Capsicum pubescens, assembly GCA_030864215.1. Classification (NCBI taxonomy): domain Eukaryota; kingdom Viridiplantae; phylum Streptophyta; class Magnoliopsida; order Solanales; family Solanaceae; genus Capsicum; species Capsicum pubescens. Next base: position 264,991,543 of record CM061547.1, on the reverse strand, counting down.
CTGCTTGAATTACCAAAACAAAGAAATGCGTCTCCTAGAGATCTTGAATTATGAATTTTACCATGGTTTTGATTACCCAACCTGTGGAGCAACCTTTCCTCTTGCATTTGTTGAGGTGAGAAATTACGGCCTTTGATGTTTAGGCTCTGAAATCCTTGATCTGAATGCAACATGTATTCCTATTACATACAAAGAAAACTTGTGAGTTTAAAACATGGTGGCTAGTTTGTGGCTTTGGCTTTTGAGGCAATTGCCCCTGCCCCCATCACATTTAGCTTTGCTTCCAACCATTAGCATATGTCATTGACTTGCTGTATCATTGACTCAAGCTCAGCTTATTAAGAGTGACTCTAAAACAAACACAGTATTTCTGCTTTGTCGTGTTTCTCTAATAAACCCTTTGAACCTTGGTATTTCCATGAGTTCCCTGACTTCTCTGTTGATAAAACTTCCTGGATGCCTTTTTTTTTGGGGCTCACAATCATGTCTCTTTCATGTGCTAGCTTTTTTCTTGCTTTGTGCAATTAAAGAAGCTGGTAGCCAGTTTTGAAATCTTTTCTCACTTGTTTTGACACGGACTTGACTCAAAGACAAGAAACAACAACAACAAAAAAAATTGACAATTTTTGTTTTGATAACTGACTTAAGAAAGATAAAATTAAAATAAAGAGAAGAAAGAAAAGACAATGAATATCCCCTTTTAAAACAACGAAACAAAAAATTCATCCAAAAATGACAGTCAACACTAATGATTATGCCATGCATTTTGGATTAAGCAGCTTGATCTTTTCATCCAAACTTTCTACCCATTGTTGTTGAGTTAATGACCTTGAAACTGAGTTGCTTTCTTAGGTCAATTGCATTTAAGACCCCATTCGTCTAGTGGCGCCTTGAAGGGTTTTCTCCAACAAGCTTCTTTCATTTTCTCTCGGCTCACTATTGCCTTATGGTGCCCGTGAGGATTTTCACCAATAAGATTCTCTCATTTTTATTTCTCTCAACTTACCATCGCCTTATGGTGCCCGTAAGGGTTTTCACCAATAAGACTCTCTCATTCTATTTCTCTCTTGATTTCTTATGATGAGGAAGACAAGTAGTTCCCAAATGCATCATCATATCCCTTGCATACTTAGCCTTTATATCCTCAAAGATTGATCTGAAGGTCTTTCTTTGGTTGTAACTTGGTTTTTGGATAGGATTGGAAAGAACGGATGGCATGAGGACCAAACGACACTTAAAGTGGGTTAGGACTTACAACTTTTGGAATCGACTCAAACAATGAGGATTAACTCATGCCCCAGTTTCTTTTGACTGGGTGACTCTAAATTGTTTATTTGGTTGCACCGAGCCCTAAGTAGGGCAGCCTACGTATCTCACCCTCGAGAGAGGAAAATTAGGTCATGCGTAGTTCTGGCAGCTTATTTTGCTTGATTCTGATTTTTTTTGGGGGGATTTTTCCGACTCTATTTTTCTTCACTCTTTTTTTCTTTTTTTTGACAATTTCTTCTCTTTTTTTTTTTTGAACTTTTCTGACTATTGTTTTGCTCGACATTTTTTCTTCGAGCTTTGCTGACTATATTGATTGCAAAAGAGGTGTATGAAAGAAAATAAAACTAAAGCTCAAATGGGGTAAGCAAAGGATGACACGATGTTTGGATGACAGAATGAAATTCCTTCGTCATATCAATCTTTGAAAATGCAAGTACATATCATGCAATATGAAAGTGCACGATCAAGATCACTTATGAAATATTTTACAACACTAACTTTCCCCGAGCATGTGTGCCACCTCTTTTCTACACTTGCCCAGCATACAACTCCACTTTGTTGTACATTCCTCATGCTGAAGGACTCATGACTTCGTGGAGCTAATTTTCTTCCTGTTCCTCTTGATAGGATCACGTAGACACTGTTTGACCTAATTAAGACATGTCTTTCAATTGATGACCAAGTTATTCTCACGATTTTCAAAATAATAGCCTTAATTTTTAAAGAAGGTTTCAACTTGATCACCAAATGCCCCAGCACTCTATCTATTTCCTCAGATGCTCTCTTTTTTCTAACTTTAACCCTCTGATTCAATGTTCATTCTTAAACTGGATGTTAAGATCTAGCTGTAAATTTCACTAGCATATCATATCACTAGAGTCAACATAAAATGTACTATGTAAAAAAACAAACAAACTAACAACACATATTTAAAACACAAAGAAAAAGGGGACACTCCATTTAATAAAAATGAAAGATAGAAGGGTTTGAACATAAACGACAAAGGGACAAAACAAGATAAATCCCAAACTACAACCCTGAAATAATTCGGAGAACAGAAAATAAAACAAAACAAACTACCAAACCCCTTCCTGGTAAGGAGAGGGGTGACTTCTCCATTGCTCAGCCTGACATCTTAGCCACTGACTTACATATCAACATGACTGGAGCTTCCACCACTGTCAGACACATTTCCTTTAATAAATAAGCTCTGGATCCCCATGCTTAACTCATTGCCTCCCACAGATTGTGCAGTACCGCGTGCTGGTGAAGAACTCTGTGGGATGGTCGAAGGGCCAATGTTTTGCACCACAATCAATTTATCTTGAATTATCTTTTCTATTTCTCTTTTCAAAGTGCGACAATCTTCAGTACTATGGCCCTGAACATCAGAATGATATGCACATCGCATATTAGGATCAAAGCTTCTTGAATGCGGGTCAGGAGTATACCCAAGGAGAGGAGTGATCATGCCCTTCTGTACCAATCTCTGGAATAAACTGGCATAGTATTCCCCAATAGGAGTGAAATTATCTTTTTCCATCCTCCTCTTTGCGAACTCTGGCCTCGGATGAAATTTGGATTTAGAGGTCCCTTGGTAAATTTGTGGGGGTCGAGGACAATGTTGAGGGACAGGGGCATGCCATTGTGGATAAGAAGATGGATGAGCATACAATTGTGCATTGTTCACAGGATATCGAGGAAGTGGAATGAGATTTCTTGGATTTCGGAGAAAGAAACCTTGTTGCAAGTGGTTATGTGGATCTGATATGTAAGCTCGGTATTGAGGCTGACAGTATTGGTGGGTTGAACCTCCCAAACTCTGCTTTGGCCCTGTCATGACAATAGGTGCGTTTTTCTTTTTCTTTCCTTCAGTTTCCCTTGGTTGATTGCAATGTCGTCTCGAATGTTTCACAGAATCCTTCTGTCCACCAGGCTCCCCAAATTTTGATGTCTCAAAGCTGGGAGGAAGGTTAACACTTGAAGATATGCCCCAGTTTTTATATGAAACATCTCCATAGCCCATAAGTTCAGGGGAATTTTTCATATCATTTTCTACACTCTTCACTTTCCCAACCATTTTCTCTGGCTCTTTTGGCATGCTAGGCTTCTTAGTAAGAAATTTTGGCGGTTCACTTAACTTAACTGTAGGCTCAAGAGTATACCAATGATCATCAACAGTATTGAACGTGGAGTCACTAGTGGACTGGGAAATCACAATCGTTGGATTGATAGACAAAGTGAAAGCCTTAGTAGAAGGTTGAGCAACAAAAGCACAGACGGTATGTGGTGCTGTGAATGTGGTAGACTTATACTGAGGAGATAAAGAAAGAGTGGTGGACGTATTGAGGTGCATTTGACGTGGAATAGATTCTGAGGCATGCTGTGGTGCATCAACAACAGTAGAAAACTTACTTTGCAATTTTAGTGGAAGACTCAAGGTATTTGCAGGGTCAAAAGTGGGGAACGGAGGTGGAGGCAGCCCACTGGCCCAAGCTCGGTACGTTCCCATCATTTGTTGTCTCAGTCTCAAATTCTCTTCCTTTAAACTCTCAATTTCCCGACTCTTTGTTTCATCCATGATGCCACTCTCTATATCCTTGTTGGACACAACTAACCCTTCCTTGGATTTGGTGTGATATGGAGGACCAGCCAGGAAACCACAAACCAACCACCTTAAACTAACTGAACAAGAGGTAACAAATATATTAGAGTTCAACATTTTTTTTTTCAAAACCTCTTCTTTTTTTCTTGAAGAAAAATCACCGAACCCTAGAAGGGCGCCTACGTATCTCACCCCCGAAAGGGGAGAATCAGGTGTGCGTAGTTCGTGAAGTTTTGCCAAAATGGCCAATTAATTTTTTTTTTCTTTTTCTTGAAACTTTAAAAAGAAAAGAAAATAACAAATTATCAAAAGAATTGACGAAAAACTTTTTGCATTTTTTAGGTTTAAACTCCCTATACAAAAATGGAATCTATGATTACCAAAGAAGAATCTGTTTGGGTTTTCGATTTAGAATTTCATAGGAAAATGAAACTTGAAACTATTAAAGAAAAATCTTTTTGTAGTTTTCTTTTAGAGATGTATATGAAACACCTACTCTAAGTGAAGAGTGAAGAAAATCTTTTTGAATTTTTCAGATTCCTGTACAACATGAAATCTATGGTTACCAAAGAAAATATTTTTGGATTTTCGATTTTAAATTTCATACGAAAATGAAACTTGAACCTATTAAAGAAAAATATTTTTTTTGCTTTCTTTTAAAGATGTACGTGAGACACCTACTCTAAATGAAGAGTGAAGAATTTTTTTTTTGAATTTTTGAAATAAGATCAACCAAAAATGAAACTTACGACTATTGAGGATTTTTTTTTTCTTTTTGTATTTTTCTTTTCAAGATATGTATGAAACACCTACTCTAAATAAAGAGTGAAGAAAATCTTTTTGAATTTTTTAAATAAGATCCCCGAACCAACAATAGGCTGCCTACGTATCTCAACTCCCGAAAGAGGAGAATCAGGGGTGCGTAGTTCGTCCAGATTGGACACTTAACGATTAACTAATAAATTGACCCTAACTTAAGAGACAACCAAAAACAAACGAATGAAAACGTTTTGGATTTACAACTAGACATTTCAACTAAGACTGACACCACCAATTATATATAAAAAAAATCTTTTTGGTATTTTGTTTTTGACAAATAAGTAGAAAAGGCAAACAAAACCCTCTTTTTTTCATTTTTTTTTGTTGAACTTACGGTACTTTGAGAAGATAAATGCAAAACGTAAAAAAAAATCTTTTTGAGTTTTGGATCGTGAAGAACAAAAGCCATAAAGAACTCTAAAATAAACTACGACACTCCTTTTGATTCATTCTTTTCTACTCACTTTTTTTCTTTATCTTTTTCAACAGTTCTTGCCTACGCAACTTACTTCTAACACATGTTTTCACCAAATCAGTCCGTCAAATGACCCCATTACCCTCAAAGATGCAACATTTACCATGTAGGGATGCGTTAGAGGTGAGTCTTCTACAAAGGACCAAGTGGGCCCTGCTAGGTCTCAATATGATGCACATAAGCATGACCTACGTTGTGGTTTACTAACAAGGCCGTTCGGGGGAGCATATGGTCGATAGTGGCTGCTTTGCTTTCCACCTACTCCATACATCCAACGGCTCCCCCCCTAAAATAAAGGTGACTCAACTAGAGTTCGTGCGCACGACGTGCGCTCCGAGACTTATTGCGGAAAGAATTGACTCGGGTTATGCAAATGATGCCAGATATAAAGCGGTAACACATAGGATAAATACTGTAAACAAAGAGCACGAAAATGCACAAAAGTGAAAACACAAACAAAAATCACAAACAATTCTTATACACTCGTAATGCCAAACAAAACCTATACGACTCTAAAAAAACCAGAGATTCTGGGTTCGATCCCCAGCAGAGTTGCCAGAGTTGTCACACCCCTTTTTCGACTCCAAAAAAAGATATGTATTTTAAGGTTTGAAAGTTTTTTTTTATTTAAGTGACAAAATGAAGATTGGTTCCGAAAAAAGATTGTTTTTACATTCAAAATCAGAGTCGCCACTTGGCATAATCTGGTGCGCCAAGTCACCATTGGAAAATCCTTTTCGAAACCATTTGACTCTTTAAACCGGTTTACGAACAGAGATTCCGGCTAAGGAATTCTGTTGACCGAGGGGAAGGTGTTAGGCACCCCTCGATCCCGTGGTTCGACCACGGTCGCTTGGTGGAGCGTATCGGCTAATTTGACATTACAAATGTACAAACCACATAAACACACAAAACAAACAAACAAATAAATCACACAAAATTCAAAACAAACAAAAATAATGTTCAGTCCAAATTATACAATCCAAAATAAAAGAGGTGCTGAAATATAAAACCTATTCTATTCTAAACTAATCCTAAACTAAACTCCACCTGATGTTCCGGGCCTTGATCACGAGCCTCTTTTGCGTACATGCTACTTCAGGGCATTCCCCGGATAAATCAATACAAATCCTTCGGGGCATTCCCCGGCCAAATGAGTACAATTTAAACTTTTCGTGCAATAAAGTAGAAAGTACCATTCACGCACATATTCAAACACTCCAATAAATCGTTATTCCTAAATTTTCCTAACCGGCCTACGTTTTCCTACCAAGTTCAACATATCACAATTCTATCATGTTTAACATTATCAATACATCAAAATTAATCAATATTCATTTTCCTCCATTTTTAATCCCCACCTTAATTCATTTTTAACCACGTGATTAACCCATTTCAATACACAATCCACCAATCGAGAATAACGAAAAATCACCAATCATGCTTAGCACATCACACACCCAAATGTCACCAACAGTTCACATCAACAAACAAACCACGGTATCGAATCACACGCAATCACAATCACATAAGAATTAAATAAAAGAGAAGAAAGAATTGGACCTTAAATTTGAAACTTTCAAACTCAATGTTATTCGAATAAAGAGAGTCCGCACCCGAAAACCTCGAGCCGAACCTTAACACCAACAATCCAACTCGACAAATAATGACCCGTTCACCGTCACTTTTCACGCCGTCACTGTTCACCGGACACTGTTCACCGGTACTGTTCACCGGTTACTTTTTTTTTTTTCGTTGTTGTTCTTGTTCTTGTGAGGAAGATTATTTGGTGATTCTTGTTATTGTGGAGAAGATGATGATCAAAGAATGAACCCCCTTTTCCTCTTAGAATTTTTCTTTTATAATGGGCATGGATTTGTTATGATGTGGGAATTTTGGTGTGTCCCCCATATATTCTTTCTTTGTGGACAAGAAAAAGGAGGGGGGATCATATGGGTAGTTAGGGTAGGTGGAAGCTTTTGATTGGGTAGGTTGTTAGGATAAGATAAATTAGTTAGAGGTATTTTTTTGTTTATTTTTGTATTTTTGTGGGATATAATTACATGGGGCTGGACACATGGTAAGGTGAACTAAAAATGAATAAAATTAGACTTCGGGAGGGACAAAATTAGGTGTCTATAAGTGTCAAATAAAGAAAAAGAATCAAAAGTCAAAATCATGCAAAACAAGCTACCAGAACTACGCGTGACCTGATTCTCTTCTTTCGGGGGTGAGATATGTAGGATGCCCTACTCGAGGATCGGTCCAACCAAATAAACAATTTAGAGTCACCCAGCCAAAAGAAACTGGGGCATGAGTTAATCCTCATTGTTTGAGTCGATTCCAAAAGTTATAAGTTCTACCCCACTTCAAGTGTCGTTTGGGCCTCATGTCATCCTTTCTTTATAACCTTATCCAAAATCCAAGTTACAACCAAAGAAAGATCTTCAGATCAATCTTTGAGAATGTTAAGGCTAAGCATGCAATGCATATGGTGACGCATTTTGGGAACTGCCCATCTTCCTCAGCGTAGGGAATCAAGAGAGAAATAATAATGAGAGAGTCTTATTGGTGAAAACCCTCACGGGCACTGTAAGACAACGGTGAGTTGAGAGAAATGAAAATAAGTCTCATTGGTGAAAAACCCTTATGGACACCATCAGACAATAGTGAGCTGAGGAAAAGAAAATGAGAGAAGCTTGTTGGCGAAAAACCCTTCAAGGTGCCACTAGCCGAATGAGGTCTTAAATGTAATTGGCCTAAGGAAGCAACTCAGTTTCAGGGTCATTAACTCAACAACAATTTGTGAGAGTTTTGGATAGAAAGATTAGGCAGTTTAATTCGATATGCATGTCATAAAAATTAGAGTTGACTGTCATTTTCAGATAAACTTTTCTTTTATCTTTTTTCAATGGGGACATTCATTGTCATTTTTTTCTCTTTAGTTATATTTTTATTTTCTTGAGTCAGTTATCCATATAAAACAAAAATTGTTGTCATTTTTCTCTTGTCTTTGAGTCAAGTCCATGTCAAAACAAGTGAGAAAAGATTTCAAAACTGGCTACCAACTTCTTCAATTGCACAAAGCAAGACAAAAAGGCTAGCACATGAAAGAGATATGATTGTGAGCCGAAAAAAGGGCATGCAGAAAGCTTTGTCAACAGGCAAATCTGGGAACTCATAAAAATACCAAAGTTTAAAGGGTTTATCTGAGAAGCATGGCAAAGCAGAGATACTGTGTTTATTTTAGAGTCACTCTTAATAATCTGAGTTTGGGTCAATGGCACGATAAAGCAGGGGAAAGTTCCAGCAATATGAAACAAAATGAAGGGAATGAACACTGGAGCAGGTGTCAGGAAAGCCAAGTGCTGCAAACCACCACTAAGTTTTTAACTGACAATTTTTTTTTGTTGAAACAGGGGAAAATTCGCTTCACTTAATTCACCTACCATTGGAAATGCACATCCATGGATTTTTCTTTCTGTTCAGGACCCTCCTGGAAAATGAGATTTTACTTTCTGTTCAGGACCCTCCTGGAAAATGGGATTTTACTTTCTGTTCAGGACCCTCCTGGAAAATGGGATTTTACCTTCTATTCAGGACCCCCCCGGAAAATGGGATTTTACTTTCTGCTCAAGACCCTCCTTCTGCTCAGGACCCTCCTGAAAAATGAGATTTTACTTTCTATTTAGGACCCTCCTAGAAAATGGGATTTCACTTTCTGTTCAGGACCCTCTTGGAAAATAGGATTTTACTTTCTGTTCAGGACCCTCTTGGAAAATAGGATTTTACTTTCTGTTCAGGACCCTCCTGGAAAATAGGATCTTACCTTCTGCTCAGGACCCTCCTGGAAAATGGGATTTTACCTTCTGCTCAGGACCTTCCTGGAAAATGGGATTTTACCTTCTGTTCAGGACCTTCCTGGAAAATGGGATTTTACTTTCTGTTCAAGACCCTCTTGGAAAATGAGATTTTACTTTCTGCTCAGAACCCTCCTGGAAAATGGGATTTTACTTTCTGCTCAGGACCCTCCTGAAAAATGGGATTTTACTTTCTGTTCAGGACCCTCCTGACCATCCTAGAAAATGGGATTTTACTTTCTGTTCAGGACCCTCCTGAAAAATAGGATTTTACTTTCTGTTCAGGACCTTCCTGGAAAATGGGATTTTACTTTTTGTTCAGGACCCTCCTGAAAAATGGGACTTTACTTTCTGTTCAGGATCCGCTTGAAAAATGGGATTTTACTTTCTGTTCAGGACCCTCCTAGAAAATGGGAATTTTCTTTCTGTTCAGGACTCCCCTGAAAAATGAGAATTTACTTTCTGTTCAGGATCCTCTTGAAAAATAGGACTCCACTGTCAGAAAAAAATAAAATCTCTCTTTATCATGATCTTGGTTTGGGATAATTTTTATTTTAGTTTTGATTTTGATTTCAGCAGCCCGCCTGAAGAACAAGGTGATGAAATGACAAGTTAAGAGTCCGCCTGAAGAATAGGGTGATGAAATTAAAAATTGGGAGCTCGTCTGAAGAACAGGGTGATGAAATTAAAAGTCAGGAGCCCGCCTGAAGAACAGGGTAATGAAATTTCAAGTCAGGAGCCCGCCTAAGAACAAGGGCGGTTAAATGAAAAGTCAAAGCAACAAAGTGAAGAAATTGAAAGTCAAAGCAACAAAGTGAAGGAATTGAAAGTCAAAGCAACAAAGTGAAGGAATTGAAAGTCAAGTAACAAGGTGAAGCAATTGAAAGCCAAGCAACAAGTTGAAGAAATTGCAAGTCAGGAGCCCGCCTGAAGAATAGGGTGATGAAATTCATGTCAAGAAGTTCAAAAGAAGCTACATAGATAGAATTTTTGTAATTTCATTTATGTTTTAACTTGTAATTTTTATTTTTGATGTAATGACAGAGTTGCGGATCGGAACCTCGATGGAACCTCACTCGACCCTCCAACTCGGTATAGTCCCTTTTCTTCCCTTATAGGTATCTGTGACTAGTTTTCCCTCATAACTAGGGATGAGTATGATGTCCTAAGTCAAGATCCGGTTTCCCTTCTTCCTTCTGTTTCTCTCTTTGAATAATGGTCGGGTCAAAATTTAGTCGTTGACTACTTCTTTGTCTGAAAACACTTAGTGTTTACATTCAAATGGGGCATGCTGTAGACACCTAATTTTGTCTCTCCCGAAGTTCAATTTTATCCATTTTTAGCTTACCTTACAACGCTCTCTCACCCATGTGATTATACCCCACAAAAATACAAAAATAATAAACTCCCTAACAAATTAACAACCTAACTAACCCTACCCCACCTCACTACCTACGTCACCCCTCAACCCACCCACCTTTTCCTTATCTTTTCTTTCCATAACAGATTCTATTTGAAAAGATGGATACATTACCTCACAGTTTTCACTGTATTCCACATATTGCAATATACAAATAAAGAGGGGACCACAGGGAAACAATAGCGACATCCATGATTCTCTCCATAAGGGACCCACTCTATTTTTCCATATATATTCCATTCTCTTATTGGTTCAATGGATGGAGCATCTTCACTGAACACAGAATTATACACACCTCACATACACAAAACCATCAACACACACAGATAACACATACGGGAGCCCACAGGGGAAAGATTCCATTTTTTTTCTCCATTGATGATAAACATATACAATAACACAAGACTCCCTCACAATAGGCACACACACTCATCCTCTCCATATGTACAAATCGCAACACACACCAGGAGGATACAAAAAAAAAAGAAAGCACGGACTCCATTTTGCCTGACTTCATTTTTTTTCTTCTTAATCTCAAATCACACACACATCCTCACTGATATGCACACGCACAACCATCTCCAAAAACATATAGTAAGAGAGTTTGAGAGAGATAGAGCATCGAGAGAAGAGAGAAACTGATAGAGAGATAGAGAAAAGGGAGAGAAACGGGGGGAGATAGAGAGAAAAGGGTCAATGGAGAGAAGAGAGATATTGACTTGTTACTTAATTTCGTTGAAGAGTAGTTGTGGATTGTTGAAATAGAAATCGTGAATTGTGGAAATTTAGTGTTAAAAGGGAAGTTGGGGCGGAATTGAGAAATTGATAAAATAGTGAATTTAGATTAATTTTGGTTTAATTTGGTAAGAGCATGATAAGTCGGAAGTAATAGGAAAACGTATGTTGGGTAGGCAAAGTTTAGGATTTGTGATTGTTGAATGATGAAATGTGTGTGGAACAGTTTTGATTTATGCATTGGGATCTATTGTATTTATTTGGCCGGGGAATGCCCCGAGGGATTTGTATTGATTTATCCGGGGAATGTCCCGAAGTACCATGTACTTGAAGACGACGCATGATCAAGGCCCTAAACGTCGGGTGGAGAAAGCAATGGAGTGTAGTTTAGAATTAGCATAGAATAGAGTAGGTTTATATTTTCACATTTTTCTATTTCGGGATTGTAATAGTCGGACTAGACACTATAATTTTGGATTTATTTTATTTGTTTGTTTGATTATTTTATGTGATTTCGTGTGGTTTATATATTCATAATGCCAAAATAGCCGATACACTCCACCAAGCGACCGTGGTCAAACCATGAGATCGAGGGGTGCCTAACACCTTCCCCTTGGTCAACAAAATTTCTTAGCCAAAATCTCTGTTCGCGGATCAGTTTAGAAGAGTCAAAAACGGTTTTGAAAAAAAGATTTCCAAGGTGACTTAGCACACCCGATTATGCCAAGTGGCGATTCTGAGTTTTGAATATAAAAGTTCTTTTCGAAATAAATTTTTATTTTGTCACTTTAATAATAAAAACCCTTTTGAACCTTAAAAATTAATCTTTTTGTAGTTAAAAAGGGGTGTGATAGGGGTTTGGAAAAATAAATTTTCTCTCCTACGTTAAACGTTATCGTTTAAATTCGACACTCAATTTCATATTGTTACAATTACTATGGCTATACATAATTTCATACGACAACGCTCTACTACTGATAGACTTTAACTATTATGCTAACGAAGATCATCGATCCCAAGGATCGAAGAAGCAAACCAGCCTTTTGGTATACCTTCGAAAATACAAGACAGATCTTCTACTAGTATGAAGATATTGCGTGATAAAATAGGGAGAAAATCATTGAGAATTTTTGTTATGTATGAAGGACTAATTATTTTTATCGTTAATTTTTTCATATGTAGTGATTTAATTTATGGAATAATTTTTATATTCAATTTTGTTGGATGTTTTTAAGTAATATTTGAATTATTTAAGTAATATATCAGAGTACGTACCTTTTAATTAAATAAAAAAATTTAATTAAAAATATTATAATAGATATTTAAAATAAATTTTCTCTATAAATTGATTTTAGTAATAAAAGTGTATTGATAGATGTCCTTTTTGATCTTTGTCTCAAAAAAATCACTTCTTAGAAAAGATTATCCAAACATAATTTGTTTATCAAAAACACTTTTAAATGAATTTACCAAACACAAATTGCTTTTTTTTAAAAGCAGTTTTTTGAAAAGCTATTTATAATTTAAAACGATAATTTTTTAAATAATAACTATTTGACGGTACTCGCTAAGAAGTGAAGTTTTATAAGATAGTTTTTTTTCACATGATAAAAAAGTGTGATGTGTCATGTTGTCGGGTTATTTTAATTGTTTGATGATAAGATTGAGACCTGTTACAAAATATAGAAAAGATGTAGAATAATATTCATAGGATTATTTCATATAAAAACTGGAACAAAAGATACTTCAATTAACAATAAAGTCTTGGATCATATTCTCAAAGATGATTATGGTTGAAGCAGCTGCAATAAACATGTCATAAACGCATATTTTTCTTGTTTTAATTAAATACTATTAATTTTCTAATACATAAATAACTTATAATAATTAATTAGGGGTGATATAGTAAAATCATGGTGCAGCTCTTGAAGTAGCTACGTCGAAACCAATGTTTTAATTAAATATTATGAATTTTTTAATACATAAATGACTTATAATAATTAATTAGGGGTGATACAGTTAAATCACGGTTGAAGGAGGTCAACTTAATTTAATACATAAGAGTTAATTTATCATTTTATGTCTATTTTATTTTTTAAAAAGTATGATTAAATTCTTATCACTTAGATGACTCATAATAATTAATTATAAGCGATATTTAACAAAATTATGGTTGAAGCAGCTGCAACAGACATGACATCTATTTTTTTAATTAAATATTATTAAATTTTTAATACATAAATGACTTATAATGATTAATTAAGGATGATATAGTAAAATCACGGTTAAAGCAGCTGAAACAAACATCATAAATATCTATTTTTTAATTAAATATTTTTAATTCTAATATATAAATGACTTATAATAATTAATTAGGGATAATATAGTAAAAAAATTATTAATTCTAATATATAAATGACTTATAATAATTAAGTTAGGGTAATATAGAAAATCATGGAGCAATTAGGGATAATATAAGCAGACATGTCATCTATTTTTAATTAAATATTATTAATTTTTTAATACATAAATAACTTATAATAATTAATTAGGGATGATATAGTAAAATCACGGTTAAAGAAGCTGAAACAAACGTTATAAATATCTATTTTTTAATTAAATATTAATAATTCTAATATATAAATGACTTATAATAATTAATTAAGGGTAATATAATAAAAAAATATTATTAATTCTAATATATAAATGACTTATAATAATTAATTAGGGGTAAAATAATAAATCACTGAGCAATTAGGGTAATATAGTAAATGACGAAGCAATTGATTTTTTAATTAAATATTATTAATTTTTAATACATAAGTGACTTATAATAACTAATTAGGGATGCTATAGTAAAATTACGGTTAAAGCACCTGAAACAAACGTCATAAATATCTATTTTTTAATTAAATATTATTAATTCTAATATATAAATGACTTATAATAATTAATCAAGGGTAATATAGTAAAAAAATATTATTAATTCTAATATATAAATGACTTATAATAATTAATTAGGGATAGTATAATAAATCACAGAGCAATTAGGGGTAATATAGGCAGACATGCCATCTATTTTTTTAATTAAATATTATTAATTTTTTAATACATAGATGACTTATAATAATTAATTAGGGATGATATATTAAAATCACGATTAAAGCAGCTGAAACAAACGTTATAAATATTTTTTTAATTAAATATTATTAATTCTAATATATAAATGACTTAAAATAATTAATTAGGAATAATATAATAAAAAAATATTATTAATTCTAATATATAAATAAATTATAATAATTAATTAGAAATAATATAGTAAATCACAAAATAATTAGGAGTAGTATAGTAATTGATGAAGCACTGATCGAAATCAGTGCTTCTATTATATAGAAAATTGTGCCTTTTCCTTTTTAAGGCTTAAAATATAAAATATTTGATAATAGGACAAAGATGTGTAACTTTTCTTACGGTTTATGTTGGTTGTGGCTGAATTTACGTGGGTTTTGCTAATTGTTTTTGTTGATTTTTGCTGAATTTATTTGGATTTAGCTAATTTTTTACTCAAATTACTAAAAATTACACAAATACACAACTTATGTTTCCAATATTACAAAAAATTTCAACTCTCTAAACATATTACAAAAATCCCAACATACACACAGAATGCTATCTATGTATATGTCGTCTATGTTATGTATATTAATAAAGAGAGAGTAAAGTAATTAAAAAAGTGAGGGAGATTATAATTACTTTCAAAAAGGTTGATATTTATGTTATTTATACAATTTTATATAGTATCTCTCCTCTACCAAATTTTTTCATCGTTAAGTTTTCAGATTTTCTTCAAGCGTGGTAGGTGAGAGAGTCCAAAGAGAGGAAGAGAACATAAAGCATTGAAGCATGTGTTGGTATGGGGTGATATTTGCATTTAATAGGTGAAAGATAAAAATTAGTAACAAAAAATGCCAAAAGAATTTCAACTAGGGGAATACACCCACAATTCTATCTTTTAATTCCTAATAGTTCATGCCTTCATGGTACTCAAGCATTATTGGTTGGTTCTAGGTATTGAGAAGTGATAACACAAGATAACAAAAATTATCCGGCATGAAGGTTAAAAATTGCTAAGTTACTTATGGTTAAACATCGAGTTGTAAATTACCTCAACCAAAGCTAGAAAATAGAAAATCAATGTTTTAGGAGTAGCAGAAACTATTTTTTATAAGCTAAAAAAAAGTAGTTTCAGCATAAAATATTTATTTTAAAAGTACTTCAAAAAAAAAATACTTATAAGCACTTTTTAAAAGACTTGGTTAAATATTAATTGCGTCTCAAAAGCACTTTTTAAATTTATTTGTCAAATACAAACTCTTATAAGCACTTTTTGAATAAGCATTTTTCAAAGTAAGTTGATTTAATAAGATTGACCAAACATGCTATAAATTTCTACGGGGAATAGAAGATACGAGTAGTTAACCAACATTTTCCTTCATACCAAACACACCCTTAGTCTAAAATAAGTCCTAAATACGTTTCTGGCTATAAACTACTCTCCATTATTTTATTTGTCTATTTTGGACTTTAAACACCCTTCAAAAAATAATAACTACTACGTATTTTACCAAAATATTCATATTAATTGATGTATGATTTTATAAGGTAAAACATGAATTTTTTTATATTATTTTATTAACTAACGTGAAATACATACACTAAACTAGTTAACTAAATTACTCCTTATACCTTTAATTTATTTATTTGGTTTTGGATAGATGCGAAATTAAAAAGATGAGAAATTTTGAAATTTTATGATCTTAAATTAAAGATATGTGAAATATATCAAAATTCTTTTTAATCTTGTATTACTAACATATTAAAAATTAGAGTTAAAGAGTTCTCCAAAAGAAAAGAGGCATTATTTTGAAATGGACTAAAAAGGAGTAAGACAAACAAATTTAAATGGAAGGAGTATGTATTTCATATTTCATTAGCATAGTAATCTCATTACGTTATATTGCCCCTCTGTTCATTTTTACTTGTCCACTTTGGACTTTGCACACTCCTTAAAAATAATGAGTAATAATGATATTTTTACCAAGATATATTTCATTCCGTATATTCTTAAGTCTTGAAAAATAATTTGGAGAATAAGTAATTAATATTGAGGTAAAACAAGAAAAAATTAATTGTCCTTTCTTGTTATTAAAGTGATAAGTAAAAATGAGAATCTACTTTTGAAACATTGGACAAGTAAAAATAAACGGAAGGAGTAATATTTTCTCAAATTCGTTATTGATGTAATATTTAATTACTATATTATTTAAATTTTATCTCATGGAATTATATGGAGTATATTATCATTGTTATATTGTTTTGTACTTTATATTTAATAATTCTATAACTTAATATGTTTAGACTTTAGAAAACAAATAGTCTTAGTCATTCAGTATTCACATCTAGAGACAACATCTTAATCATTCAGATGTGCATTTAGATTCAGACGTGTTAATCTTAATAAACATAAATGCAGCCTAAATAATGTGCGCTGTGCAAATTCAAGTTCATGATGCAGAACACATTTAGTTCATCCTATTAGTATGACCCTTCAAAAATAAGTATCTTCTAAATAAATGTGAGAATTTCAATTATTTTTCAAGACCTAAAACTAAATATCAATTAATATGAATATTGTAGTGAAATATTCATGTCAATCATTATAGTCCTATGAAATGGATGGGGAAGGGGTGGGGTTAAGTTTAAAAATAGTCCTAAAATGTGCTGATCTTGATATTTTGTCCCCCGTACAAAAAGTCTTACAAAAATGGCTTACATAAGGTGTGTTCTTAATTTTTTGGCCATGCTTAATAAATTTTTCCAATAAGATAGACATTTATGACATTGCAAAAAAAAAAAATGAACCTTCACAAGTGACCATAGTTCTTCTTCTTTATAGACAATAGTTAGAACTTATAAATGTTGCCCATAAGACAAACATTCTAACTTTTGCCCATAAGGCTGCCATTCAAAATATTTGAAGACAACAAAACATATTCAATTGACCATCCGATAAGCCTTATTAGCAAATGTTAGAACTTCTTTAGCGAGAACAAAAATTCAACACTAAAAGAATTAGGGGAAAAATTTGTGATCAATAATCATTTGGGGGACAAAACTTCAAGACTGGACACTTTGAGGGATTGATACAATGCTAAGTGTGTATCAAGAGATTCCAACCAACACAAGAACAACAAGATGAACAACAAAGTGCCAGTGAATTGAAAATGGCCACACACGACTTCACTAGGCTTGCTAGTGAATCAACAAGAACAACAAAGACAATATTGCTAGTGAATCAAAAGAGCTCCACACGGCTTCACTAGACTTTTATATTCAACAACACAATGTTAATAAGATTTACAGAGAAAGAGATAGAAACTTGACACACAATATTCATTAATCTAAGAACCCTAACAAGAGAAAGGACCCTAAGACTAATAAATATCAATACCAAGTTCATACTTGGACCAAGAGGAACTCAAAGAACCCCAAGAACCTAGTTTCTAGCCAAGATACAACACTAGTATCACTTTACTAGTGAGAATTCGGTTTTGGCCTCTCCAAATGAGAAGAAGTAAAAAATTTACAAGTCTTTTGTTTTTTGACTAATAGGAATGAACTCAAGCAAGACTAGCCCTATCACATGGATTATATAGTCACTTAGAAAGCAGGGACAAAGACTTAAATACCCTTAGCATTTAAGTTGGTCGGTTTGGGGTGTCTTGGTGGGCCTCTTTACATTTTATTAAATAGAGGCCCTTAGATGGGCTCACAAGGGCCTCACACATGGCCAAGAATATGAACAAGGCTTAGAGTCGTTGCAACTCACATGCTTGGCTTCGTATGAAAGGTCTCGAGCTAGGAATTCCCATATCATCCTCTCCATCTTGAAAGGAATTTTTCCTCAAATTCGGATCATTGCCATCCTCCACCGTTTCCACCCGAGAGAGATCACACATGTTGAAAGTGTTGTCCACTTCATATTCCGGGGGTAGATCAATCTTGTAGGCATTTTCGTTGATCCTTTCTAATACTTAGAATGGGCCATCACCCCGTGGTATTAACTTAGCATTCCTTTGAGACGGGAATCTATCCTTCCTTAGGTACACCCACACCCAATCTCTCGGTTCAAGAATGAGCTTTTTTCTTCCTCTGTTGGCTCGCCTCGCAACTTCTTATTTTTTCTTCTCCAACTACAACCTCACCTTCTCATGTAGCTTCTTCATGGCCTCATCCCGTTTGCTTCTATCTAAGCTTATCACAAGATCACTTGGCAAAGGGGTTAAATCTAAAGAGGTAAGGGGGTTGATGCCGTATACACACTAAAAGGGTGTCATCCCCATGCTCGAGTGTATAACATGATTATAAGCAAACTTAATCAACGGTAAGTGCTCCTCCCAAGAAGTCATTTTTCCTTTAACCATGGACCATAGCATAGACCCTAAGGTCCTATTTACTACTTTCGTTTGGCCATCGGTTTGTGGGTGGCATGAAGTCGAAAACAACAATTTAGTACCGAGTTTACCCCACATGAACTTCTAAAAATGGCTTAGGAATTTAGAATCCCTATCACTCACTGTGGCCCTTGGAACACCATGAAGTTTTACAACATTATCAATAAACAAAGAGGCTACACTAGGCGCATCATCACATTTAGAACAAGGAATAAAGTGAGCCATCTTAGAAAACTGATCTACCACAACAAAAATACTATCCCGCCCCCTTTTAGTCCTTGGGAATCCCAACACGAAGTCCATTAATATGTCAAACCAAGGACACAAAGGGGTGGACAATGGGGTGTACAACCCGTGGGGTTGGAGCCGTGACTTGGTTCCTTTGCACTCAACACATTGGCCGCAAATCTGGGCCATATCCTTGTGCATTCTAGGCACACAAAATTGTTCTTCCAAAATTTTGAATGTCTTCTCGACCCCAAAATGGCCCATTAGACCGTCATTGTGTGCTTCCCTCACAAATAATTCTCTCCACGAACTTGAGGGAACACACAATCATCTACCTTTAAACAAGTATCCATCAAATTTGGTATAGGTATGGGAACCCCTATTCGTAACCCACTTATCCCTATCCAACTCTTCACTTTCACTATAGATAGGAGTGAAGTGAGGGTCCTTGGGATATAAAGACTTGAGGATTTCAAATCCCATCAACTTAGATGAAAAAGTAGACACAAACACATATTTTTGGGACAAAGCATCGGCAACCACATTGTATTTACCCTTCTTGTATTGAATAACATAAGGGAAAGTTTCAAGAAATTCAATCCATTTGGCATACCGCTGGTTAAGTATGTCTTATGCCCGTAGATGCTTCAAGGATTCATGATCCATTTGGATCACGAATTTTTTAGGTGAAAAATAATGTTGCCAAGTGGCCAAGGCTCTAATCAAGGCATACAACTCTAAATCGTACGTAGAGTAGTTTAGAGTTGCTCCTTTGAGCTTTTCTCTAAAGTAGGCAATAGGCATCAATTCTTGCATTAAAACCGCGCCTATGCCGACTTTGCTAGCATCACATTCAACCTCAAAAGTCTTGTCAAAATTTAACAATTGTAGCAAAGGGGCCGAGATGAGTATAGCTTTCAAGTCCTTGAAGGCCTTAGCTTGTTCATCTCTCCACTTGAAAGGACGATCCTTTTTAATCACTTCGGTCAAGGGGGCGACAATGGTGCTAAATCCTTTGACAAAACGTCTATAAAAACTAGCCAACCCATGGAAACTTCTCACTTCCCCAACGGTTATGGGAGTTGGCCAATTTTTAATGGAATCAATCTTAGATTCATCCACTCCGACCCCTCTTGAGCTCACCACAAACCCAAGAAATACAACCTCAGGGACACCAAAAGAACACTTTTCTATATTAGCATGTAACTTCTCCTTTCGGAAGACATAACACATTGTAAATGCTTTACATGCTCATCTAAGGACTTACTATACACCAACACATCATCAAAGTAAATAACAACAAACTTTTCGATAAATGGCTTCATCACATGATTCATTAGCCTCATGAAAGTACTTTGAGCGTTTGTTAGGCCGAATGGCATAACCATCCATTCATAGAGACCAAATTTGGTCTTGAAGGCGTTTTTCCATTCATTACCCGGTTGCATACGAATTTGGTGATAGCCACTCCTCAAATCAATTTTAAAAAACAAACACGAACCACTCAATTCATCAAACATATCATCTAACCTAGGAATAGGGTGATGATATTTTACCGTTATCTTGTTGATGGTTCGGCAATCAATGGACATACGCCAAGTCCCATATTTCTTAGGAGCAAGTAGCACCGGGACCGCACAAGGGCTCATACTCTCCTTGATATACCCTTTGTTGAGGATTTTCTCAACTTGGCATTGCAATTCCTTGGTATCCATCGGGTTGCTCCTATAAGCCGATTTGTTGGGCAATTGTGAACCCGACACAAAATCTATTTGGTGCTCAATTCCCTAAAGTGGGGGCAATCCTTGCGGTAATTCCTTTGGGAAGACATCTTCGTAATCCTGCAAAACATGAGAAATAGGAGGAAAAATGGAAATGTTAGTGGCGTTAGTATTAAAACAATGAGCCAAGAGGAGCATCGGAGTGTCCTCATCATGATCCACAAATAATTCTTTCCTCCTAGACATCATCACCACACTTCCTTGCCCCTTAGAAATTAGGAGCCCCTTGGTTTCCCCTACTCCCTCACTCTCAGGTTCCCCTCTTTTCCACTCACTCTCGGCCTTCTTTCCCTTTTCTCTTAATTCTCACATCTTTTGGTGTAATTCATTCACTTGGGAAGACAATAATGGATGAAGAGCGACCTTGTGGACATCCTTCTAAAGTGTATACCGATTGGACCTTCCATCATGTTTGGTGGACCTATCGTATTGCCAAGGCATTCCTAATAATAAGTGACAAGCTTGCATTGTTATCACGTCACAAAACACCTCGTCATGGTAGTTGGCTACCTTAAAACGTATCACACATTGACTTGTGACCTTTAACTCGCCGTATTTATTTAACCATTGCAACTTGTAAGGACTATTGTGAGGTATAGTTGTCAATTTCAAGAAGTTCACCATTGCAACACTGACCACATTCGCACAACTTCCACTATCTATCACCATAGTGTACACACTTTCCTTCACAAGACATTTAGTATGGAATAGATTCTCCCGTTGTCTAGGATCACCTATTGCCTTACTAATCATGGAACGCCTCACTACAAAGTTTGGAACTACGTACTCCCCTTATTGCTGATAAGCATCCTCACAATTATCATCATCATCATCATGTGGATCATTTTTGGGTTTCGCTCCATCTTGAGGCTCGGCCTCATTCTCTTATTTTTCAAGACCTACTTCCTCACCAAGGTAATACAATCTCTCTTCCCTTGGGATCACATTACACCGGTTTGGATATTCATTGGCTTTATTTCCCCAACCTTGGCACTTGAAACATTGGAACCCTTTAGAATTTGGATACTTGTGAGCTTCTTGTTGGGGATGATACAAAAGATCAAACTTACAACAAGGAATCAAGAGAATAACAAGAATAACATCACTAGAGAATCAAAGGCCCTACTCGGCTTCTCTAGGTTTTCAAGGAAACAATGACAATATTCAACAAGATAGATAAATAACACAAGATTGCAATAACTATAGTGAATCGAAAGAGCACCACACGGCTTTAATATATCAAGATACAAATAACAAGATTACAAAATGATGGATAGTAACTTGACACAAAATATCCAAGAATCTAAGAATCCTAACATAAAGATTAGGACCCTAAGACTAAAAGATATTTACACAAAATTCTTACTTGAATCAAGAGGAACTCATGAACCTCAATACCCCCAACTTTCTAGCCAAAGAACAACAAAAGTTTTACTACACTTTGTTGTCTAGTTTTGGGTTCACTCTCAAGAACAAGAGAGAGAAGTTCTCAAAATATTACAAGACTTGTGTTTCTTCAATAATAGGAATGAACTCAGTCCAAGAAATAGCCCTATTATTGTCTATTTATAGTACTCCACAAAATGAAAGGAAAATGACCATTCTAGTCTTGGTCTTGGGTGGCTTTGGAGTGTAATAAAAAAGTGTTACTACACTTTTTTTGGAGTGTAATAAACTTACACTTCAAAGCCCCTCTTCACACTTCAAAATATGGAATATATTAGATGAATTAATTACACACTCATACATGACCATTTGCATGAACATGGCCTGGAGTTTTTGTAACTCCCGAGCTTGGCTACGTGTGAATGGTCTTGAGCTAGTTTCACTTGTATCATCGTCTCTATCTTGAAGGGAATTTGTCCTCAAATTTGGTGGATGTTCATCCTCAACCATGGCAATAGGAGAGAGGTCACATATGTTGAAGGTGTTGTGCACTTGATATTTCAGAGGAAGGTCAATTTTATAGGCATTATCATTGATTCTTTCAAGTACTAGAAAGGGACCATCATCCTTCGTCATCAACTTGGTTTTTCTTTGTGAAGGAAACCGGTCTTTTCTAAGGTACACCCAAACCCAATCACCCGGTTCAACAATAAGCTTGCTTCTCCCCTTGTTTTCTTTCTTAGCAATCTCTTGATTTTTCTTGTCAAGCTTCTGCCTCACTTTCTCATGCAATTTCTTCATGGCTTCGGTCTTTTTGCTTCCATCAAAGCTAATCATAAGATCACTTGTCAAAGGAGTTAAATCCAAAGGGGTGAGAGGGTTGATGCTGTATATACACTCAAAGGGAGTCATTTCCGTACTTGAGTGTATAACTCGATTATATGCAAATTCCACCAAAGGTAGGTGGTCCTCCCATGAAGTTATTTTGCCTTTAACCATTGATCGTAACATAGAACCCAAAGTTCTATTTACAACCTCGGTTTGGCCATCTGTTTGTGGGTGGCAAGATGTAGAGAATAACAATCTAGTGCCAAGCCTACCCTACATTGACTTCCAAAAGTGACTAAGGAACTTAGAGTCCCTATCACTTACAATGGTCCTCGGAACACCATGAAATTTGACAACATTTTCAACAAATAAAGAAGCCACACTTGACGCATCTTCACTTTTTGAACAAGGAATGAAGTGCGCCATCTTAGAAAACCGATCAACCACAACAAAAATGCTATCCCTATCTCATCTAGTCCTCAGTAATTCTAACATAAAATCCATAGATATATCAAGCCAAGGACGTAAAGGAGTGGAAAGCGGGGTATATAACCCGTCAGGGAGGAGCTGAGACTTGGCTCCCTTACAATCTACATATTGGCCGCAAATCCTAGCCACATCCTTGTGAATTCTAGGCCAATAGAATTGCTCCTCCAATATCCCAAGGGTCTTGTAAATCCCAAAATGACCCATTAGACCTCCATCGTGTGCTTCCCTTACAAATAACTCTCTCCAAGAGCTAGAATGTACACACAATCATCTACCTTTAAACAAGTAACCATCAAACTTGGCATAGGGATTTGAACCTCTATACGAAACCCACTTGTCCCTACCTAATTCTTTGCATTCCCTAAAGATAGAAGCAAAGTGAGGATCCTCGAGATACAATGCCTTTAGGCTCTCAAAACCCATTAACTTTGAAGACAAAGTGGACACAAGTATATGTTTTCTAGACAAGGCATCGACAACCACATTGTCCTTACCCTTTTTGTATTGAATAACATAAGGGAAGGTTTCTAGAAACTCAATCCATTTGGCGTGCCATTTGTTAAGCTTGTCTTGTGCCCGTAAGTGTTTCAAGGATTCATAGTCCATCCGGATCACAAATTCCTTGGGCCACAAGCAGTGTTGCCAATTGCCTAATGCTCTAATCAAGGCATACAACTCTAATTCATACGTGGAGTAATTTAGAGTAGCACCCTTGAGATTTTCACAAAAATAAGCATCGGGTTTTAAGTCTTGCATCAAAATATCCCCTATGCCTACTTTACTAGCATCGCATTTAACTTTGAACGTCTTATCAAAGTTGGGCAATTGTAACAAAGGCGCGGAAATGAGCATAGCTTTCAAAGATTAAAAAGCCTTATCTTGATCTTCACCCCACTTGAAGGATTGGTATTTCCGAATGACTCGGTCAAGGGGGTGTCTATGGTGCTAAATCCTTTGACAAACCTTCTACAAAAACTAACCAACCCGTGGAAACTTCTTACTTCACCAACAGTTTATGGGATTGCCCAATTTTTGATAGCGTCTATCTTGGATTCATCCACTTCGACCCCTCTAGAACTAGCAACAAAACCCAAGAAAACAACTTCATTAACACAAAAGGAACACTTTTCAAGATTGGCATACAACTTCTCTTTTCTAAGCACATCAAAGACACTTTGTAAATGCAATACATGTTTATCTATGGACTTGCTATATACCAAGACATCATCAAAATAAACAACAACAAAATTTCCAATAAAAGGCTTCATCATATGATTCATTAGCCGCATGAAAGTACTTGGAGCATTGGTTAGGCCGAATGGCATAATCATCCATTCATAGAGACTAAATTTGGTCTTGAAGGCGGTTTTCCATTCATCACCGGGTTGCATACGAATTTGGTGATAACCACTACAAAGATCTATCTTGGAAAATATACAAAAACCATTCAACTCATCAAGCATGTCATCTAATCTAGGAATAGGGTGACGATATTTTACCGTAATATTGTTGATGGATCGATAGTCCACACACATACGCCAAGTTTTGTCCTTCTTTGGAACTAATATTAACGGAACTGTACATGGACTTATGCTCCCTTTGATGTACCCTTTGTTGAGAAGTTCTTCAACTTGTCATTGTATTTCTTTGGTGTCCGTAGGGTTCCTTCTATAAGCCGGTTTGTTTGGAAATTATGAGCCCGACACAAAGTCAATTTTATGCTTAATACCCCGAAGTGGGGGCAACCCTTGCGGAAGTTCTTTGGGAAAAACATCTTCATAATCCTGCAACACAAGAGAAATCAAAGGAGAAATAGAAGAATTAGTGGGGTTAGTGTTAAAACAATATGCCAAAAGAAACAAGGGTGTGTACTCATCATGATCCATGAAAAGCTCCTTCTTTCTAAACAACATCACCATGTTTTATTTTCCATTTGATGTTGAGGCATCTGATAACGCTCAATGTACAGCTCTCATAGGAGTGTAAAGCGGTCGTTAGCAAATATAGAACCCAACTGGGTTGGGTATCGATCCCACAGTGAATAGCTTGGTTAACAAGTAAGTGAAGATTACTAGACTTTTAGTGAAAGTCTCGAAAAAGGGGGGATTCTTGTTGTGCAAGTAATGTAACCAAATAGTAGCTAAAAACGGCAATAGCAAAGTAAAAAGAGAAAGAATGTTTTAGTAAGATGTAAACAATGAGAATTGAGGAGTTGGGGTTATGTCCACCTTTTGAGTTATACGTCTCTATTGACTATGAGTGTGTTGAATTCAGACATGCATGTGCTTATAGAGAATTGTATTCGATGGTAAATCCAGGCGTCTTCCGACCTATTCGAGGATTATTTCACTTTAACTCTTTTGAGCTTAAAGCGTATCTAACGGTACGAATTCTCCAAGAGGTTAATCCAGTTACGACACTAACTTTTTAATAGGGGATGGGACCCTACTACCTTGACATTATCTCTTTTCCATACAGATAACCTTTCTTTCGAACAAGTTAAATGTTATACTGGCGTATTCTTGCGTTTGCAACCATAAAGAATTTAGATTAAGATGAAGAGAATAATGATATAAGCAACATACGTGTCACGAACTCACAAACTCACAGCAATAGATAGTATCTCATTCGGCTTCCATAACCCCAACAGAGAAGTTTAGTTACCCATGAGTGCGAAGGAAATCACAATTGACATTATTGTTATACCACAATAAAGATTTCACGTTTGTAATGGTGTGGTAGGCGTTAGGCGTGAATCCCTTAGCAAAGTAACGTTTCTCTTGTTGTGGAATTTAAGAATAGATGAATAGAAGAAGAAAATAGAATTAATGGAAAAATAATTGTTTAGAACTAGAATGTCTTAGAAGTAGAATAGAATAGAATTGAATGTAAGAAGATGTCTTAAAATCTCTAGCAAGATAGGGTATTTATAATACCCATATCCTATTCCTACTAAGCTAATGAAATGCTTAACCAAATCCTACTAAGCTAATGAAATACTTAACCCAATTGTACTAGGTTAATGTATCATTATCCTAATCCTAATAAGTTAATGAAATACTTAACCCAATTGTACTAGGTTAATGTATCATTATCCTAATCCTAATAAATTACTGCTAGTCCCCAAAGTCTTCAGAAATATTGTTTTAGCCCGGGACAGAATTTCCATGCGCCATCTTTAGTCCTTGGCGTCCAAGATTGGCTTTTCTCCTTTCATGAAGCTTTCTTTGGCGTCAAGTTATCCATGAAATGATGAATTCTGCATCATTTATACCTGAAACTTTGCTAATCATTTTCGTTAGCTCACTTACAGGAAAAAGGACTAAAAGTGCATGAAATATATAATTTGTTCTCAAAACTAGGCTAAAATATGGGCAAAATATAGTGCTATAGGCGTGTAAATTCGCCTATCATCAACACCCCACACTTGAAGCTTTGTTCGTCCTCGAACAAAATATCATGTCCCTCTAAACATAAACTTAGGGTTTCACAGCAACAACACAAAATATTCATCAAGACAAGCACAACAATTATCAACAAAGAGTAGTTTTTCGATCATTAGTAGAAACAGTTTAACCTCTAGCATGGACTCGTGATGGTGGTCAACTCATATTCAAAGGTTAAGGCACAAAGAATCATACACGACTACCCAAAACTCATCAACCATGTGTGTCTCACAATATATTACCCATAATCACTCACAAGTATAGCATATTTTTCAAACATGGGTATCAAAATATCCTTGCTCTCACTCTCACAAAGAATTCATATGTAGCAACTGATTACCATAGGCTTGCCCTTAGTGTAATGCTCTACTAAATGTCAGAATGCTAAGCTTAGAATCAAATAGGTCTTTTGATGGTTGTAATGTAGGCTAAGGGACGGGTAGGACTATTTTGGCCAGAAATAGTGACTATGTTCCTAAGAGCTTTAATACATCACATTGTGTCATTAACACTTTTCTTTCTAACAACCTTTCTTTCATTTATTCTACCACCCTTTTTCTCCTCTTTTGTTTTTCGATTTTAAACATGACTAACTTTTCAGTTTTTTCTTCCTTTTTTCTTTTCATAACATACCTCTTATGATAGCACTTTTTTTTCATAGCAATTTCAAGCACCAATGCATTCTAAAGCATCATACTCACCCAATTTCCTCTTATTTTGTCACATGACTTTACACTTTAAAGCACTTAGGAATTTGGATCAAATTATGGTCTTGAAAAAATGGATTAGGCTTTCATATGATGTTGTCAAAGAAAATAGGCTAAAGGCTCAAAAGGGGTTGACTAGGATAATGTCCATGGGTAGGTAAAATGAAGGTAAATAATCATAGGTTGCCAAAGAAATGCCTAAATCATCTCCTAGACTTGCACTCTTTATTTTCGCTTTACATACATACCAGACAAGTTCTAGCATCAGCCACAAGCACAGAATATACTATTATCTCACACACACAAGGCACATGGTCGACTTTATTGGGAGTAGTATAGACTCTTGACCCAACAGATGAAGGAATTAATCCAAACAATATCACATAGTGAGTCACAATTAGAGCCTAAACGTCTCAATAGTCATGATTTTAGCACAAACTTTTGTCATAATCTCATGCTACCTATTAGAATAATTTCATGCGATGCTAAGTTAAATTTTTTTTTTAACTATTGAAAAAAAACAATTAACTACTAACAAAACAAACAAACATAAATGCAAATGTGGATAGAGAAGTATAGCATGCAAATACCAGCACCCCACACTTAGATGGGACACACTGTCCTCAGTGGAAAATAAATAAGAAGAACCTGGTTAGTCGGACTCATCCTCTATGTCTGGGGTCATACCCCTTGCATCGAAATCATCATCAGAGTCGTCATCCTCAGAAGTTCCTCATAAGTATCCCACTTAATTCCAAGAGTGAGTCGAGGTATTTGCAGCGAGGAGGGTTCTCCTTGCTCTTTTTGGCCTCTTTTCTAGCCTTTTTGTGAAGTGGTAGCCTTATCTTTGCCTTGTCTTGCTTTGGGTGCCATTGTACCTGAGACTTAAAACAATGTTCATGTTAGCATCATCTCGATGGATACAATCTATAAACAAGCAGTAGTGGCACCACCCCACACTTAGTTTGTTGGTACAGACTAGTGAAGTGAAAGTGGTCGATTACTCAGATTTCATCGACATACATTTTAGGGGCTATATTCCAACAAGAAATTCAGATATGTAACACTTCTTGCAATCTTTGCAATACTTTCATGTTAGGTATATCAAGAATTCTACATAGGGATTACATCATGGTATAGTTTCTATCAATAATCACAATCTCCTATGTCGGTAGGCAACTATAAGTCTTATTCCGATGAGTGAGACATCCCAACATGTAAGTATTAAAGTGACAAGAGTATGCAATGTTCATGACTATAGCAATTCCGCAAGTAGTATGACAATGCATCAAAATCGAATTGAAGTCGGAAACAAGTTAAGATCATCCTAACGTATATGTTCACTCACTTGGTTGTGTATCAACAATTCAAACACAATCACATCTCCAATACTTCTTCAAGATTTAGAAATTCATAATAGACATAGTAATGTAGTACTTACGAAAAATAGATGAATAACACAAGAGTACTTACGTGATTGAAGCCTTTGGAGATGTTCTTGTGAAGTGGAAGAGCAAAAGTTTTGAGAAGATTTGGATGCTACGTGCGGCGCCTATGTTAGGTTTTCAATGTGTTTGTGCCTCAAGACTAAGTCTCCTTTATATAGGAAAAGAATGGGTTGGGTTTTTACCCATTTAAAATCGGTTTTGGAGACAAAAAGTGACCATAGGCGGCGCCTTTAGCTTTGCCTATGGTGACCATAGGCGGCGCCTAATGCAAAGCATTTGCTAGCATAGGAAGCGCCTAGTTCAATGCCTTTAGTGACCATAGGCGGCGCCTTTAGCATGGCATATGAGATTCAGAGACCAAATGCTTTAGCATAGGCGACGCCTATGCTATGGCATACTTGAGCATGGGCGGCGCCTATGCTATAGCACACTAGATTCCGAGACCTTGGGCTATAGTATAGGCCATGCCTTGTTCGTGGCCTAGTTTTACCTAGGCCTAGCCTTGCTCGATGCCTATTTTGTCATGAGCAATGCTCAATCCATAGCCTTATGCATCTTCATGCCTAACTTACCACCTTTACCATGCAATACGTCCAAATCAAAATTTGAAACCGATCTCCTCGTTGAATACCTCTTGCACCTACATTTGCTCAAAACCAATAAAAACGATTAGTACGATGGGTTGCCTCCCACCAAGCGCCTTAGTTTTGGTCGTGGCACGACTCTTATTTTTGGATTTTTATTTATCAAAAGCAAACACGTAATAGAACGAAAGAAAAATGAAAAACAATAAACGATGGGTTGCCTCCCATCTAGCGCTTGATTTATTGTCGCGGCACGACATCGTTACCTCGAGTACTTAGACTTCGTCGAGATAGATGGCGGATCATTTTCTGAATGGATTCAGACGATAATGAGGCTTACTTGTAGGCATGCAATCTTCTTCGAGATGACCCTTGTGCATGCCTACCCCAGGAGGGATACCAATTATATCATCAATAGTCCAACCCATAGCTCTCATGTATCTCTTCAGAGCAGAGATGAGAGACTCTACGTGCTGTTTACTTAAATCATCCGCACTCACCAGAAGTATATTTATACTTTCCAAGAACACATACCTTAGATAATCGGGGAGCTCTTTCGATTCTAGCATTGGTGGCTCTTCAAGGGAAGTCTTCGCTGTTAGTGACGGTTGATTCTTAAGATCATGGTCCGGTTGCTTAGGAGTATGGGAATAGGACTCTATTTCTGTTAGAGCACCCATAAGTTCTTCATAATCTTCATCGTCCTCATGCTCAACATTCAGTGGCGCAGCAGACAATGGCTCAACAGTAAGATGTTTCTCTACAGATAATGCTTTCTTATCCTCATGATGAACATCAGCTACAGAGAACACATTCATATCGCTGGGCTGCTTCATTGATTTGCATATATCAAAGCGGACCACTTCGTCATTCAACCGAAATAAAAGCTCATTAGCTCTCATGTCAATAAGCACACTTCTTGTTGCAAGGAAAGGACGTCCCAAGATTATGGGAACTTCAGAATCCACCTCGCAATCCAAAATCACAAAGTCTGCAGGAAAAATGAAGGTAGGCACCTTCACCAACACATCATTACAGGTCATTTTACCGACCTATCTGCCATCACGAGCCGCATATTGGTTGGAGTAGGGTCGCCCAACCCCAACTTTCTATAGACGGATAGTGGCATCAAATTGATGCTAGCTCCCAAATCGCACAATGCCTTAGCAAAATTCATAGATCCAACCGTGCAAGGAATAGTGAAAGCACCAGGGTCTGCCTTCTTCTGTACTAAGGACCTTGTGGTAATTGCACTGCAATGATGAATATTATCTGTCGGCTCATAGCTTACTTCCCGCTTCTTTGTTAAAAGATCCTTCATAAATTTTGCATACCCAGGCATTTGTTCAAGTGCCTCCACCAATGGAACATTAATGGTCAACTGCTTTAACATAGTCATGAATTTGCTGAACTTTGTATCATCCGCCACCTTCTTCAATCTTTGGGGAAAAGGTGGTGGTGGGTATGGAATTGTTCTCTCCACGGCTTTCTTCTCCTCTTGCTTCCATTTTTCATCTTTTCCAGGATGCACATCGTGAGGAGTGACGTTAAGGACGTTAGGATCGGCTGCTGCGGCATCTTCCCCTTTCGCCTTATCATCAATTTCCGCTTCTTCGTCAACCACTTGCTTGCCTTTTTCTGAAGTTTCCAGCACCTTACCACTTCGGGTAGTGATGGCCATGCATGACCCATCATTCCTTGGGTTTTGCACAGTATCGCTAGGTAAAGTGCCAGCCTTTCTTTGATTGAGTGCTGCTGAAAGTTGGCTCAATTGCTGCTCTATTTTCTTGATTGAAGTGGAATGAGAATCAACTAATTGCTTCATAGAGGACAAATCATTTATTGCCTCCGTTACTCCTGCGCTCGTTGCTTCCACTCCTTTCAGTAGTTTAGCCATCATGTCTTCCATACTTCCAGAACTAGATGTGGTGGCGTCACGTCTTCCAGGGGGAACATACAAACCACTACTGTCATTCTTGTTCTTCCAACTACCTTGGTCCATGTTTCCAGATTTACCATGATAGTTCCGACCTTGGTTTCCTTGGGCATTCCCTCGAAAACCCCCCTGATTGTTCAAGTAGTTGGCTTCCTCTTCCGAATCAGATTCGTCTCTTCCTTTTGACGCAATAGCTTTCACTTTTTCGTTCTTCCCTGATAATAAATGCTTTGTAAGAAGATCCACTTGTGTTTTCATGTGCGCCATATCTTGATCACGTTCTTCTTGTCTTCTTCTTTGGTCTGCAGTCATGCCAATAGATAAAGTGGGGCTTGCTACCTAGGAATCCCTGGTATGCCAAGCTCTACTTTGTTTCGTCATACGATCTAGCATATTGCTTGCTTGACCAAAGGTGAGATCCATAAAGGATCCTCCAGCTGCATTATGCACCACTGGTTTAGTTATTGAATTCAGGGCTCTATATAATATCTCCATTAGGTGAACATTAGTCATATGATGGTTTGGGCACCTCACTAGCTTTGTCTTTAACCTCTCCCATGTTTCATAAAGAGCTTCAGTGGGAAGCTGACAAAAGTTGCTGATTTCATCTCTCAATTATGCTCTTTTGGATGGCGGAAAGAATCTTTCTAGGAAAGCGTCTCTCAATTGCCTCCAATTTGTAATAGAATCAGAAGCTAGCCCATTCAACCATAGAGTTGCCTCCCCAGACAGAGACAATGGAAATAGACGTAATCGAATTAAATTCTGACCAACTCCAGGATTGTCAAACGACTTGCATGTAGAAATAAAGTTGATGAGATGCATATTCGGATCATCGCCTGCTAGTTCACTAAATAATCCCTTGAGTTGCAATAACTGAATCATGGTGCTCGTGATGTTGAACTTGGCTCCGGGTGCCAATGGTGGAGGAATAATGGCTCTTGTGGCTCCGGCTCCATCAAGATCATCATCATCATCGTCGAAAGCTGGCTGCATAGCTTGGCGTTCAGGCCTAAACCTAGCTTGACGATCTCTTCTGTTGCCAGGTGTTGTGATCTCAGCGGCATGCCTAGGGTTTAGTAGCTCGTCATCACCTAGATCTTCATCGTCAGGATTTGTTGCTCGCCCAGGGTTATCAATATTCTGTTGATGCACTTGAGCAGCGGCTAGCGCAGCTAGTCTCGCCTGTTCCTGTTGAGCAACCATCCTTTCAATTGCGTGTTGTACCTCCATTCTGCAAATACGTTGTGGTTCAGGATTGATAGGTAATAACGGTTGACCAGAACTTCGGATATGGGGCATGCACTGAATAAAAACCTGCAGTAAACAAAAACAAAAACTAAAAGTAAAAGTACGAGAATCTTTGACCAAAGGGTCTAGTAATTATTACGAACTTAATTGACACTTGTATTCCCCGGCAGTGGCGCCAATTTTTGATAACGCTCAATCTACAGCTCTCGTATGAGTGTAAAACGGTCGTTAGCAAATATAGAATCCAACTGGGTTGGGTATCGATCCCACAGGGAATAGCTTGGTCAACAAGTAAGTGAAGATTACTAGACTTTTAGTGAAAGTCTCGAAAAAGGGGGGATTCTTGTTGTGCAAGTAATGTAACCAAATAGTAGCTAAAAACGGCAATAGCAAAGTAAAAAGAGAAAGAATGTTTTAGTAAGATGTAAACAATGAGAATTGAGGAGTTGGGGTTATGTCCACCTTTTGAGTTATACGTCTCTATTGACTATGAGTGTGTTGAATTCAGACATGCATGTGCTTATAGAGAATTGTATTCGATGGTAAATCCAGGCGTCTTCCGACCTATTCGAGGATTATTTCACTTTAACTCTTTTGAGCTTAAAGCGTATCTAACGGTACGAATTCTCCAAGAGGTTAATCCAGTTACGGCACTAACTTTTTAATAGGGGATGGGACCCTACTACCTTGACATTATCTCTTTTCCAGACAGATAACCTTTCTTTCGAACAAGTTAAATGTTATACTGGCGTATTCTTGTGTTTGCAACCACAAAGAATTTAGATTAAGATGAAGAGAATAATGATATAAGCAACATACGTGTCACGAACTCACAAACTCACAACAATAGATAGTATCTCATTCGTCTTCCATAACCCCAACAGAGAAGTTTAGTTACCCATGAGTGCGAAGGAAATCACAATTGACATTGTTGTTATACCACAATAAAGATTTCACGTTTGTAATGGTGTGGTAGGCGTTAGGCGTGAATCCCTTAGCAAAGTAACGTTTCTCTTGTTGTGGAATTTAAGAATAGATGAATAGAAGAAGAAAATAGAATTAATGAAAAAATGATTGTTTAGAACTAGAATGTCTTAGAAGTAGAATAGAATAGAATTGAATGTAAGAAGATGTCTTAAAATCTCTAGCAAGATAGGGTATTTATAATACCCATATCCTATTCCTACTAAGCTAATGAAATGCTTAACCAAATCCTACTAAGCTAATGAAATACTTAACCCAATTGTACTAGGTTAATGTATCATTATCCTAATCCTAATAAGTTAATGAAATACTTAACCCAATTGTACTAGGTTAATGTATCATTATCCTAATCCTAATAAATTACTGCTAGTCCCCAAAGTCTTCAGAAATGTTGTTTTAGCCCGGGACAGAATTTCCATGCGCCATCTTTAGTCCTTGGCATCCAAGATTGGATTTTCTCCTTTCATGAAGCTTTCTTTGGCGTCAAGTTATCCATGAAATGCTGAATTCTGCATCATTTATACCTGAAACTTTTGCTAATCATGTTCGTTAGCTCACTTACAGGAAAAAGGACTAAAAGTGCATGAAATATATAATTTGTTCTCAAAACTAGGCTAAAATATGGGCAAAATATAGTGCTATAGGCGTGTAAATTCGCCTATCATCAGCATCCCCGGATACCCCTACTACCCCACCTATGGGTTCCCCCTTCTTTTCTTTATTTTCGGATTTCTTCCCCCTTTCTTTCAATTCTCTCATCCTTTGATGCAACTCGATCACTTGTGAAGGCAAAAGTGGATGAAGTGTGACCTTTCGGCCATCCTTATAAAGTGTATATCGATTAGACCTCCCATCATGTTTGGTACACCTATCATATTTCCAAGATCTACCTAACAACAAATGACACGCTTGCATTGGTATTACTCCACAAAACACTTCGTCATGGTAGTTTCCTACCTTAAACCATATCATACATTGCCTCATGACTTTCAATTCACCATATTCATTCAACCATTACAACTTATAAGGGCTAGTATGAAGTGTAGTTGGCAATTTCAAGAAGTTCAACATAGCAACACTAATAATATTTGCACAACTACCACTATCTATCACCAAAGTACACACACTACCCATCACAAGGCACTTAGTATGGAATAGATTCTCCCTTTGGCTAGGATCATCTATTGCCTTAATAATCATGGCATGCCTCACTACATAGTTCAAAACAACACACTCTCCTTCTTACGGATAAACATCTTCCCCATCATCATCATGTGGCTTAACCCCAGTTTCCTCTCCATCTTGAGGCTCGACCTTATTTTTCTCTCTTTTAACACCCACTTCTTCACCAAGAAAACACAATCTACCTTCCCTTAGGATTACATTGTGTCAGTTAGGGTATTCTTTCGATTTATGCCCCCAACCTTGGCACTTGAAGCATTGGAACCCTTTAGGAATAGGATACTTGTGAAATTCTTGCCTCGGAGGAATTTTGGGGACTGTTTTGGGCTCGGGCAGCCTAGTAATGGCAGGTTGGTCCTTATTTTTGGGCCAACCCAAAGAGGATTGAATCATATCCTTGCCTCTTGGCAAACCCAAGGTTGATTGTCCCTTTGCTTTGAACGACGACCTCTCTTTAAGTTCCCTTTCCATCTCAAGAGCCCTTGGAAAATACCTTCGATGGTATCAAACTTATGAAGTGTCAAATGAGTGGAGATCTCGCTGTTCAACCCACACTTGAACCGAATGATGTCATGACTAATTTGTTCTCCACGATGATCAAGCTTCAACATGAGTTGTTGAAACTTATCATAATATGCCATCACACTTCGATTCACTTGTCACAAATTGTACAATCTAGCAAGCAACTCATGATGATAACTTTCGGGAAGATACCGTTGCCTCATTAGATACCTCAACCGAAACCATGGTGGTGGTTGTCCGTCAATCAACTCATTACCAAACCGTTTGACATATTTCCACAATGTTTTAGCATAACCTTCAAAGTGAGATATGGCATAACAACTCTTCTTATCTTCTGAGATATAATTCACTTAAAACACTTTATCGCATGCCGATTCCCAAGCAAGATAAAACTCGGGGTCACTTTCACCCTTAAAGATAGGTAGGCTCAATTTGATGGTATTGATGCCTGCGTCTCTCTCTTGGTGTTGGTTTCCTATTTCTCTATACCCTCGGTATCTTCTTGGATCCATACGTCCCCCTCTCATCTCCTTTTCTTTTATGTAATACTTATCAAAGGCTACATACCCTTCATAATTCACTCTACCATATTCATCAAAGTGGACGAGACGGTTTTGGATATTTGGGACATGATTTGGAGGAATTATAATTTGTGGAAGTAGTGGTATTTGGTTTAATGGAGCTCGGAAGGGAGGGTTTGCATTTAGTGGAGGTATTGGATGCCCAAGTCCTTCTTGCGGAACTTGAGGAGTTTGGGAGTGGTTTGGTCTATTGGAGTCTCGAGTTAGGAGGTTATAGGCCGTTTGGCTTGCGGTATTTAGTGGAGCTAGTGAAGGATTTGGCAATTGTGGCCATATTTCGGGAGTAACGATGGAGGAGGAATTTCTATCATGTCCACTTGATGAAACATATAGAGGGGTAGAAGGGTGAGAGTTTCTTTGACTCTCTACTTGTTCTAACCTCCCACTAATAGTCGTTACTTCTTCCCTTATGGCTCCCACTTCCGTACTCAACCTTTCAAGAGTTTGGGTCATAGCCTCAAGAGTGACCCTCATATTCTCCATTTAATTAGAATCCACGGTTTGAGATGTGGTTCCCTCCATTGTCAAGGTATCACCTACACAATCAACAAACAAGTTAGTTTAAAATATTTCCTCACTCACACTCTCTTGGTTCACTCACACTCAAGCTCCACAAGTATTGTTGATTGGCTAGTAACCCATGAATCCTTAAGGTATGAGTATGCTCTTTTCTGGAATGGATTCTTTTTTAAAACTCAAAGTATTCTCATAGGACTATAGCCAAGATTTATAATGTATTCAAACGATAAAAGCACACAAACAAACATTGACACGAACACAAAGATTCAAAGGACTAATTGACAAGCTAGTAGGAATGTACTAGTTTGTTAATTAGTTCTCAAGTCAATTAGATGAAACTAGGAATTAATAATTAGAAACTAGAACATCTAAATTTGAGCTTAATTATCATGTGAAAAGTAACTAGGGTGACATGGTAGCATGTCATTGGCCGCGGGTCCACATACGTTGTTCATCAACTTGAAGCCTTGGTCCCTTTATATCGTGTGTAATGGATGACTTGTTATTGGGAAGGAAACATAAAGTTTTGTGACTTCTTCTTTTTTCAAATTTTTCAAACTCAAAAGGTGATGTTCTATCTTACTAGTTCCATAAGACAAGGTTCCTTGTTTTAAGGTAAAAGTGGTTGTCAAGTTGGTGTTGGCAAGTCTTCTCACAAACAACTTTTTCAATATTGTCTTGCAACCTTTTTGAATCTGTTGCCCTTTTAAGACATAGGATGAAGAGAAACTTTTAAGATT
The DNA here is from genome assembly GCA_030864215.1 of Capsicum pubescens. Taxonomy (NCBI): domain Eukaryota; kingdom Viridiplantae; phylum Streptophyta; class Magnoliopsida; order Solanales; family Solanaceae; genus Capsicum; species Capsicum pubescens. The sequence continues at coordinate 264,954,231 of CM061547.1, read as the reverse complement.
AACACAACATCAACACCTTCAAGAGCAAAACAACAATACACCACAATGGCACTCCAACATCCAACACAAGTCAAACTCAAGGCCACTTCAAGTTTTCACAACAACAAGTCTCTTCTTATTAAGCTCAACTTTAGATTTAGACACTTTTTTGTGTTGGTGAGGAAGAGACCAACAAAAGAAACAAACTAAACAAGTAAAATCTTTTGTAGATCTACAACCAATTTTCAACCAAAATGTTCAAGAACACACTTTTTGGTAAGAGCTTCTGATACAAAAGATCAAACTTACAACAAGGAATCAAGAGAACAACAAGAACAACATCACTAAATAATCAAAGTCCCCACTCGGATTCTCTAGGTTTTCAAGGCAACAATGACAATATTCAACAAGATAGATAAATAACACAAGATTGCAATAACTATAGTGAATCGAAAAAGCCCCACACGGATTCACTATATCAAGATACAAACAACAAGATTACAAAATGATGGATAGTAACTTGACACAAAATATCCTAGAATCTAATAACCTTAACATGAAGATTAGGACCCTAAGACTAAAATATATTTACACCAAATTCTTACTTGAATCAAGAGGAACTCATGAACCTCAAGACCCCCAAGTTTCTAGCCAAAGAACAACAAAGTGTTACTACACTTTGTTGTCAAGTTTTGGGTTCACTCTCAAGAACAAGAGAGAAAAGTTCTCAAAATATTACAAGACTTGTGTTTCTTCAATAATAGGAATGAACTAAGTCCAAGAAATAGCCCTATTATTGTCTATTTATAGTACTCCATAAAATGAAAGAAAATGACCATTCTAGCCTTGGTCTTGGGTGGCTTTGTAGTGTAATAAAAAAAAGTGTTACTACACTATTTTTGGAGTGTAATAAACTTACACTTCAAAGCCCCTCTTCATACTTCAAAACATGGAATCTCTTAGATGAATTAATTACACACTCACACACGGCCATTTGCATGAACATGGCTTGGAGTTTTTGTAACTCCCGAGCTTAGCTACGTGTGAATGGTCTTGATCTAGTTGCACTTGTATCAGGGGAGGAAATTTGTGGATTGTTTTAGGCTCGGGCAGCCTTGTAGTGGCGGGTTGGTCCTTGTTTTTGGGCCAACCCGAAGATGTTTGAATCATATCTTTGCTCCTCGGCCAACCCGAGGTTGATGGTCCCTTTGCCTTGAATGACGACCTCTCTTTAAGCTACCTTTCAATCTCAAGAGCCACTTGGAAAATCCCTTCAACGGTATTAAACTTGTGGAGCATCAAATGAGTGGAGATCTCTTTGTTCAACCCACACTTGAACCGAATAATGTCATGGCCAATTAGTTCTCCCCGTTGATCAAGCTTCAACATGAGTTGTTGAAACTCATCATAGTATGCCATAACACTTCGATTCCCTTGTCGCAAATTTTACAACCTAGAAAACAACTCATGACGATAACTTTTGGGAATATACCATTGCCTCATTAGGTACCTCAATCGAAACCATGGTGGTGGTTGTACCTCTACCAACTCATTGCCGAACCGCTTGACGTATTCCCACTAAATGCTAGCATAGCCTTCAAAATGAGCTATGGCATAATAACTCTTCTACTCCTCCGAGATATCATTCACTTGAAACACTTTATCACATGCCGACTCCCAAGCAAGATATACCTCGGGGTTACTTTCACCCTTAAAGATAGGTAGGCTCAATTTGATGGTATTGATGCCTACGTCTCTCTATAGGTGTCGGTTTCCCCTTTATCCATACCCTCAGTATCTCCTTGGATCCACATGACCCCCTCTCATCTCTTCCTCCCTCATGTAGGCATCATCAAAGGCTCCATAACCTTCATAATACTCTCTACCATATTCCTCAAGGTGGATGAGATGGTTTTGGATATTTGGAACTTGATTTGGAGGAATTGGATTTTGTGGAGGTGGTGGTCTTTGGTTTAGTGGAGCTTGGAAAGAGGGGTTCAGATTTTGTGGAGGCATTTGACATCCGAGTACCTCTTGCGGAACTTGAGGCATTTGGGAATGGGTTGGTCTGTTGGAGTCTCGGTTTAGAGGGTTATAAGTGGTTTGGCTTACGGTATTTAGTGGAGCTAGTAAAGGATTTGGCAATTGTGGCCATGTTTCGGGAGTAACGGTGGCGGAGGAATTTCTATCATGTCCACTTGATGAAACATGTCGAGGAGTAGAAGGATGAGAGTTTCTTTGACTCTCCACTTGTTCTAACTTCCCATTAATAGTCATCACTTCTCCCCTTATGGTTCCTACTTTCGTACTCAACCTTTCAAGAGCTCGGGTCATAGCCTCAAGAGTGACCCTCATATTTTCCATTTTATTAGAATCCACGGTTTGAGACGTGGTTCCCTCCATTATCAAGGTATCACCTACACAAGCAACAAACAAGGTAGTTTAAAATCCCTCTCCTCACTCACACTCTCTTGGTTCACTCACACTCAAGTTTCACAAATATTGTAGATTGGCTAAGAACCCCTGAATCCGTAAGGTATGAGTATTCTCTTTCCCAGAATGGATTCTTGTTTTAAACTCAAAGAATTCTCGTTGGACTAGAGCCAAGAGTTACAATGTTATCAAATGACAAAAGCACACAAACAAACATTGACACGAACACAAGGTTTCAAGGGACTAATTGACAAGCTAGTAGGAATGTACTAGTTTGTTAATTAGTTCTTAAGTAAATTAGAGGAAACTAGGAATCAATAATTAGAAACTAGAACATCCAAATTTGAGCTTAATTATTATGTGAACAGTAATTTAGGTGATGTGGCAGCATTTCATTGGCCGCGGGTCCACATAAGTAGTTCATCAACTTGAAGTCTTAGTCCCCTTAGATCTTTTGTAATGGATGACTTGTTATTGGGATGGAAAACATAAGGTCTTCTAACCTTTTTCAACTTTTTTCTTCAAACTCAAAAGGTGATGTTTGACCTCACTAGTCCCACAAGACAAGGTTCCTCGTTTGAAGGAAAAGTGGTTGTCAAGTCTTGAAAAGGTGATGTTGACAAGTCTTCTCACAAATAATTTTTTTTAATTTTGTCTTACAACCTTTTTTTGGATTATTTATCTTTATAGAAGTTAATAAATAACATGAGGAGAAGTTTAGGATGAAAAAAACATCAACACCTTCAAGAACATAACAACGATACACCACAATGGTCACTTCCAACGCCCCAACACAAGTCAAAACTCATGGCCACTTCAAGTTTTCACAACAACAATTCTCTTCCAATTAAGCTCATCTTTAGATTTAGACACTTTTTGTGTTGATGAGGAAGAAATCAACACAAGAAACAAACTAAACAAGTAAAATCTTTTGTAGATCTATAACCAATTTTTTGACCAAAATGTTCAAGAACACACTTTTTGGTAAGAGCTTCCCAAGATTAATTTTGTAAGAACAAAACCTAGCCTTGAGCTTTGATACCAAATGATACAATGCTATGTGTGTATCAAGAGATTCCAACCAACACAAGAACAACAAAGAAAATATTGTTAGTGAATCAAAAGAGCCCCACACGGCTTCACTAGACTTTTATATTTAACAACACAATGTTAACAAGATTTACAAAGAAAGAGATAGAAACTTGACACACAATATTCATTAATCTAAGAATCCTAACAAGATAAAGGACCTAAGACTAATAAATATCAATACCAAGTTCATACTTGGACCAAGAGGAACTCAAAGAACCTCAAGAACCTAGTTCCTAGCCAAGATACAACACTAGTATCACTCTACTAGTGAGAATTCGGTTTTGGCCTCTCCAAATAAGAAAGAGAAGTAAAAAATTTACAAGTCTTTTATTTCTTGAATAATAGGAATGAACTCAAGCAAGACTATCCCTATTACATGGCTTATATAGTCACTTAGAAAGGAGGGACAAAGACCAAAATACCCTTGATATTTAAGTGGGTGGGTTTGGGGTGTCTTGGTGGGCCTCTTCACATTTTATTAAATATAGGCCCTTAGATGGGCTCACAAGGGCCTCACATATGACAGAGAATGTGAACAAGGCTTGGAGTCATTGCAACTCACGTACTTGGCTTGGTGTGAAAGGTCTCGAGCTAGGAATTCCCGTATCAGGGATGCTAGACGTAATTTCTTGGCATGAGGTGGCTCAATGGTGAAACTAGTAAAAAGTTTCTTTTAGGTCCCCAGAATTTTTTATTAAGATTTTATTTCACTTAAAACAATATTGAAAATTATTAAAAAATTCAAAATTTATTTTAAAAATAAAAAGAAAAAAGAAAACTACCTACTTTCTACCAGAAATATATTTTAAAATTTTGAATTAAATAACGCAAAACTTCATATTAATAAATAAATTTTTTATAACAACATCCAAGATGATGTATTATAAACACCTGACTAATATCTCATGTAAGAATACTACATTAAAAACTTGTAAGAAAAATAACTCTAAATTATTACTTTCCATGTTTTTCTTTTTAGTTGTCATGTTTCATTTTTTGAGAATCAATTTAACTAATTTTCAAAACTTAATTAGATTAGATTAATTTAATGTTTAAAATTAAAATTTAGATATTCAAAATTAATAAATTAAATTTAATGTTGTTCATAGAGTATTTGAAATCATGATCTCTCGTTTCACCTTCTTCCTCATAAATATCCTTTAAAAATAGCGACAAATAAAGTAGATCACAAAACTAGATGGTTGTTGTTGATGATTTAGATGTTGTTGTGGCTTAAGTGCTCATCTGGCACAACAACGTAATGTTTTATTATTAAGGAGAAGCAAATCATGTCCACACTTAAAGCTATGATGTCCAAGTTGAAAGTGCCTGCTGATGACCCTGATGTGGCAAAATCTCAGGCTATGAGTGCTAGAAAAATTTATGAGTTTGTTAAGTTTTCTTATGATGGCATGGTTTATCAAGAGGAGGAATAGAGTCACTCATAGTTCATTCCTTTGACATATGGTAATAGCATGGAGAAAAGATCTAGGAATCAAAAAATCACCATTGATAACATCCAAAGTTACAAAATCCACGACAAATTCGGATAAATGTTAAAAAAATTGCAGTTACAAACACAAAAATAAATAGCAATGAGTTTCCCTAACCTAAATCCCTCTGTGCATACCCTGAAATCACAACACTTCATGTTACAACATTCAATTCAATCTCTTCCCCCCTCATCCTCTCAAACAGTCCCAAAGTCTCATCAAATCGTCCAATATGAGAATACTCAGTTACCAATGTGTTTCAAGAAACCACATCTTTCACCTCTATTAACTCAAAAACCTTATTAGCATCATCCAAGCGCTTGCATTTTGGGTCTGCTGAAGGTGAAAAGGCCCCGATGACAATGAGTTTAGCTTTGATACAAGATTTGTGTTGTTTGATTAAGTGAGTAAAAGAAGGAGGAGTTGTTTATGAAGAGAAGAAAGTGAAGAAGGAAGTGGATTTGAAGGGAAAGTGAAGCAAAGAATAAGTGAACAATTGAACAATTTCATATTTTTAATAGTGAATTGTTGAATATTTTCTGCCATCGGAATTTTCTTATTGAATTTGCTTGATTTTGAAGGAAAAGTGAAGCAGAGAATAAGTGAAGAATGATCGAGGAGTTGTTGAATTGTTGAATTTTTTTGGTTATTTATTTTTAATCACAAGGGTTATTTATTAATTAAATATAAAAATTAATTGAAACATGTGGCATCATCACAGGCCGAGTGGAGTACACTCCACTCATTAAACTTGGGCATGAGTATTCCGGGGAGGTAATAGTTCCACTTTTTTACAGTTTAGATGTGTAATAGGTCACTACGATAGTTTAGGTGTGACCTAGACCTTTAGTGTATAGTTTGGGGTGCAAACAATGACTTTTCCCTTTTCCTTGTAACTAATTAGTGTTGGTCTCATGTAATGTTTATCTTTAATGTAGTTGCTCTGCCGTATTTTAGAGTCCATCAAATTCTGTACCAACTCTTTTTGTGCTCAATTTATTTTAGAAAAAGGCTCAAATATGCCACCGAACTATCAAAAATGACTCATTTATGCCATCCGTTAAAAGTTGGGCTCATTCATGCCACCGCCGTTACAAAATCGACTCATTCATGCCATTATTTTTTAACCGTGGTTTTTTAAAAGCAACTTTTCCACGTGGCCTATTATTAGAGGTCCATGTAATTAAGTAAAATAAATCAATATTAATTAAAAATTATAAGATCCATTTAATACCCGACCCATTTAATATCCGACCCATACCCATTTAATATCGGGCAAAGTTCAGAAATAGCAAACTTAAGCCCTAATTGTTGATTCTATAGCAATAGTTTCATAATTACTTATTGTAGCAACTTTTTATTTGTATTTTTAAAAACTGTTCCTTTTAAAATACATATTTAACTAATTTTACTTCCCTTAAATAACTGAATTTGGTTGAGATTAATATGGTATAATTATCAATTAATTAAATTTGAAGAATCATTTTCCATTAAAACAACTACATTCACGTGTTTTCCCCATTAATGTTGAAGAATTTCGTTACAGCTTAATAGCACTAAAAGGAATTCAAATTTCCGTTTTCCCTATTAACTAATTCTTCCGGAAAAATAGCAAGTAAAATCAAAATCTGTTGTTCATTTTTTCTGATCAATTTCTTAGCAAGCAAAGTTGAGTTTTTGAAATTGAATCATTGTTGTTGTTGAATCAAATTTGACGGAATCTTCTTCGAAATCAACAACATTATTGAGACGAAGCTTTAATTTGTCTGAATCAAATTCAATTATACATTCTTAAGTTCAACTTGTTCGAATTCAACTATCAGTTGCAAATTCAACCATCACTGTTGTTGAGGTACATAATCATTAATATTTTTCGGTTCAATTATTTGATTCAACTATTACTGGAGCTCCTATCTAGTTTTTATGAAAAATTTGTAATCGAATTTCGAGATAGAAGCAATGCAGGAGTAAATTCAACATATATAACAAAAACCTTTAGAATTCAAGTATTTTCACTTTATTGTATAAATGATTATGAACATATTCAAACAAATTTTGATTTGAATTTTATTTAATTTTTTTTCTAAAATCCTAGATCAATGAATGTTTGAATTTAGGTGTTGAATGTGATGAAATTCTATTGACACATATAAAACTACAAATTAGGTATGCTCCAGATGTATTTTTTATATGCTTAATGTTAACACTGCATATGTATTTTTTGTATAATGTCAACTATATATGTGAAGATGCATTTCTATTTGTATAATTGTATTTTCATATATATTTTCCTCCAGATGCTTAATGTTAACTGTATATGTGAAAATGTATTTGTATATATGTTTTACTTCTGTTGAATTCTATTGACACATATCAAAATACAAATTAGGTATGCTCCAGATGTATTTTTGTTATGTCTAATGTTAATATTGCATATGTATTTTTGATATGTTTAATGTTGACACTGCATATGTATTTTTTGTATAATGTCAACTGTATATGTGAAAATGCATTTCTATTTGTATAATTGTATCTTCATATGTATTTTACTCCAGATGCTTAATGTTAACTGTATATGTGAAAATGTATTTGTATATCTGTTTTACTTCCGTTGAATTCTATTGACACATATCAAAAATACAAATTAGGTATGCTCCAGATGTATTTTTGTTATGTCTAATGTTAACATTGCATATGTATTTTTGATATGTTTAATGTTGACACTGCATATGTATTTTTTGTTTAATGTTAACTGTATATGTGAAAATGCATTTCTATTTGTATAACTGTATCTTCATATGTATTTTTCTCCAGATGCTTAAGTTAACTGTATATGTGAAAATGTATTTGTATATCTGTTTTACTTTCATTGAATTCAGAAGTTTCTGTATTTGGTTGAAAGCTTTTTCTATGTTTGTATTTTTTGTTTAACCAAAATTTGTTTACAGCTGGAAATATGTGTTATGATAAGTGACATTTGACACATATGTATATTTATTTATTTTTTGGTAAAATGAAGTAGAAATGGAAAGCATACTAGTCCTTGTGAAGCACTCTGATCGATGGACGTATGAAAAAAATTATGAAGAATATGTCGCTGATGCTATACTTTTGAGCACATCAGCAACATTCGTAGAGCTGCATGATGATTTGGCATCTCACTTAAGTGTGGATTTGGCCAGAAAATATATTCTAGTGGAATATCAAATAACTGCTAATGCAGGGCAGATAGAAATATGTAATGATATGGGTTTAAAAGTGTTTATTATGTAGAAAAAACAGACACAAGACATGAATTGTCTTTCTTTATATGTAAGTATTTTAGAGAAAGTTGTAGGGATAAACTTGGCAAGTTCATCTATATATGTTGCTAAAAGAATAGCCAACTGTAACAACTTGCAAACAGTGATAAACACAACAAATGAAGGAGCATTAATGGTTTTTGAAGATACACAAGCATTAAATGTATCTGAGATGGATACTGATGAGCTGATTATCTCAGACCCACATCACAAACATGTTGAGGAAGACCAGGTTTACTTGAGAAAAAGAATTTTAAAGTCAGTCATGAAGGACTATTCAATTAGGGAGAAGTTTCAAACGCGAAGTAAAAGGTCAAGTAAGAAAACGTGCGTACATTCTATATCTCTCTGATCTTGTTTAATATTAGTTTGGATATGTATTTTGAATGTAATAAATTATGTTGGGTGCAGGTATACATTGTTTTGCAAATCAAGAAACTGTGAGTTTTTAATGCGTGCATCAGGAATGGGAGAAACAAGAATAAGAGAATTCAGACCTCAACATACATGCCTGGTGAAAGACAAGATCTATCCAAAGGTGGATGGTACTAGTATGTTGGTAGGTGGTATGGTTAAACATAAATTCAAAACCACAAGCGAAAATACAGTGCGACGGAAATAAAAAATGACATGAAAGAAGAGTTTGGTATGGATTTGACATACACTTTATGTTGGAGGGCTAAGAAAAGAGCGTTAGAAGAGTTGAGGGGTAATCCATCAGCATCTTACGGGAAACTGCCATCATACTTATATGTACTGAATACTATCTATCCAGAGTCACATATAAGAATGAAGAAAACAGATGATAATGCGTTCTTGTATGTATTTATCGCTCTACATGCATTCATTAAAGGATTCAATCATTGTAGATCAGTCGTAGCTGGGACATTTGTAACAACATGTACAATGGATGAAGCAGGTTAGTATCATTTTATATAATAAATACATTGTATAACTGGTTGTATGTTTTTTGCATTTATGAGTATCATCTAAAAATACATATCTCTACTATATATACATATCTGTACAATATTACATATATTTTCAAAGTTTCATGAATGAAATATGTAAAATTATTTATGTTTGATAGTAATGTGAGTCTACATTTTAGCATATGTAATTGATACCATTTATTTGATTAAATATACAATTTTATTTAACTGTTTTTCTAATAAATACATATGCAGTTTAATAAATACATATGCAGTTCCTATATGTATTTATATTTGATTTTGCAAAATTATTTTATATGTACAGGTCATATATTTTCTTTGGCATATGGTGTGATAGATTCTGAAAATGATGCATCCTGGACATGGTTCTTTCAAAATTTAAAGAAAGCATACGAGGAAAGATGAAACATGTGTGTTGTGTCTGATCGGAATCCAAGCATCATAAAGGCTGATGGCGATGTGTACCAAGATGTTCCACATTATGCATGTATGTGGCATATATGGAGAAACATGAAAAAACTTTACAGAAAGTCACACGATGCGTTGTCAGAGATCTTTTATACAATGGTCAAATCATATTCAAGGTTAGAATTCCATATGTTAATGAAAAAAATTGAGGCAGTTGATATTAGGGTGAAGAAATATTTGGAATTAGCTGATTACAAAAAGTAGGCTAGGTCCTATACAACAGTTCACTGTGGATGGACATTGACTTCAAACATTGCGGAGTCAATAAATGGAGTACTTGTATCAGCTAGAGAACTGCCAATTTATGACTTTCTTGAGGTAGTTCGTTTACTGTTTGTAAAATAGAATTGGGAAAATAGGCAACAAGCTTCATATATCTTCACAACACTTATTGGAAAGTTTAATGACATACTCAAAGAGAACGAGGCTTTGTGTACTCGTATGACGGTATGAACTTTTAGTTTTGTGGAATTATAATTATGAAAACATAAGTATGAAAATACCTTCCATTCATTTGAAATTTAATGAAAAGATATAGAACATAAAAAATATGAACATCTAAAAACATAATATGTATTCTGCATATGTATTTTTTGTATTAATATTATTAACACTGCATATGTATTTGGATGCTCAGTAAAAATGATATACTCTGCATATGTATTTTTTTGACATATGTATTTTTTCTTCAAAATACTGGTGTGCTTACAACATATCATAGACTATGGAATTCATATTTTTTTAGCATTGCATTTAACTTTTTTTTTATCATGTTGTTCCAGCCACAGAATATGTGCATACGATACACGACAAATAAAATCACTTTATTGTTTGCCTCAAGAAAAAAAATGCTCATGTAATGCATTTCAACTAGATGAGATACCATGTGCACATGCTTGTGTGGTGTTAGAGAAAAAGAATTTTGAGAAGGGCCCATATTGTAGTGATTTGTGTAAACCAAAAACTGTTTTGAAGACATGATGTTCCCATCTACCCCTTTCCACATATAGTTGACTGGATAATTTCAGAGAGCGTAGTTGGTGAAATAGTGCTTCCTCCAAAATTCAAAAGACCTCCAGGTAGACCTGCAAAGAAGGATCGTGAAAAATCAGGCCGGAATCTGTTTGAAAAGAAGAACATCAACTCATGCGGTGCTTGTAGGGCTAAGGATCACAATAGGCGTTCTTGTAGGAAATATCGCAAATGATACATTTCTTGTTCCGTATTATTTCTTAAAACTTTATTTTTATTTTTTATAATCATGAACGATTTTATTTTAGTTAATACATTTATGCATCATTTGACAATTGAACACATTAATATCTGAATACTGCATATGTATATGTTTCAAAATCTGAACATTGCATATGTATTTTTAATCTACAGTTGCTATTTATTTTTAACATTGTGTATATATATTTTAGGTTAGAGTTGGAATATATATTTTAGGTTAGAGTTGGAAACTTTGATTAATCAAGTTTGTATGTGATTCCTATTTGTTCAAAGATTTAAATACATATGACATATTTTCAAATATATGTTTGAATTGCAAAGTTTTAGCACTGCATATGTATTTATATGCTAAAAATACATTTGATGTATAATCCATATCAACAAAGCATGTGTATTTTGTAACTAATATCTCACAATAAAATGTAGAACTACATAATAAGATCAAATTAAACTTCAATTCCAAGTCTCATTTATAATGATATTGAGTGAACACATATCAAAATACATATTTCGTCTGATCAATATGTATTTTTGAAATCCTTAATCTTAACACTGCATATGTATATTTAGGCTTAATATATTTTATGTATAATTCATATATATTTTTTAGCAAAATATCAACACTGCATATTTATTTTGTCAGTAAAATCTCACAATAAAATTTAGAACTGTTTAAGAAACACCAGTTTATATTAAATTCAAATTCACTTTTATATTGAATATAAATAACAACATACTAAAATACATATTAGTTATTGTGCATATGTATTTTTTGAATGCTTAATATTAACACTGCATATGTATTTTTAGCTAAAAACACTAGATTAATACTGCATATGTATTTTTTTTCACTAAATTACACATTAAAGTGTAGAACTGCATAAAAATACTCAATTCTGAATTTCGACCTGAATTAATTTCATTAAGTTAAAAATTTATTATTATAACCTACAATTAGAACAACTTCAAAATATCAAAATTAGTTTGCACAATCAGAACCTACATAAATAAAGCAGCTTCTAAACTATTCAAAGTAATCAATACATCATCCATCATACATCAAAAACTTCAGTGACACTAGTTATTCTACTTTGCCTTGCAGGCTTCACAGGTTCTTCGACATCACTATGAGCATTTGCGTCTTATTTTCGGGTCCCATAGTCCCACAAAAGTACAACATATCGTTTACGAAGTGCATTGGGGTTGAACTCATTCGCAAGAACTTTGTGACCATAAGAAAGACACTCTACATATGTAACCATATAAACACTACAATCCCTACAAAAATAAGAAAAATATATATTAATAACTAAAATATATTTTTAAAAAATATATAATTTTGTTATACGTAAATTAAATAACTTACAAGCTTCCACTCGGTTGTTGAGGCAAATTCTCTTAAAATAACACATCAAACATATCTGACGAGTCTTTGTTTTAGTATCTTGGATGGTTTTCAACCTGAATTCCTTTCTTAACGTACAAATCACACGATTGGAGACACAATAGGATAGTCGTAGCTAATTTCTCGATCTCAGCAAGAATAACTGGATAATGACCAGATGATTCATATGAATCATATAAGAATATGCACCTCTCTGAGAAGGATAGAACTGCTAGCACCCAATGATGTTTTTCCTTTATATTGACTGGAATATAAATATCTTCCACCGTATGCCATGGCATAGCAGTATGCATACGGAACCCATTTATGTATTCATTAAGATGGGTTGTCTGTCCTCCGACAGTAATACTTGCATCATCCACAGAATAAGCATCATGAACAGACCTAATTATGTTCATAAAGTTGCAATCTACTATGCTGAATTTGTAAGACCTGTTGGGGTCATACTTCGACTTCTTCCTCAAGTAGTAGAAGTAAACATCAATTTTCTGCAGTAATTAACACCACAAATTTTAGATCATTCAAACTATTTGTATAACAAATTTAGCATGTGTATGTAATACAGAATACATATGCAATTTAAAGTTTAACACATCCTTTGTTAAATAATAAAAACATAGTAAAAATACATATGAGCACCTGCATATGTATTTACAAGTAACATAATATGTATTTTAAGTAGTGCTACAACTGTAAGGAAACATTATCAAAATAATATACTAACCAAGTTTGTCCATGACTGATCAGGAAATCTCATTGTGTAAAATCAGTTTTTATCTTCAACAGTCTCAACTCCAAAATGCATCATTGGAATGGTTGATTTCGCCCTTTTGTAATGATTTGCATTTGCCTTCCGGTGTTTTTTGGTAATCGGTATATGTTAAATCATAAGAACATAATGAAATTTTAAAAATAAGAAGTTAAAATAGTTCAATATAAATACCTTTTAGCATGAACTTTGAGAAGGTCTTTAGAAATTCAATCCATGAACTTGTTGACAATCTTCGCATCCACTATCCCATCAATTGGGTGATAAACAAATGAATATTTCTGGGGGAATATACGTATGTACCCTACTGAGCTCTCTATATAGTTACATAATACAAAAATTTAATTAGTAAAAAGTATTTGAATAACATATTACATTGAAAACTAAATATATAATAAAGTTTACTTACCGGCTGCTGAACCAAATTTCATCGTGTAAGGTGACTCCTTGAATTTGGATGATCGCCTAATTCATATTTTTTGAACAGGGGTTTGAAGTTCACGAGAGGGATGAACAATGATACTCTTACTACTGTCGGCATTAAGACTAGGAAACAACTCATCAGGGATTGTGCTTTGTGAATCAAGACAAACTGGTTCATTCATTTGTTCATCAGTGCTTAGTTCTTGTATTTTAGGAGGTATCATATTTGCTCCTCTGTACCAAGATCAAGCTCTCCGTGCATGTCTGGTTTAGAGCTCGATCCAATGTTTTTATTTTTTTCCTTTAAAAAATGGAAAAAAAGTTTATTTTGTTATGTCCAAAATAACCCACATACATATGTTCATAATACATACCTAACAATGATCTTGAACAACAGACTCGGACTTCTTATCATTGAAATGTTCATCGCTTGGTTCTTCTTCAATGGTTGTTGATGGTTGTGTTATGTTGCTTTCTCTTCGGTATGCATTAAGACTTGGTAACAACTCATCTAGGATTGTAAACTGTGAATCAGACAAAGTTGTTCCATCCGTTTTCTCATCAATGATCTGCAATAGAAATGAAAGAAAATATATAATTATTCTATGGATTGTTAGGATTACATCACATAAAGTAAAGTTCAATTCATTATACATACTAGAACATCATGATGAACAATCTTCTCAGAAAGATTATAATTCAAATTTATACTTTGGAGAAGCTCATCAGGGATTAAATGTTGAGAATCAATTTCAATGTTTGTTTTATCTGGATGCAAATCAGTGCACCCCTTGCAAACAAGTAAAAAAATATTTAAACAACATCAAACAAAAATTCAGTTGTATATGTTTATACAGATCTATATATAATATAACATATAACTGTTTAAAAAACTCAATTATATATGTGCATTAAAATGAATAATCATATGTTAGTTATTATTTACCTTTGTACCATCCTGATTTTCACCCAAATTCTTATCAATAGTAGGACTGAATTGTTGTGGTGATGTTTCAATACCAGCATAATCCATCTGTCGGGCTTCAAGATCTGAATCTTCATGCTGTTTCTATAAGTATAAGTTGAATAAACTATTAATAATTGATTACACTGAATATGTATATACCAACCCACTAAATAACATAATGCTAAAAATATATTTTTGAACACACTGTATATGTATTTTTTATGCACTGCATATGTATTTTTGGAATACTCCGCATATGTATTTTTAGCAATAAACCGCATGTGTATTTTTCAAATATTATATATATGTATTTTTTAATACTCTGAATATATAATAATAATACACAATTCCTGATTTATTAAAACATATATAATAACCATAAGTTAGTTATTATTTACCTTTATACCATCCTGATTTTCACCTAAATTCTTATCAACAGTAGGACTGAATTGTTGTGGTGATGTTTCAACACCAGCATAATCCATCTGTTGGGCTTCAAGATCTGAATCTTCATGTTGTTGCTACAAGTATAAGTTGAATAAACTATTAATAATTTATTACACTGAATATGTATATACCAACCCACTAAAAATACATAATGCTAAAAATACATTTCTGAACATACTGTATATGTATTTTTAACAATAAACTGCATATGTATTTTTCGAATACTATGCATATGTATTTTTTAATACTCTGAATATATAATAATAAAATTTTTACCTTGCTTTGTTCAATTGCTTTGAGCATTTTTTTGAACTTTTTCTTCACTAATTGACGAATTTCTTTAAACTCTTCACGAATTTGTATTCATACTAAATCAGTAAACACCGATTTTTTAATGTAAAATAAATATTTGACAAAAAAAATTACCTCGTCGCGGAATTCATCAAAAACTTTCTTAGAAATAAAGGCTTCTTTCTCAACATGTCTCTCAGGCTTTGACACAACTACTTCCTCTACATGACTATCTGCCTTTGACTGTTCCGAAGGAAAAATAACCCTAGAAGTTTGTTTTCCTTTCTTCGTTTTTGAAGAAACTTCCTGTCATGTTGGAATTGGCTTGAAAACTGGTGTCTTCATTACAACAGCCTTTGCAACACGAGGAGCTGGTGTTCTCGTTTGGGTATGCTCGTCAACAATATTGAGTTGCTTTTTCCTTGAAGGTTTCTTCACTACTGGGGTTGATGAACCAACCTTTTATTTTTTCTTAGAATGTTCGTTAATCTTTTTTGGTGGTGGATCCTGGAAGTCATCATCAGAATCAACTGAACGTTCATCTTCAGGTACATCCTTCTGTGGTATTTCAAGCTTTGCTAATTCCAATTTAGTTGGCTCTATGTTGTTAAATACAACCTACGAATATGTTAAATAATATGTTAAAGAAAAAGAATATATGTAGACTATAGACTACATATCAATACATATATATTTATTCGCAACAAACCTTGGCATTGTCCTTGAACATAGCATTCATCGAAAACTCAAAACGTGAACGAGGTGCAACGGTCTTTCAATTTAATAATCGGAGAATCCGTTTATCAACCTTCATTGCAATCTTTGATGGGATATTTTAACAACACTCATAAAGCCACATTTGAATAGCCAGTGGCATTCCCTGAAGCAGATAAAATTTACCACCAACTTTCAACCAGTTGTTCAAACTTCTCGCCAGATCGTCAAAAGATAAAATGAAAAATCCTTATATCTTCCACTATCTACCAAATCGAAATGAAGACGGGGTATAACCACAGTTTCAACATTAGATAAAATAAATGAATGCAGAAAATACAGAACTGGAAATTTCTTAACATTCTCATCATTGTTATACCCCCATACTTTCTCCGTGAATGCTAGAAATAGTTGTCTTTTCTATATAATTTCTGCCCTACTGAAATACTTCTCAATTGTCCTATTTGGTATGCCCTTATCAAAAATAAAGTCATAACTATTAGACACACAATTCAATCCAGTTCTGATGGCAAATTTCCAAGGATTAAAACTAAGACAGGTGTCATTAGCACGAATCAAAATCTCAGAAGAAGAACTACCCTAAACCTCAAGCGTCATAACGCATCTGCACAACTATGCTAGCACTACACACTGCTTCTTCTTCATAAAATAACCAAAAATGTTATTGTCGCAAATTTTTTTAAACTGTTCCTTGTTTAAACTTGTGTGGATGCTACCATAAATATCATTGTCACTGTACGAGCACATGTGTGGTGCAAATCTTGAAAGTTTTCTGACTATTAATATTTCGTCCCGTATCACCTATACAAAGTAAAACTACCACTTCTTAATCTGTAAACAAAATTCAAGCATACAAAAAAAACCTATAACATGCAACCAACACTGAAAAAAAACATATCAAATATAATCAAAATACATATACCTAATAGCCAATTATGATAGTTAAACTAAAATGAACATGCATAGGTATTTTGACCATATTAAAATTACAAGCAACACTAAAAAATACAAATCAAGTATGCTAAAAATACAACCAACACTGAAAAATATAAATCAATTATGGTAAAAATACAACCAACACTAAAAAATACATATCAAGTAAGCAAAAAATACATATAGCCAATGGCATACCCTATAGAGAATAGACTGTTATGGTAGTTAAACTAAAAGTAACATGCATATGTATTTTGACCATATCAGAACTACAACCAACACTAAAAAATACAAATCAGTTAAGCTAAAAATACATATAGCCAATACACTGTTCATGAGTAGTTAAACTCTAAAATACATATAATTAAACTAAAAATACATATCACCACAAAACTCTTAATGAATACTTAATATAAAAATATATTTGAACACAATTATACTGGCATCTTCACAAATAAGTTGTCTACTCGCTTCTGCTCTCCTAATATCAGCAGAACATAAAATACATAGTAACTACATGAAAAAAATACAGATAACTTCCAACTTTGATAAAAATACATTTATCTTTAAAAAAAAAATACATTTACAACAATAGAATATGAACCCTCTTCCTCACTATATATAACATGCATATGTATTTTTATCAGTCCAAAATACAACAAATTCTTAAAAATACATATTAATTATAGAAAAATACATATAGCAAAAAAAACTGTTCATGAGTATTAACCTATTTATTAACAGTAAATTTTCACAATTATCCTATCATCTTCACAAATATGTTTTCTACTAAATTTGCCCTCCACATATCATCAAAAACATAAAATACATATTCAGTAGTTCCAAAAATACATACAACTTACAACTTTAGTAACATCTTAACTTATAGCAAAATACATTTACTTAAAAAATACATTCAGACAAAAAAAATACCTCTTCAGCACTATCTTCTTGAGAATCATCAACAAAAGAATTTTACACTTCCTCATCAACCTTATTACTCAAAACTTCAATTTCTTGAGCTTTTCTTTTCTTCTCTGTTTTTTTTTTTTTAATTTTTGTTTCCTTTGGAGAATGCGTTTTCTGCAACTTTTTTTTTTCATAATTTCTGTCATCGTAACCGGATCGTTGCGAAATTTTGACCTAATCTCCTTCGATATGTGAGATTTCTTAAACTGTAAAGAAAATGAAACAACTTTAACAACTTCTTCTTGAGTTAAGCCGATACTAAAAGACGGTCCACAATCTGACACCAAATTTAAATTTCGTATGCCACTAGTTTTATTTTGTGATTCTAGTGTTTGTTCATCCATTAAAACGAAAAAAACTTTAAATCTGATTTTGAGATGTATTAGAGTCGAAAACCCAAAAAAAAAAAACATGCAATAGCTAAATTAAGTGTTACCTGAAATAGATGAAGATAATCTTTATTGATAGAGCTAAAATCGTGCAAAAGAAAATAAAATTGAAGCGGGAAGATTTTGATAAAGGCGGAAAAAATGGGAAAAAATCTTTCAAATAAGGAGAGAGAAGCAATATGGCGTGAAAAGAGAGATAACTGAAGGTTAGTTTTCCAATGCGGTAAAAAGAAGAGAAACACAATAAAAATATCCCAGAAATGCTATAAAATGTAATTTCATAAAATTAGTGTTATTTTTTATAATTTAATACATAGATATGTTACTTTATGTATTTTTCCCTTTAATATCCCCACATTGTCTTCCCACACTATCACGAAATAAACAAAAAATCCAAAAACCCTTAAACCAACTGATGAAGTAAGATGCTGAAGCATCATCTGTAACAATAAGTGATATCTTTGTATTATTTTGTATGTGTTTGTAAGATTGTACAATCTTTGAACTTTTCTCTATATACATGACCAATTGGAGGTAATGTTTTTGTAGCCCATGTAAGAGCAACAGAAGTAATTCCCTTTGCGGAATGAATTC
Organism: Capsicum pubescens; assembly: GCA_030864215.1. Lineage (NCBI taxonomy): Eukaryota > Viridiplantae > Streptophyta > Magnoliopsida > Solanales > Solanaceae > Capsicum > Capsicum pubescens. The sequence continues at coordinate 264,935,356 of CM061547.1, read as the reverse complement.
ATTATTTAATGTACAGAGAATTCATGAAAATTGTATATACTTTTGGGAGTGGTTATTAAAGACTATTAGACTAATAAACATGCACTGATCCAAAGAAAATCTACATTTTCTTGGACTACGTAATGCTTATAAGTTTTTCTCCTAGTATCTTTTTCAATTTATTACTAGTTGAGTTCGTGTCAATGATGACCCATGATATTACTACACACAAAAGTCTATAAGATCCCTTTTACGTTTACAGGTCAATGTTTCGACTGCTGGTATAGCAGTAGGGTCTGCTTTTGGTGCAGGCACCCGGATATTAAATGGGTCGGGTATTAAATGGGTGTGGGTCGGATATTAAATGGGTCTGATATTTTTTAATTAATATTGATTTATTTTACTTAATTACGTGGACCTCTAATAAGAGGTTACGTGGCAAAGTTGTTTTTAAAAAATCATAGTTAAAAAATAATGGCATGGATGGATCGATTTTGTAACGGAGATGGCATGAATGAGCGCACCTTTTAACGGATGACATAAATGAGTCATTTCTGATAGTTCAGTGACATATTTGAGCCTTTTCCCATTTATTTTTCATATTTTGTTTTTGATTTTTGGTTGACTTATTAATCTATAATAGTAGGTTTTATAATCACTTAATACTTGGTTTGTTCACTCCTTTTGGAGCACATGCCTAATTTTTTATTTTTTTTGAATATTTTTTATATATTTGTTGTGGTAGGTCCTGGTGTTACTTGAAATCTAAAAGACTTGGGTATTGCGCTTTTGTGTGAAAACTCTAAATTTTGATGAGTATTCTCTGTTGTTCTTTGTGTTCAACTTGTTCTTTGTGTGTTGCATATTCCTCTTGTTCCTTGTTCAGCTTTAAGTTTTTGAATGGAAACTTTTTTGCCTTCGCTGGCTGAACTCATTTTGAAGTAGGAGTTAAGCAGTTTTGGCTATCCTTTTATGTTGTTTTAATGTTGTTGTTTATGGTGAATTATCATTTGTGCTTTGTGGCCATCTTTTACTTTGTGTGATGCTGTATTCCTCTTGTGCTTTGTGTTCAACTTAAAGTAGTAGTATGAAATCAGTACCTGTGTTTGGATTGCAGTTATTGGTTTGCCCTTGTTGGTTGAATTCATTTTGAAGCTTGTATGTTGAGGTCTAAATCTAATTTATATGTCGGTTGCTACCATGTAATTCAGTTGTTTTTATTGTTCTATATAGGTATTATTTTCTATCTTTTTAGAGAAAATACTAAATTACCCCTTGAACTATATCCAAAAAGGTTATGACACACCTCAATTTAAATAAGGTCTTATTATCCACCTGAACTAATTAAAAGTGTAATTTTGACACCCTTAGTGCCTACGTGGCACATACGTGGCACACACGTGTGTCTACGTGGACACTCCAGTGTATTGTGCTACGTATGTGCCACGTAGGCACTAAGGGTGTCAAAATTACAATTTTAATTAGTTCAGATGGATAATAAGACCTTATTTAAATTGAGGTGTGTCATAACCTTTTTGAATATAGTTCAAGGGGTAATTGAGTATTATCTCATCTTTTTATACTGATTGTTGTTTTGTGTTACTGTATTCTAGTTTTGCAGAGTTTCTAGTCATTGTATAGGAATTATTGTTCTTAGCTCAGAATGTGTCTTTCATTATTATAAATTAATGTTGGTCTAAAGTCAGTGGCGGAATCAGAATTTAAGGATTGTGGGTGCTTAAAAAAATTAAAAGTTGTAAAAATTAAAAAATCACCTCAACAAGATTCGAACCCGGGACGTCACTTCAATGGAGGATCAACTTAAATGTCAGTGCACCCAACCAACTTTTATTTAAGTGGGTGTTTTTATATGTTTTATACCTATTTTCATATATTTTTTATGTAATTATATCTATTTCACGTCGAGTTTATTGGGTGCCGGAGCACCCAAAAATGTACTTAGGTTCGCCCGTCTAAAGTTATGTTTTAGGCTTTAGTGTTGTTGCTCTACCATGTCTGATATCGCATCTTGTGCTTTACCATGTCTTAATTGTGTTCAATTGATTTTTTATATTTTATTCATTCTTTTGGTTTTTGAACTATTTAATTATAAGATTATGTTTTATAATTTCTTAATACTAGGTTTGTTCACTCCTTTGGAACCCACACCCAATTGTTTTTTTATGTATGTTTATTTGATGTAGGTAGGTCACTCGTAATCTTAATGACTTGGTAGTTCAAATTGTATGAATACTTTTATCTTTGATCAAACTTTATGTTGGGCTTTTTGTCTTTTTGTATTCCTCTTGTTCTTTGTGTTCAACTTGATTTAGTAGTATGCAATCAGTGTCCTGTGTATGGAATTCATTTATTGTTTCCCCCTTACTTGCTGAATTATTTTTGCTGGAGTTCGTCAGTTTGGGCTATCCTTTTTTTGTTGTTCTACTATGAATTCATCTACTACTGCTTGTTCTTTTTTTTTTTGTTGTTCTACTATGATTTTGAGGTCGCAGTGTGTTACATGTGACTCACCCTTTGCTATATTTTTGTGTAATTAATTTGTGTGGTTTATATTTTGTTTCTTGTAGTTTGTTTTACGATGTTTGAGGAATCATGTTATCCTTGCTCTATTTTGGATCCTGGATGTGCGTGCCCTGGGTGTCCATTGACACCTACCTGATTGGTGCCTCAGAGAATTCATTGCGCATCTTGGCTAAGCGTCATCCAAACTATAGTCTCTCTTTCATTCCCAAGTTTGTTTAAAAGCCTGATGTGGAAAAGGCTTTGTACTTGCAGATTCTGATGAGGTTTGATATGTTTTTTTTATTGTTCTGTTTTACTCCTTTGTATGAGTATTTTTTTTTTCCTTTCCTTGTAAAGTGGTTGTATTAGTTGTTGAATGAGTGTCTTGGTTTTTCAGGCCTAAACTAGCTGATTTGAAGAGTGCTATTGATTCAATGATGGTAGTTGTTGATGAGTTTCACGTAAACCTATCATTCGGGTCAGGTAGGCCCGTTTCGATCTATTTTGTTGAACCGGCCCGGTGGTCCACCAGGTTTCTGGATCACCGGTCCCGAGCTGGGTCGTCTGGGATGGCTAGCCTGGTGGATCGGCCCAGTTAAGAAATCGGGCTAGGTCTAGATCGACCCCTTTTTTTTAAGGGAAAATTTCAGAAATATCAACTATAGAGCCTTAATTGCAACTTTTATAGCAACAGTTTCATAATTACGAAAAATAGCAAATTGTATTTTGTATTTAAGTAAACTGTTGCTATACAAATACATATACAACAAGATTTACTGACCTTGTTTTACTCAAATTAGTTGAGTTAAATAAGGAATAATTATTCCATCTAATTAAATTCCCATAAATTACTCTTATTTATATTAGTAGGTTCCTTTTCCAAATCAAAATCAAATATGAAAATTATTATTTACATGATCTTCAAAATTTCAAAATATTATTCTCTTATATCTCTAACTATTTATTTTTTTAGTTTTTTCATTTTTTTTATCTTTTTCTTTTTCTTTTTTCTTTTCCATTTTTTTCTTTCCACTTTATTTTCTCTCTTCTACTTCTCCTCTTTTTTTTTTTTTCCTTTTTCCTTTTTTATTTATTTTTTCTTTTTTCGTTTTCTTTTTTTTTTTCCTTTTCTCATATTATTTTTTTCATTTTCTTCTTCTTTTTTTTATTTTTTTTCGCTTTTATTTTTACACTTCTATTTCTAGTTTCTATTTCTCTTTCTCTTTCTTTTTTTTTTCTTTTTTCACTTTTTTTTTTGCTGTTTTTTTTTTTAAACTCTTCTATCTTTATCTTTTATTTTTACAACAACAACAACAAACCCAGTGTATTTCCACATAGTGAGGTCTGGGGAGGGTAAGATGTACACAGTCCATACCACTACCTCCGGAGAAGTAGCAAGGCTGTTTCCGATAGACCCCCGGCTCAAGATAAGATAAGTAATCACAACCGTACAAAACGCATGGAACAAGATGGCAAGACATAAAAATGCCCCTACAATGGAAAGTAAACAAGGAATAGTAGGCACTCGTACTACAACATGTAACAAGGTAGCCTAACAAGAGTAATACACCAAACAGGTAATGCCCTACCCTACCTACCGTAATAGTCACTAACCTTCTATCCTAATACGTGTCCTCCAACTCTTCCTATCTAGGGTCATGTCCTCAGTAAGCTGTAACTACTTCATGTCCCGCCTAATCACCTCTCTCCAATATTTCTTTGGCCTACCCCTGCCCCGCTTGAAATCATCCAAAGCAAGCCTCTCACACCTACGAACTGGTGTATCTATGCCCCTCCCCATCACGTGTCCGAACCATCTCAAACGGACCTCCCGCGTCTTGTCATCCACTGAAGCCACTTCGACCCTCTCCTAGATAGTCTTATTTCGAACCCTATCCCCCTAGTAAGACCACACATCCAACGTAACATCCACATTTCCGTCACCTTTAATTTTTGAATATGAAAGTTCTTGACTGGCCAACACTCCGCTCCATACAACGTGGCCGGGCAGACTGTCACCCTGTAAAATTTTCCTTTAAGCTTGGGTGGCACCTTCTTATCACACAACACCCTCGAGGTGAGCTTTCACTTTATCCATCCCGCCCCAATCCGGTGAGAGACATCCTCGTCAATCTCACCATTCCCTTGAATCATGGACCCGAGATACTTGAAACTATCCCTACCTGAGAATCCAACCTTACTACCACCTCGTCCTTCTCCCTCGAGCCATTAAAGCTACATTCCAAATATTCGGTCTTGCTCCTACTCAACCTGAACCCTTTAGTCTCAAGGGTCTGTCTCCATACCTCTAATTTATCATTCACACCTCTCCGGATCTCGTCAATCAAAACCACATCATCCGCAAAAAGCATACACCAGGGCACCTCTCCTTGGATACGCCACATCAACACCTCCATAACCAAAGCAAATAAAAATGGGCTAAGAGTAGATCCCTGATGCAATCCTGTCAAGACCGGAAAATGCTCTGAATCTCCTCCCGCCGTCCTCACCTGGGTCTTAGCTCCATCATACATGTCCTTAATTGCTCTGATATACGCCACCGGGACCCTACTCACCTCCAAACATCTCCAAAGGACTTCCCTAGGGACTTTTATTTTTAAAAGACAAATATCTATATGATATATACATATTCAAAAATATACAAAATAAATAGACATACAGATCTGCATATGTATTTACGGTAAAAAAACATGCATATATATCTGCATATATATTTACAGAAATGCATAGCTGACTCACATGTATTGTATAAACATATATGATACAAAATCTCTATAATAAAATGACAATTATATACATATACATAAAGGTAATAAAAAAATACATGATAGATATCTTAAACAGTAAAAGAAAATAAATAAGTACATGTGTTGCCCTCTAAAATGACATAGTATGTACAGTTCAAAGACAAATCCAACACCGTATAAAATACATATAGCTCTACATATGTATTTACAGAATACATACCTGATCCATATGTATATTCTTAATTTATATGAGTCACTTTTGTAGTTCGCAAATACATATGAAGATTTATAGTATAGTTATGTTTGTTACTGTTTAATATGAATATGATATGTATATTGTAAATACATATGTCTGTTTTGTACCGTAAATACATATCCAGATTTGTATGACTATGTATTTTATATGTTTTTTGAATATGTGTATGTGATATAAATATTTGTCTTTTCAAAATAAAAGTTAGAGATAGAAGAGTAAAAAAGAGAAAAAAATAAAAATATTTATATAAAAAAAAAGAGAAGTGAAAAAAAAGGAAGAAAGAGAAATAGAAGTGTAAAAATAAAAGAAAAAAAGAAACAAAAGAAAATAAAAAAGAAGAAGAAGAAAACAAAAATAGAAAAAGAAAAAAAAAGATACGAGAAAGGAAAAAAGAAGAAAACGAAAAAGGAAAGAAAAAAAAGAGAAATAGAAGAGAGAAAATAAAGTGAAAATGAAAAAAAAAATCAAAATAAAAAAATAAAATGATAAAAAATAAGATGAAAAAAACTAACAAAAAAAAAAGATAGAGACATAAGATAGTGAAAGACAGTAATGATGTTTTATTTTAAAATCTTGAAGATTATGAAGATAATTATCTTCAAATATGAAAAAGAAAAAAAATAATAATAAAAAAAAAACGAAAAAGGAAAAAAAGAAGAGAAATATAAGAGAGAAAATAAAGTGAAAATGAAAAAAATAAAAATAAAATAAAATAAAAAAATAAAATGATAAAGAAAATAAGATGAAAAAAAAGAGGGTAAAAGATATGGCTATATTTGGGGGAGGTGAAATAGTGGAGTGAAAATAGGAAAATGTAAAGTAGTGAGAGTAAAACATGCACTTACCTAGTTAATGAATAAAATAATGTTACTCTTGCTATAAACTGTAATTTTACAAAAATATTGCTATTTATTGTAATTATAGTCTTAAGTATGCTACTTTCTGTAATTTTTCCTTTTTTTAATTCTTTTTAATTGGATTTGGAATTGACCGTTGGGAGGCCTAATGGACCGTTGAGGCACAACGGTAATATTGCCATTGTGGACCAATGACCATTTTGGCCTTTTTCCTTTTTAAAATTATTATTTTTTAATTCAAAAGAATTTCTATAAATACCCCAAATTCAAAATCATTTTTCACACATTCTCAATCTCTCATTCTCTTTCAAATATTCTAATTATCTCCTAAAGTACTCAATTTTATTTTTAATTTTACAATTACAAATATCAAGTGGAATTTTTCTAAAGTCGCAACTTTCGAATACTTTCAAAATTTGGTATTGTCGTTCCATCTCTTACTTTTAATTTTTAATTAGTGTATTATTTATTGAATATTTATTTTTATTATTTTTGTGTCTTTTGAATATTTATTAGTTTAATTTGTAATATGGATAAATTAAGAAACCTCCATAAAAGTGTCAAATTTTTTTGTCCCAAAAGTGGTAGTGGTAGTAAACACCGAATTGGTGGCGATTTCGGTAGAGGTAGTTCAAGTATTAGATATACCTATGTGACCCGGTACCACTTAGCCAGTCTTTTGAGGATGAAATAGGTGTAGGTGATCATGATATGAATTATTTAGAAGCTCAGAAAAATTATGGTCTAGAAGAGAATGAAGTAGACGCAGTTGATTTAGATGTAGATGATGAAAATATTGGTGAGACACCTGAAGTCGGAAATGCTAATGTTAGGTATGCATCAGTTAATCTTCCTCCCCGTCCTCCCTGTGCCCCTATAAGATCTCGTAGAAGCACTAGTATTGCATGAGATTTTTTTTCAAAAATAGGAGATACTAAGGTGCAATACAAAATTTGTGAAATTGCATGTGAGCATAAAACCGGAGGCAATAAAGGGGGTACGGGTTCGTCGATGAGACATTTAAGAAAAAATACGCAGTAGAGTTAAGTTTTGCACAAGGTGGTGAGGCTGTTGGTGGGCCATCACAAAGTAGATTGAGCCTAATAATCGGTCAATTAGTTAAGAATTATAATAAAATGAAGGACTAGGAAGAAATAGCAAAATGATAGTTATGGGTTGTTTGCCTTTCACTTTTGCTTCTTCGGATGCTTTTATTCATTTATTCAATCAATTTATAATCCTATGTTTACAGACATTCCTAAAAGTACTTGTCAGGCCGATTTTTTTAGACTTCATACATAATATTTTTATTATTTATCTGCATTATTGAAAAATATTCCACATAAAATTGCTCTAACTTCTGATCTTGGTCGTGCTATTAATAAAAATGATTATTTGACAATTACTTGCCACTGGATAAATAGTAATTTTGTTATGCAAAAACGTATTCTAGCATTTTTGTATGATGAAGATCGTAGATATACTGAAAAATTTATTTCTGAATCTATTTCTAAAGTTGCAAAATATTATAGTATTGAAAGAAAAGTTTTATGTATTGTTTTTGATAATGCATCTAATAACAAAACTTCTATTGACTTGTTAAAAGTTGAACTTTCTCCGTTGTTACCTGAATTATTTCATGTTAAGTGTGATTGTCATATATACAATTTAATCGTAAGAGATGGTCTTAAATTTTTGGAGCTTTATATTGAAAAGGTTCGTCTTGCTATTGGATTTATTCAAGGAAATAATCGAAAAATTAGAGTGAGAATTTAAAGGTAAATTTGAACAAAATAGACTTAGATCGATATTTATGCCTTAAGAATGTAATATAAGATGGAATGCTACTAATAATTATTTAAAAACTTGAATTACTTATAAAGTTCCTATTACAATGACTTTTAATTAATATTCTGGTTCTTTTTTATGAGTATATGCTACATGATTCTGATTGGACTGCAATTGTTGATCATGTTAGAATTTTAGAAAAAATTTATATAGCTACAATTGAATTTTATGATTGTAATGACCCTTCAGATGATTAGCCGTGTTCTTGCTTATTTTTGCTGATAGAGCTCCTCCATAATCGTCCCAAGTCATTAGCGACTTGTTGGAATCGATGGTTCGGTTACCTGACGGTTTGTTTGATTTTTAGAACCACTTTTCCAATTTGAAGTCTTCGTCGATTCCAAATAGCAGTCAAGCAAAAACTTCAGTAAAATAATTTTGGATGCAAAGTTTGACTGTGCCAGCAACTATGTAATATCGATTCTGGGGTAGGTAGACCCTTCGTTCGGATCCCACACGACTCGAGCTCATTTCGACCCATTAGTCGAAAAGTCAAGAATCAGAATATATGGATGTGGGAACTACATGTGACCTAAATTACCTCAGATGGAAAATTTGACTTTGCTAATGCGTCCGAAATATCAAATTTAGTGGGGTTACATTGTTCATTTGCGAAAAACGGAGTTCGAATGAGTTCAAGAGGTCAAAAACAAGTTTTGACCTTGCGGACCCATTTAAACTCGTATAAAAGGCTCTTTAGGCAGATATTTGGGGCATTTTTCATTTCTTTGAGAACCCTAGCAGCCATGAGAGATTGTTGACTAAAAAATGAGTCTTGTGGGTTGATTAGGAGCTTGAATAACTTGTGTAATCCTTTTTTGCTACAAATCTAAGGTAAGATTCCTTCAAATTTGGTATTAATTTCTTGATTTCTAGACCCAAGAATCCTAATTCTTTGAGGCTCAATTAATGCCACAAATGTGATTGATTTACTCAAATTTCTTAAGAGTTTTAGCTCCCTAATAATATTTTGACTATAGATTGGTCTCGGAAACTCATTTTCCGAAGGTGGGACTCACTTGGGGGTTTGATGTCATTTTGGACCCATGGAATAATGGTATCATAATGGGTGTTGTTGTTCTTGTATTGATGCTTAGATTATGTTATTGATAGCCTGGCTCGTGGAAGAAGAAGCTTCGAGAAAAAGGAAGGCAAAGCTTGTTGGTTCGTGAGCAATTGGACTCGAGGTAGGTTAGGCTTGCTTGTAGATAGATTGACCTTGATTGTAGTATAATTATTGATATCTTGTGAGATTGAGCAGAGTCTTAGATAAAAAATGGATGATTGGTGATACTTGGGGTTAATTAGTTGAATATTGTAGGCTATTAAACTTGAAAAATGTGATGTTTGACCTTTAGCCTAGAACCTTAGATAGTTCTACTTATAGTCTCATGAATAGTATGAGATACTCTAGTTGCTCTAATAGTTGTGAATGATGTTGTTGGCTAACCTTAAGAGTATGTTAACCTAGATATGACTAGTTATGGAATATCCTTAGTGTTGGGATGACTTAGAAAGAATACTTGAAAAGGATGTCCCCTTATAGGCCTAGTAATGATTGATAAGCCCTTATGGTGTGACTTAGATAACCTAGCCTAAATCCGGGTAGAAGTTAGTCTTGTAGAAGTGACTTTAATATTATTGGGAGTTAGAAGTGAGACTTGACCCACCTTAAGCTTGAACTATGTAACTCCTTGGTAACCTAGATACTTTATGAGCGTCTAAATTATATTATTGAGATTATAAAGGTTAAACCCGGTTGTTGGTTTATGAATAAGGTTGATGGTTGGAAAATGTGTATACTTGATTGGTTGTCTTATTGCCATGTTATGGATAGCCATGGAAAGATGGTAATTGTGTATATCATCTAGATACTCATACTTACGCTCCTACTCACATATCATGATGATGACTAGTAATAAAGTGTGATAGTTTATGTATCTTACATCTCTATTACTCAATTATTGTGAACTTGTGTATGTTTATTGATTTGGGCCATATATGTGTGTATGTTTTTGTCTTGGAAAATATTGATACTATGATGATGCCTGGTAAATCCGGAGGAAATATTGATACTATAATGATGCCCGGTGAACCTGGAGGAAATATTAATACTATGATGATGCCCGGTGAACTCGGAGGAAATATTGATACTATGATGATGCCCGGTGAACCCAAAGGAAATATTGATACTATGATGATGCCCGGTGAATTCGGAGGAAATATTAATACTATGATGATGCCCGGTGAATCCGGAGGAGATATTGATACTATGATGATGCCCGGTGAATCCAGAGGAAATATTGATACTATGATGATGCCCGGTGAATCCGGAGAAAATATTGATACTATGATGATGCCCGATAAATTTGAAGGAAATATTAATGTTATGATGATACCCGGTGAATCTGGAAGAGGTGATGATGCGGTGTGCGGCAACTTTATATAAGTGCATATGTATATATGTGAGGTTATGCCATGTGTGGATAACCGTTGATGTACTCGATACATGATGTCTTTCGTGGTAATTGATACTCATTTATTTTCATTAATCCTAAATAAGGGGTGTGACTGTTGTTGACTCTAATTAGGAACTAGTGATAAGTTAGGCTAAAGATTGGGTTAAATCCACTTGATAGGATAATCATGTGTAAAATTAAGGGCTCTCTTAGTAATCTTCTTGACTTGAATAAAAGTTATGTTATGAAATTTATCCTAGTAAAGTGGCTTATGTGACAACTAGTTGTTTCTAATAAATTGCTAAGACTTGTGGGCTAGAAATCTAGTAAACTAGTTGGTGGATCTTACTTGGTTAAAATATGGAAACTAGTACTTAAGGTTATTATATGCCTATTGATATTGGTCTTAGGATTGTATGATCATGAATAGTTAAGTTGACTTCTAGCATGTGACACCATGGTGTCTTAATTAATGACTTATATAATGAGGTTTCTAACTAAATAATGGCCTTGAGATAGGTGAATAAATAATGGTGTTGGTAACTTGTAGCTTTTACTTATTTAATGATTAGTAAACTATAAGACTTGTAAACTAGTGCTTCATGGATTTGGTGATTAGCTAATATAGACTAGACTTGGAGTTCATTAATGAATTAGAGAATAAGTGACTATATAGCTATGTTATGGTGATCTCGATTTCATTGTATATAAATGCGGTTTTGATGATGACTGTAGACCTCAGTAAGAGGCCATGGTAGGAATGTGGACCTGCGGTTTTAGGTAAGTGATTGTGTAGTTGTTCCTTGATATATTGATGGTTTGATCTTTTAGTGTACTCTCCGGTGGTATGGGACGCCGTGATGAGTTCTTGTATTGTATTCTTTTGGTTTACTCTCTGGATGTATGGGACGCCATAATGAGTTCTTTGTTATGTTCTTTATATTCTAATGATGGTTGGTGTTGATTACAATAAATGTATGGTTTTTATTATATATTTATGTGGCTTTATGCTTCTGAAACGATTACTAATGTTGTATGAAGGTTATGGTATATGTGGATATGGGATATCGTACTATTGATATAGTTGATTATTATTTATATAGTGATATTAAAGAAGATTCAGGTTCGATCCTATACTTTGACTTTAAGTTATTGTCTTACCTTATATGGTCCTTATATTATAATTTAGCTCAATCGGCCAATGATGCCTACTGAGTACCCGTGTTTTGGTACTCATACTACATTTTTGTACCTTTTTGGTGTAGACCTAGGTTCTAGTTGCCGTCGTTAAGTCGGGATCATGCCGCATTGACTAATCAGAGATAGGGTGAGCTCTTGGAGTTTGAGTTGCCCTCTTTTCCGTCTATCTTTACTTGTCTTTATATTTGAGGTAATTATATAAGACTATTTAAGTTGTCAGACTTTGAATTGTAATTTTTGTTGTCGGATTTAGAATTGTTCTTATACTTATACTATCAGGTCATGGGATTGGTATTCAAATATTAGTTATTTCATTTGTGGAATGTTATATTGTGTTGCTGCATGGGGTCCATGTTGGACGTTTCTACCAAGGTAACCCATTGCATTAGCTCCAAGTTATGGTGTTGGCTTACCTACCGGTGGGTTATGGTAGGTGCCATCATGACTCGGAAATTGGGTCGTGACAAATTGGTATTAGAGCCTAGGTTTCACCGGTATTATTGGTACAAGAGCAAGTGCCTAGTAGAGTCCTACGGATCGGAATGTTGACGTCAGTTTCCTAACTTCGGGAGGCTATGTGACATTCTTAGGAGTCCATTTTTTTCATTCATATCGTGCTAAGAGTCTGAGTTAGTTTGTAGTATATTTTCAATAACTCAAAATTGGTCATGGGGGTGACTTGGGAGCTTAATTATCATCTTGTATCGCGATTATCTTCAAGATTAAGGTAAGAATTTCTTGAATTCATGCTTGAATTTCTTCGTTTGGACCCAAAACCCCAATTTAGCTTAGGGTTTGATTTTAACCCAAAGTATGCTTAATCACCCATTCTTTGAGGGTCATGATTCCTTGTTCACATGTGAACATTGGGTTGTCCTCGAAAACTCATTTTTCGTATGTGGGACCCACTTGGGGTTTGGCTATCATTTTTGAATCCGAAGCATAATAATGCAATATGGGTATCAGTAGAATCGTATTAATGAGTAGATTATGGTTTGATAGTGTGATGGCATTTTGAGGATTGTAAAGTGAAGACGAGTATATTGTGTATGAAGTGAGGTTTTGCAGTTTAGCCTTGAGGTAGGCTTCTGTTTACTTTTCTTCATAGGTGATGTGTGATATATGTTGCGTGTGAATATGGATGTTAGGCTTGATTATGAGTATGAAAAATTGACCTTCATTGTTGTTGTTTGGGGAATAGATGTGGTTTTTTGACCCGTAAGATGGCATATTTTTTACCCTTTTGTATCCTATTGTCTTCCCTCTTTAGTTTAGATCAGCTATAGCATAGATATGATATAATGCTATGTTTGGAATATGATTTTAGCATTTGAAGCATGATTTGTATATTTAGCCTTATTGGGCTAGTGTGGTAGTCTTGAAACCATAAGTTGGGTAGTGTTGACTTGAGTGCCCTTGTTTCTAGTCAAAGTTTCTATCTTAGGCTTGAATATGGCTTACTTGACATCTAGAAGATGAACTAGATACCTTAGACTAGTTTGGGCTATAGTATGCCAGATTATGGAAATTGTGGATTAGAAGTGGGATTGTTCGGCCCACTTAAACCTAAGCTTGTGTTATGTCATGTGTACTTAGTTTTGGTTGTTAGACATAGATGAGGCTAGTAAACCTTAGAATAAAGTTACTTCGTAACTTGGTAACTTGTATTGATGTTCTCAGATTGTGGCTTTTGAGTTATGGTTATGAAACTCCTTGTGGAAGTGATATTGGGCATTTAGAGATGATATTCCTCCTAGATACGTTATGTGGCCTATAAAGATGTTATTTCTTCTTAGACTTGATGATTGGCCTATAGAGTTGCTATTTTTTTTAGTCATGATTGTTGGACCTATAGAGACGATGTTCCTCTTGGATATGTAAATTGGCCTAGAGAAGTGATATTCCCCATTGTCATGTTGTATGACCTATTGATGTATGATATTGTATAGACAATTACATGTCTATGTATATTATTCCTCCTAGATGTGAGATGTCTCTTGTGTGAGAGATGATGACATGCTTATCAATATTATGCCTCCTATATGTGGGATGATTAGGGATATGCTACGTCTTATAAATATGATTATTGATATGAGTTTCAGATATATGTATGGGCCTAAGGCCATGATTATGATGTTGTGATTAGTTTGGATAAATTGATGGGCGAAAGGACGTGTTGTGATATTGATTGAATAGTTGAGAAGTGTTTATCATTATAAACGATGTGATTATAGTTTATGAATATAAATATAGATATGTTTGTATACTCATCTCTCCGGTATGGGACGGGGAAAGAAGCAGTATGATGCTTATTATTCCACTGATTGAATATGTGACACCTCAATAATTTTTAATATTTATTTTAATATTTTAGATGAGCATAACTCTTAATCTATGAAGCATTGCATGAAAGAATACTTGTGATGGCATGTATAGAATCGGTACGTTCATGATTATTTACCAGTATAAATGATGTGATTATAGCTGAAATGTGATCTTATGACTGCTCTTCTGGTTAGACGGTTAAGCTATGTGGTAACTAGTTATCTATTAGGGGACTATAGCACTTGATGACTAGGAATCTCATGTATTAATTAATGAATCTTGCTTAGTTGAAACATGTTAGCTAACGATGGTTAGTTAAGGAATGATATAAGTTAATAAAAGATGGTTAAGTTACAAGTAGTAATGTGTTGTCTAGTAATGATTAACGGATATAGGATGAGTAGTTAATAATAATGAATGGTGGAGAAATGACGATTTTGGTCTAATGATGAACCTTGACTAGATGTTAGATGTTAGATGTTGACTATTAAATAAACAGTGGTTAGTTGTTATCCTATAAATAAGGATTATGTGAAGGATAAGGTTTGGGCTAATAATTGGAGGTTCTGTGATGACTAGCGAACTAGTAATTCTATTACAATAAGTGTTGGTTAACTAATAACGAGTGGTTGGGAAGTATTGACTAGATAGATATTCTATGGTGATATGATTATGTTTATGAGTATTTTAGTGTATGCCATTCGATAATGACTATTGTGATGCTCATACTCGGCAAGGATGGAGGATATATTGATGATGTGTTGATACCCGGAAAGGATGGAGGTTGATTACGATGATGATGGTACTGATGAGGATAGTCATGATTAGTTATGATATTAATTGTGTACCTTGCATTCATTCTTTCATGCACATCGCCTATCACCAGTATACACCTATGTCTATCATCCAATATGGGATGGTTGTATAGATATGGGTGAAAAATATGCCTTGTGTTTTGTATGTTGATTGAACCTTCAGAGCCTGGGTGGTGGGGGTACGCATAGGCTCGACTAGGTATTTGATTGTCCTAAGTAGCCGGTTACTCATGCCGATATTGATTTTGTTGTTATTGTTATGATCATTATTATAGCTAGCTTACGATAGATTGTTTATTGATCCAGTATCGGGATTTAAGGTGCGTTTTTGGCCTCTCCTATTTTATGATTGCATTATTATGCACGATTATTTTATGTCTAGCCATGCGGATTAGAAACCCTCAGTATGATAGTATTTAAATCCTGATAAGTGTTATAATGAGGTCTTAAATGAGAATATGATGATATAGGTTATGCTTTGAGAAGACCTCATTTCTATATGTATGTATGTGTGTGTGTATATATATATATATATATGAAGATATGGTACTACCGTATATCCTTTCCTTCGTTGTTCATTTTGTATAGTCGTTACTTTGCCTAGTATATTACTATATATCTTTCTTTTGCTCCTTATTCGTATATATACCTGGGATATATGGTACAACATTAACGTATATTGAATGTAGCTAGAATAAAATAGTTCACCCTGATACTTTCTTAGTCTTATTATGTTAGACTCTTGGACATGAATAGGATAATTTTCCCTTATTATTTTCATTGACTTATTATATGATTTCTGTACTCTTGGGTGTAGTTTTCATTCTGTTTATATGCTGTGTATATCTTCTTTGGTCCTTTTGAGATTCTCCATGTAGTTGGCGAGGTGGCCTATGAGTTAGCTTTACCTCCATACTTTGCCTCTATTCATCTAGTTTTCCATGTCTCCATGCTGCGGAAGTATATTCCTGACCTGTCTCATGTGCTTAGGTGGGACTCAGTCCAGTTAGTGTAACGCCTCGAAATCTCATCCTGAAGCGTTACACAGTACTTAAGGCTACAAGTAGTCCTAAGCTAATCCTTTGAGCCCGCTACTACTTCTAACACTTGCTTTAGGATAATTAAGCCAAACAATAATACTTTATTGCACCAAATATAAACTGAAGTAACTGGAAAAAAATAATGTCTAGGTAGAAAATACTGGAAATCTGGAATAAAACTTCAACTGACAGTCTAACAAGCCTCTACTTACTAAGAACTAGAGAGTCATTGGGACAAACCCCCAACTGACTCGACTAAACTGAAAGCAATAACAACAGAAAAATATGAGCAATAGGTCCTTGAACCATGAGGACTCACAAACTGCATAGTGTAGACAAAGGTACTCGGGAATTGCTGTCACTGCTGAGACTGAGCACCCGAACATACATTATGAGACAATGTAGCACACAGACATATATGTGGATCAGTACTTTGAGGATGTACTGAGTATATGAGGGGTGTATACATTTAAGTAAATAATGTTATCAATCTTTATAAAACATGCATGCTGATATGAATGACTCACATAGCTTGAGTAAAGCTGAAATCTGAATCTCATAAATCATGTATAATGAAGCATATAGTTCAAATCTAGTGATTCATTTCACTTAGTTCTAAAATCTGTATTCTCCATCTTATTCTCAAAACTTGTAAACAAGAGGAATCTTAAAACAATAGCTTCACAACTTATACTTTTATCTTATGGAGAATAAGGGACTTCTTTAAAACTTAAGGACTTAAAAGTTTAGGAACTTTAAGACTTGGGACTCTGGGAGTTTCTTCTAACCGACATAAACCATGTGAGCAACATGGAGTCCAATGTCTTGCCCACGTTGGGGAGAGCTGCTCTACCCTTGCCATTGAAATAGAACCTTAACTTTAGTGATCTCTATCTCGGCCTTAGGCCCATAAATCTCAATCCTACGGTGGCATGTAGTTCTGGGGCATGAAAACATTGAATCATACCCAACTCGGTGTTAAATACTACTCCCATACACAGCTCAAAACTTTTAGGAAATCCACCTCAAAATAACTCAAGGGTCTATAATGAAGACCAAATCATGTTTCTCTTTGCTTTAAATCATAATCAATGTGGATTCCTATCTTAGCTTAGACCCAAAAGGGTCAAATCTTTATCTAAAATCTGAAAATAACTTAGCTATGGGGTGCTTATGACCCAAGCAATCTTGAACAACAATATTTAAAGGGGGTCTATTGACCAAGTAGCAATCTCAAATTAGATATCTCAAAATTCATGCTTGGTAATGCAATTACTCATAAAGTATCTTAAAATCTGTAAATTTTATCAATAGGCATGGAAATATATATAAAATCATGTAATTTGACTTTCAATTCATGGAAAATATCAAAATCTTGCAATTAATGCTAATGGGTATAAACCCTAACTGAATTTCATGGAAAAATCACATAAATTGCAGAAAATTTGTAATTAAAATAAGCCTTTGGGCACAAGGATAAAGGGTTACCCTTGTTCCACATACCTTAGATTATGACTTTAGATGAACAAGCTTGCTTAGGACTTTTGTTCATACTCTTGAGGGAGGGTTCTTGAAGCTTTTGACTTGGGAACTTTGAATCTTAACTCAGTTTGTAAAAGCTATGGTCGGATCTTGGAGTTCTTGGAGAAGGAATTGGGTTTTGTTCTTGAGGGAGAAAACCCTATCTCTTGATGTTTTTGATGAATCTGAAGTTATCTGCTTCATTTTGGATATATAGGTGTTAAAAAGGGTGGAAAAAGACCAGAAAGCTCTTTTTAAAATGGCTTTAAAAATGTTGAACGAGATCTGCGATGGCTCATGCGATGGTCCATCGATGGCTCGATGATCCGTCGACCCGACTGTCGCGCCTGGTCCAGAATGAGACTTACTATCTTGGTTGTGATGGTTTAGGTGGCGGCCCGTCGCTAGCTCAACGGTCTGTCGGTCATTTCCGTTATGCCTGGCCAGAAGGTGGACTCACTGCCTCCACTGCGATGGCTTGGGTGATGTCCCATCGCTAGCTCGACGGTCCGTCGGTCCTTTCCATCGCAGCTGGGCAGTTCAGCCTACTTTCTATAATTCGGCCATAACTTTCTATCCCTAATCGGATTTTGATGAAATGGGTATCATTGGAAAGAAATTCAATTTCCCACATGATAAAAATTCAAAATTAGGAAAATTCAATATGATTTAAATGCTACTCACTTTGGAAGTCATTCCTTAATCTTTTAGAGGCAAAATTAGGCTCCACTTGACACACTCTAAAGACTTAGACTACGAGGGAAATTTGTGGGGTCTTACAGTTAGATGGGCAGTTGGCCTTTGTAGAGGATCCCGTTCTTATTTTGGCTAGTGTATGAGACAGTTCCTTACTAGAGAGATTCCTGTAGTTAAGGTTTAGTGGAGGCACCGCCCAGTAGAGGAGGCTACTAAGGGATTAGAGGGCGAGATTCGAGTCCAGTGTCCTCACCTATTCGAGACTTCAGGTATTTCCTTATCTTTAATTTTTTTGTAACGCCCCAAAAAGTTGACCCGAGATGTCACACAGTGATTAGGACCACAAGTAATCCCAAGCTAACCCTTATACTAGCATAACTTATGAGAAACTGATTAAAACACATAAATCTGAATGAAATGCGGAAAATAAATCTTTTTTTGAACTTGATCAATACAAAGCTACATTAAGATAAATATAACTCTACTTATAAAAAACAAAACTAAAATTGAATACATCAACTATACTGACTGTCTATGAAGCCTCTACTAATACTAACTATAGATAGCTAGGACGCGACCCCAACTATCACTAATCAATACATATGATTAAGAAAGTAAAGAATATAAGTAAGTCTAACTGAAGTCCCCGAAGTAAGACTTATCATCTTGTTGGCTGGAATCTGTAACTGTCTGAGTCTGAATGTGCATACTAAAACTTGTACCTACATTATGAGACAACGTAGAACATACACATATACGTGGATCAGTAATTTGAGGATGTACTGAGTATATGGGGGTGAATGCATAAGTAAAAACATATCTCATAATCATCATCTATAAAACAATGCATGCAAAATGTATGTGACTCACATAAGCTGGAATATCTAAAATACTGAAATATGTAGCATTAAGAAGCAAAATATGCTTTATAAATCTCGTGAGCCACAACATTTAGTTCTAAAAGCTATGCTTGTATTTTCTCTTTAAATCATATTGTCTAAGTGTAGAGAGGACTCACTCTTAAATCTGAAATCTTTAATCTGTAATTATAATCTTTCTGTAAAGCGTAATCCAAAATAAATTTGTGAGCCTTTACACCTAGTTTCTAAAATATTTTCTATAGATCTCTGCTATTAGGCTGTAAGCTTAAAACTTTAGGAAAAATACTTTATCTTAGGACTTTAATAAACTTAAAACCATATCTTTCAAAATATATATTTTTATATTAAGGAGAGGAGTGGATTTCTTTGGGAGGTTCTTCTAACCAACATAAACCATGTGAGATGACATGGAGTTCAACGTCTTGCCCACGTTGGGGAGAGCTGTTCCACCCTTGCCATCGGAATATAACCTTAACTTAAGTTATCACTATCTTAGCCCACTATAGGCAAATTCAGAAACCTACGGTGGCACGTAGTTCTGGGGCATGAGACCTTGGAATCATACCCAACTCAGTGCTAAATACTATTCCCATACTTATTGCTCAGAACTTTAGAAAATCCACCTTAAAATAGCACAAGGGTTTATAATGAAAATGAATTATGCTTCTCTTTATTTAAATATCAAACTTTACGAACAATGTGGATTCCTTATCTTAGCTTAGGATCAAAAGATTAATTTCTTTCTTGAAACTTGGTAAACAATCATTAAAAAGGCTTAAAATCATAATATTCTTGAAATATCAAGACTAAATCTTAGGGATTAAAGACCATGCATCAAACTTATGTTAAAACACCTAAAGGTTCATGCTTGATAATGTAATTATTGATAAATTAACTCAAAATCTGGAAATTTCAGCAATAAGCACGAAAATATAAACATACTCATGTAATATCATAGCAAAACATCATACTCAATATTCTTCTTGAAAATAGTTCAACAATATCAAAATAATGAAAATCAATAATCACAATATCATGCTTAAACTCACTTGGAAAATCTGGAAAATCGCATTACTTTCATAAATATACGAAAATAGTCATGCAATTCAACTTCTAAATCATTGTAACTATCATAAGCTTGTAAATAAAAATAATGGGTATAAACCCTAACTTCAATTTCATGAGGAATCCCATAAAATTTAGTAATTTGTAATTTAAAATAAGTTTTGGGCACAAGGACAAAAGATTTATCCTTTTTCAAACCCCACATACCTTAATTGACTTGATTTGATGAAGAAAGCTTGAATCTTGGAGCTTGAATGATGAACTTGTGAAAGAAACTTTATTCTTGATATCCCTTTAAGAATTATTGAACTTGTAAGATTGAACTCTTAGATTTTTGTATTAGGGAACCAAATTCTTGATTTTTCTTGAAGGTATTGTAATGAAAGCTTGAATTTCTTGAATGGGAATTAGGGTTTGTTCTTGAGGGCGGCTTGGATAGAAATTATGGTTAAAGGAGAAAATAATGCTTCCTAATGCTTTAATTATCTGTTATGGACGAGTTTGGGTGAAGGGAATGAACCTGGAAATTGGGTGCGTGCGATAGAGCGCACGTCGCACGCTAATCACGCGCAGCTACTGCCTCACTCACAAAAATGACCATAACTTTTTGCTCGGGTATCGGATTTCGGCGAAATTAGTATTGTTTGAAAGATAATTCAGTTATCTACAATTTGATTGGTATTAAGATAAAAAATTCCATGTATATAAAAAGTTATACATTTTTAAAGTAAACCCTTGTAGAATCGAATATCGAATTTTGAACGAATCAAATAATCTTAGATCAACTTTGTTCTAAGTCATTGCTATGAACATTTTTCACCTTTAAACTACTTCATAGAATAGGATAATGATCATGAAACTTGTATTCACATGGGAATCACTTGGATAATAACTTATACACGTAGGAACGATGGTTCAAAGACTAGCCCAAAAATGTATGGTGTTAGATTATCTCCCCTTAGGAACATTCGTCCTCGAATGTGGCTTATTAAACTGAAGTACTGATGAATTTGAGGCTATATATAAGCTATCATGCAGAACTAAAATAAACTGAATCATGACTTAATATCTAAAACTGAAACTGATGCATGAACTGAGATGAATTCATAGTTTACATGGATGGTATAGATTTTTCTCTTGGAATGGTCATACACATGAGACTCCGGATAGTGGGATTGGGTGAAAAGGTGTAAAACCACACGAACTTGTCTTCCTTACTGTTAAACTGAATGGCTGGCTATACTGACAGAATTATACTGGAAACTTATACTTAATTAGAGTATCTCTTCAACACTCTTTCTAAAGAAGTTCTAGTAACATTAGGAAGTAGAGAATCTTGGGCATGATCTAGACAAGACATATGAATAAGGAATCACAACATTGATATAACTCTATAGCTTGGAACATAGGCCTATAAATCGTATGCTAGGATAGAATTACTAGGTTTTGCGCAATGCAACTCCTTATCTTCAAAAATTAGCAACACTTCTATAATATTCCCTCAACTATACTATTCCTCTTAACTACCATACTTATTGATTCAACTCCTAATTTTCACATGGCCATTCATAAATCCATCTACTTATGTCTAAATTGAACTAAGTTCTCTCACCATGATCAAGCCTAACTCGAGATCACAAGGTACAACATGCCACACCAAAATACTAGTCTAAAGCATATGATTCAATATTCTATATCTTTTTAGAGCTCACACCCTAATCATAACATGTCTTACCACTTCAATGACTAACTCAAAACTCTTACTTATGGATTTACTAGCGCATATTGCATTCATTCACTTACACCTAACATGACATTCAATCCTATCATAAAAATCAGCTATGAACTTCAAGGAAATACCGCATAAAGGCATACTTCTCATGTTCTCTAAACCTTTATCAATAACAATTTTCTTGCACTATTCTTAAGAAGACATACCTTGAATTCTCAGCTAACTATGACAGGTACCAAAGATTTACCTCAATATTCCTTCATCCTTTAGTCTTAGATAGAAAAACATAATTGATCTTTCTTAATGAGGGCAATCAACTCCCTCTCATCTAAACCATTTGATAGCATCCAGGCTGGTCCACTTGATTTAAGATTGACGAGTTTTAATGTAATCAATAAGATTCTTATGATGGAAGAAGAGCCCTAGAACGAGTTCAAGAATTATGGAGAATAATGGGCAAAGTGCTACACATATTTCATGATTCTAGTCCAAGCCCAAAAGGTAGAAGATTGAGCCCATATGGGTTGTGAATATATTTGAAAACTTTTCCTTATTTTCTTAGAAGTGAATTTTTGGTATTATTTTTACATGCTTTCCTAGTCCTAGTAGGATTTTATTTATTATTTTCATAATAGTAGATCCTAATCCCATGCTATTTGGGATAGCTTTTTTCTAGTCCTAGTTAGATTTGATAAAGGTAGATTCCAATCCCATGCTATTTGGGATAGTTTTTTTCCTATATATAGGAATGGATTTTGTTATTTTCAAGAAGACAATATTATTATTAATTGAGAGTTTCTCTTATTTACACTTTTTTGTGTGGCTACTTGGGATTAATCATGCAATCCTATGAGAACGATTCTTTAGGAGGTAAGATTAATTCTTAATTTGATATCTTTGATTTATATTAAAGTTAATTGAAGAAGGTGATTAGTCTTTTACTAATTGTTGTCTTTAGTTTCTTTGAAATAGGGGTCTAGATCACTTTTGATCTAAGTTCTTGAATTGACTCTATTAGTATCATAATTAGTCTTAATCTGCTAATTTTGAATACTAAGATCAATTAGGGTTCTTAGCACTTAACCTCGAAATTGAGGATTTTATTCTCCAATTTTGCCTATCTTTAATTTCTTGCCTTTAATCTTAGTATTTTCGCTTCCGCATTATCTTCTTGTTTATTAACGTAACTCGATTCTTTTAAAGTGGTATTAGAGCGGTTCTATCAAGGTTCCGTTCTTGATAATCTTGGGAGTTTCAACAAAAAAAAACACTCAAAAAAAAATATTTTTTCATTGTTAAGCTACATAGCAAAAAAAAGAGAGAATAAAACGACAATAAAAAAGAGAGAAAATTTATCTATTTGAGAATTAAGTTATTATAAAAAAAATAGATTTTTTTGTGTTTCTTTATTTCCAACATCAACAAGGAAAATCAAGAAGAGGGGAATTGGAAAATTTCTATTTACACAAATTGGTCTTTTTTCTTTGTCTCATCAAACCCAATTTATCTGGGTATTGATAAATTCTTTTATTTCTACATCTTACTTTTAAAAAGTTGTTGCTAATAGGGTTGTATATATAAATCCTAAAGGATCCAGCCAAAGGTAGTAATTTGAGTGGGAAAGGGGCAAGAAAGGGTGAGATAAAAAAAGGGTCAAATTGAGAGTTTTTGTTTTCTTTAACTTTTGGAGATGTCTCAAAAAGATACTGATGCTGGGACTCAAAACAACGACATAGCCGAGGCACTTAGAAGGATTTCTACTTGACTCGAAGCATTAGAGGTCACCCAAAACCCACTTAATCATGTAAATATAACTGATTTAAGGAGAAGTGTTTTTCATACAAGGTGTGGGATAAATGATAATATTTTCTCTATGATTATTGATTTTGAAAGTGATACTAATGTGATAAGTTCATACGTGGTGGAGAAGTTGAAACTTACATGCATCAAACACTATGATTTCGGTGAACTTAAGGTGACTAAGAAATGCATTATTTCTTTCTCCATTGGAAGGTACTCTGATAATGTTCTTTGTGATGTAATTCCAATGCAAGATTGTCATATCAAGCTTGGGCATCCCTGGCAGTTTGATAGGAATGCAATTTATGATAGGGGGAAGAATAGAGTTTCTTTTGAGATAAACAAAAGAAAATATAAATTTGTACCTTTAACTCCATCCCAAGTTTATGAAGATCAGAAACGTGTGAAAGAAGCAATGAAAGATGTTGAGAGAGAAAATAATGGAAGGAGAAAGGGAGTGCATGTTGACATTTAAAGAGAGAAAAAGGAAGAGGTTGTGTTGTGTGGAGAGAATAAGATGTCAATTGAGGTCAAGAGAAAATAAAAGAGAGATGATCACGAGAATAAAAAGGAGAGGTATGGTTGTGAGGTAGAGAGAGAAAAACAAGAGAGTTTGAATAAGGTTATTTCTTATTCTAACTCTAATATTCCTACTTCTTCTTCTAGTTATTGACTCATTTGCAGATACTCATAGGAATATTTGCATTAAAAAATTATCATTGAATAAACTTATTCCTAAGGTGTCCAAACTAAATATCCCATTGAGCAAGTGCATGTTGATGAGAAGTATAAAGGTAAAGAGAATTGTTTTGGATCTTTCCAAGATTAGACTCGCGACAAAAAGATCAAAAATACAGTTGTGAATCTAACGTTCATGCAAAAGGAATGAGGTGTTGTTATTTTGCCATATAAGACCAAATACGGTATGTATGATTGGTTTATTCACATTCTTGGGATTGCTAGAACACCTAAGGTCTTTTTTCAACTAATGAACTACACTCTTAATTCTTACGTTGATGTGAATAGGTACGTGGAAAAGTATCTGAGAAGTGTAATTGAGGATGCTTGGCTATATCATAAAAGTGTTCAATTTGATGCATATTCTATAGAGGTTATGTCGTCTTTGGCAAGCCCATTAGAGTACTTTATTGATAGAGTTAAATTGTAGAAGAACATATCATCTCCGACGTTATCCATACATGAATTTTGTTGTGCTCATACAAATAAGAGAATTTTCTATTGGGATGACGATGTCCACATGCTTTATAAAGGTGATTTTATATATGCAAGAATTAATTGGGTTAAGTGGACACATGGTCACTATCTTGTTTTGTTCCTACCATTGTTGTTTTCAAGTAATGGATGTTGTTTACTATTGTATGTCATCTTGGTTATGCGAGATTCAAATTTGAGGACGAATTATTTTCAAGAAGAGGGGAATGATAGCATCCAACTGGCCCACTTGCATTAAGATTGACAGGCTTTAATGAAATCAAGAAGATGCTTATGATGGAAGAAGAGCCCAAGAACGAGTCCAAGAATTATGGAGAAGAATGGGCAAAGTGCTACACATATTTTATGATTCAAGTCCAAGCCCAAAAGGAAGAAGATTGAGCCCATATGGGTTGTGAGTAAATTTGAAAACTTTTTCTTATTTTCTTAGGAGAGAATTTTTGGTATTATTTTTACATGCTTTCCTAGTCCTAGTAGGATTTTATTTATTATTTTCATAATAGTAGATCCTAATCCCATGCTATTTGGGATAGCTTTTTCCTAGTCCTAGTTAGATTTGATAAAGGTAGATTTCAATCCCATGCTATTTAGGATAGGTTTTTTCTCCTATATATAGGGATGGATTTTGTTATTTTCAAGGAGACAATATCTATAATATATTAAAAGTGTGAAGCCCCTTAGAAAAGTGAATTGAACTTTTTGCCCTTCATTAAAACTACTCGCTTTAGACAAAATCGTCTTTTACCTTTCTCCCTACAATTAAATTCTATAAAATAAATATATTAAAAATTTTCCTACAATTAACACAATAAAAATTTTCCTTCCAAAAAAACGTTGCTGAGAAGTCTCCTTGTGCCCCTAGCCGACCAAAAAAAAAACCCTCTAAATTTTCCTTCCAAAAAAAAATATTTTCTCAAAAGTTTCCTTTTTCCCCAATGATGAAAACAACCGTTGTTTTTTTAATAAAAAAAAACACGCTAAAAAATTCCTATTCCTATTTGATTTCTGTTTGGTTTCTTTCAACCAAAAAACACCGAGCTTTTCCTCTCCTTCTATATAAACGCTTGAGCTTTTTTGTCATTGTTCATTGTTATAGACACCTGCAATCTTTCATTGTTTTCCATCTCAACACAATATCAACAATTTTATTTTCATTTTTTTCGGCATTATATCATCTCTTCCTTTTTACGCGATTAATTTAAACACAATATTAATTGTTATGCCAACTTAAATTGCTTAATTTAATTTAGCTTAGTGTGTCTTGTTAGTTCAGGTATAATTTTTTGCATCTAATAAATTTACGTGTATTATGAAATTATACGTTCTTATCATTCTAACTTCTTTTTTTTTACCCACCTACCAACAAATTTCTCATATTCAGGTATAGTTTTTCTCATCTAATAAATTTACATCTACTATGAAATTATACGTTCTTATCGTTCTTAAAGATTATTACAATGAATTCTATCGCCGAAGTTGTGGGTATCAACACTTTGAAGCCAAGGGATTGTATCTGAATGATCAAAGTCTTGGTCATCGGAAGCGGACCTACGAAGCCGTTTAAGAATGGAGGCGGTTCTCGAAAAATAGTGATATTAGTTGATGAGGAGGTAATATTATTCTTTTATACCTCACATGTTTAATAATATTCAGGTATTAAATTTTTACTGTTAAATTTTGTGTATTAATCTATGGATTATTCATAATATTCAGCTATTAATCCATGGATAATTGATAATTGATAGTCAGTTGTATCACACTAGATATTATTAATCCATATCATACTATATAATATTCATATTCTTATCTAAATTAGTTTCATATTTTGCGGCCAACATGCTATTTTGCAAAGACTAATATTTAGCTAATCCACCGATTATTCATAATATTCAGCTATTAATCCATGAATAATTGATATTCAGCTATATCATACTAGATGTTACTAATCCATATCATGCTATTAAATTATGATTATTTTTCAGGGTACAAAAATTAATGGTACACTTTTCAATGAACATATTGAAACATTTGGAGATTCTTTACAACAATCCAAAGTTTGCTATATCATAAACGGTCGTATTAATAGGGTCAATCCTAATTTTCAATCCGTTAATAAGGATATTGAACTTGTGTTCTTAACGTCCGCTATAGTTCAAGAATGTCACGGCCCTTTTTCTACATTTTCTTTTTCCAAGAATTTTGTTCCATTCGGAGATGAAATATTGCATACCAAAGAAACAATAGTAGGTAATTCCTTTTAACTTTCATCAAGTAATTACCATTGGCGTATATTTAATATTTTACTATTATTTATTTACTCTTACATACTTAATATTTTTTCCAGATATATTTGTCATCTTCGTCAGTTCTAAGTTGTTCACAAAAGGCACAACCCGACGAGAAATAGTACTTATGAATGAAGAGTAAGTTAAGCTCAATTTTTTTACGAAGCAAAATTGTTTATTTAATAGATAAACTGTCTTATTAATTTAATAATTTAATCTTATTTTCTTTATTTGAAAAATAAAGGTGTGATAGAAAAACTATACATTATGGGGCGAATTCTCAGAAATAGATGATGCGTTGGTAGGAAAGTTATCTGCAGAAACTTCTATCGTGGAATTTTGTAATTTAAGGACTACATTTTATCAAGGTACTATTTTAGCAATTACAACATTTACAATAAATACTATATTATTTTTTTGTGCCTAACATATTATGCTGCAGGAAATTTCGGCCTATCTTCTACCTATATCAGTAGTATGTGGGTAGACCCCACATTTGAAAAAGTAACAACTCTCCAAGAATGGTAATATGTGTCTAAATATTCATGCAAACAAATTATAGTAGACAATTTTTTATTATAATACACTAAGTAACACATGTGCAGGTCTATTTTTAAGAAGAAAACTCATAATGATATTACTTTACTGCCAACTAAACAAATTAAGATGGCCAAAGTAATGACAATTGGTGAAATAGCAGATTGTTTATCTTGTGATAAAGAGGTACTATTTTCAACTACAATAATTTAATATTTTGTTTTTACCTTAGTGTGACGCCTAACTTTTCTTTCTTCCCTGTAGGTTAAGTATGATAAATTTATTGCAACTATCGCAGCTATATTGAATAGAGATGAACCCTACTATGATTCTTACACCAATTGCTATAGAAAAGTGAAAATCGCTGATAACATTGCAAAATGTCCTGGCTGCCCTACCGGAAAAATTACTTATGCGGACAGGTAACATACATAAGAACCATCAAATTACTTTTAGCCATTTGAAAATTCATAAAATGAGATAAATGTCTATTTTACACTTACTTTATAGATTTCTTCTAAAATTTGATGTATTTGCTAGGGATGAACGTTGTTCCGTTACATTGTTTGAGGCTGCAAAACACTTGGTTGGTTACGATGTTACAACATATAAGCAATCAACTTTGAAAAAGGTCATATTACACTATTCTTTATCACTTATCAAGCACTAAAATAATCTATTTTATTTTGAATTGTATGAATTATCCTTTACTAATTAATACATTATTTTCATTGACACTATTCTTAACACTTATCAAGAACTAAAATAATCTGTTTTATTTTGAATTGTATGAATTATCCTTTACTAATTAATACATTATTTTCATTGATACAGAAAGAGGAATCCTCATTTTATCGTAACTTGATGTTAAGTATCAGCAAAGTCTACACATTTCTTATCAAAATTGATGCAAAAAGTGAAGGAGATCGAGCGGGCAGACGCTTCATTGCAGAAGAAGTCCAAGAAGTTAAACAGATTGCTACAATTGACATAGTAGATGAAGACGTCAACTCAGAAAACTCAATCAACGGGATCAGAAAAAATGAAAACACCGATGACACATTGTCTCATAAAAAAATCAAAGTAGAAAAGGATTAGTCGTGTTTTGTTCTCTAGGAATAGGTTACTATTTTGTAAGTCTAGATAGTTATTCATTCTTTGTGTTTTTTCCTATTCTAAACACTAAGCAAATTCTGTTGGCATAACAAATAATATTGATTATTAGATCTTTGTCTAACTTGATCTAGCTATACACTATTTATTTTGACTTACTTATAATACGTATTTAATAGCTTATTCCATATCGCAGGTCATTAATCGTTAAGCACATGGCACAAGGTAGCTTTTAAAACTAATTGATACAAAACACTTTAATTTATTTTTATCACTTTTCATCACTTTAATAAATAATTTTATTATTTTTTCTATATAGATCAAGCAAAAGTTAATAAAGCTATTCGAATGCATAACAAATATATTGCTAAAATTACAACAAATTTAAATGTTGCAATCAACATTTCTGGCGAACAAGAGATTCAGGTACCTACTTTAAATTTAAATATTCTACAATATAGTTTTGACTAGATACATAAAACACAAAAAGTTAGTAGACTTAGCTCTCCACAAACAAAGAAAAATTCACTCCTTTAAAAAAAATAAACACATTTACCAATAATAAGAAATTAACTAGGTGTTCATTACTAACCTCAAAGAAGGTAAATAAGGGAATCCTTTTAGTGCAGAGATTTTATTCTTGCTAGCAGCTAAGACCTGCAAAAAAATATTCATACTATAGATTCTAACCATACAAGCAGGAAAAAGTAACAAAACATGAAAATCAGAGCTTAACCTGTAACCGAGGTTGACTGGCCATTGAAAGAAACTTTTACTTATTTTGAGATCTCTTGTGCTACAAAATAACTTGCCTATTACTATCAGATCATACTTAGTACATTCTACCTGATGTCAACTTCATAAGAATTGAACCAATATACCCAACAACCATTAGTTCTCCTTGAAAATAGGTGATCAATTAGCCCTTCCAGTATGGTACTTATTACAACTTGATCATACAAGTTCATCTCCTGTGCAAAAGTTAAAACTGTTAGCAAATTTCTGGTGATAAAAAGTATATTCTCCTCTTTCACTGCCCTAAAAATCGCATCCTCAACAGTCTCACCAGGTTTCATCTTATCTGATAAGGGCCTACACCAATGCCTAACCACCCCATTTGATAACTCCTGAAGCAAATCAATAAGCATTTTATTATCTTCCCTAATAACTTTAACAACCATAACCTCAATAGTTCTCACCAGGGTCGTATAATCAGTCAACAAAGTTTTCCCTTCAGACAACTCAATCCAAAAATATTGGTGTAATAGACTAAAGGGAGTATTAGCAATCTAATTAGCTAAAACAAAAAGTAAAAACGCATTGATTATAGCAATAAAAGTTAAAGTAGAGAAGGTAAATGCACACTGATTTTCAAGATTTGAATAATATTAAAGCTCATTAGAACTTGGACTATCAGAATGAAACTGAAATGATAAATCTATAGGATCTTCTATCCATCTTTAAAGAATGAGGATTACATGGATTAATGCAAGTATCGACATTATTATCGATGGATATCCAAACTGCACTACAGAGGTAGGTCTAAGTCACACAAAAGTTAACAAGTAAAATGTACGTTGGGTAGGATTGGGACATGCATGGGAGTAGTTTATTTGGGTACCTTAAAGTTTAAAAAGTATTTTTTAAAAAATTAGACTAGGAATGTTTAGAGTTTTAAAAGTTTACAACTCTGTATTTGATTCCTTCCAATAATTACAAGAGCTGGTCTGTCATGGTACTAACAGGATGTTCCTATCCACTTTTCGAAGTAAGTTCAGTTACATGAAGAATAAGACAACTTGCTACAACATGTTATATTACGTAGATAGTATAAAAACTTTACCTTGTCAGCGTATATACCCTATATATTATAATATAAATAAGGAGATTAAGGAGGATATATATATTACCAGACAAGACTGGTTGAATGCCATTGAGAATGAGGGTGAAAGCTAAAAGTGGACACAAATTAGACACTGCATTGGCCATAGTTTCACCCTTGATGAATGCATAGCTAATAACATTGCGTAAACATAACACGATTATAGCTTCCACCACAGCTATCACAAATAAAATTGATGTCACCACAAACACTGAGAATGTTGCTGACTTTGGATGTGCTTCTCTTAGCTCATTGCTCACTCTCACACTAATCAAAATGAGTCGCTTCAATTTTATCATTGTAGATCTTCAAAATGCAAAATTATAACATATTTATTATATTCCTCAAATTTTGAATCAAACTGAATGTACTGTTTACTTCATTTTAAAGATAACAAAAGGATTGAGTCCATAGAAGATGTCGATATTGAAGAAACAAGACCAACAAAAAGACGCAAAATATATTAGTTCCTAAATGCTCTATCGCAAAGGTGTGAAATTGAAGGTAATGTAATTCTATTTTATTAATTTAAGTTACTTACATTTTATTTGTGCTCACTTTATTATTTACTAATATTTCTAACATTTTACACAACAAACTTAGGTGAAATTGACTACATACCATCAATATCGTGTATTCAAAAGTTGAAAAATGTTCATGAATGCACTAATTGTCATGCTATGAGATTTTAACATGAGACTCCAATATTTTGTTGCGACAGTGGATCAATAAAACTTCAAAATACTGCAGTTCCAACTCAATTATATGATTTATTCTTCTCTAAATCTAAAGTAGAAGAAGAATTTCGTAAACACATTAGAGCATATAACAACATATTTGGATTTACGTCTTTTGGTGTTAAACTTAACAATGATATGGGATCTTCGCGAAAAGGAGTTTATACATTTCGAGCAAAGGGTCAAATATATCATGATCTCCCCTCATTACTACCCCATGATAATAATCCATGCTATTTTTAGATGTACTTTTTTGACACAGAAAATGAGTCTCGCAATAGGATTTCAAAAGTCAAAGAAACCAATTTATCTGAGGAAGTTGTCACAATAATTAAACAAATAATGGATGGCAATCCTTATGCACAATTGTTTCGCCAACTAAAGGATCATTCAAACTTTAAGGATTTAGAAATTCGAATTTCTTCCACTGCTAAACTACATCAACGTATGTACAATAAACCATCAGTAGATCAAGTTGCTGCAATTTGGATAGACGGAAACAACTCCAATGTACCATTTGATCGGGAGATTATTTTTCATGAACATTCAGGTAATATTCATAGAGTTAAACATTATTACGAATGTTATGGCCCGCTTCAGTATCCTTTTCTTTTTCCAAGTGGTGAACTAGGCTGGCACCAAGGAATACGAAAATAACATAAAATAAGTAAAGGTAAGCGTGGAACTGAAGTTGCAGGCCTCAACCAGAACAACCCTATATTTATGTCCATTGATGAGGTGTTTGACAACGAGGAACAAGGTAAATTTTTGAAACAAAATTTTTTAGAATTGTGTACTTACAACTCTCGTATCAATATATTTAAAAATATTTTGCAGGTGTACGACGTGGAGCTAAAAATTGTGTCTCTTGTAGAGAGTACTATTGCTATAAGTTGCAAATACGCAGCAAAGAAAATGTGATAATACTATTATGTGGATGATTGTTTCAATAATTTGTTGTTGACATGTACATCAAGCTAGAAACTACTCGACTTGAATATTTTAGGTTTGAGCAATCAAATTTTAGAAGGAAAATATTGCAAGGCATAGTTGATAGTATTATGGCTGGAGAAAGCAGAGGCTCAAAAGTTGGTCAAAGAATAATACTTCCTGCATCATTTGTCGGAGGTCTAGGGATATGCGTCATAGATATATGGATGCAATGGCTTTGGTTCAACATTTTGGAAAACCAGATTTGTTTATCACAATGACATGCAATCCAGATTGGCCAGAGATTCAAGAAAATTTGATAGAAGAACAACTTTCTCAAGACAGGCCTGATTTGGCAATTAGAGTATTCAGATCAAAGTTAAAAGATTTAAAAGATCAAATTTTCAAGAAAAAAATATTTGGGCCTGTTGCAGCATATGTTTATGTCATTGAATTCCGGAAAAGAGGCCTACCACACATTCACCTTTTGTTAATACTAGAACAAGGATACAAGTTGACATCACCAGATGATTATGACAAGTTTATTTCCACTGAACTTCCCGACAAATAAGAATTTCTAATTTTGCATGACTTGGTTATCAAACATATGATGCATGGTCCGTGTGGAAAAAAATATCCAACAAATTCATGTATGAGGGATGGCCAGTGCAAGAGTCTTTATCCTCGACCATTTAGTTATAAATCAATACAAAGAAAGGATAGTTATCCTATTTACAAGAGGCAAAATGATGGAAAAAAAGAAAAAGTTCGAGGCATGACAATGAATAATCAATGGGTTGTTCCTTATAATTCTTATTTACTAAGTAGATATAATTGTCGTATCAATGTTGAGTCTTGTGAAGGGGTAAAAGCAATAAAGTATCTTTACAAGTATGTATATAAAGGACATGATAGGTGCGTTGTTTATATCGAATCATATGATGGAGAAAAAGTCGTTGATGAAATTAAGAGTTTTCAAGATGCACGTTGGGTTGCTGCACCAGAAGCGCTGTCAAGAATTTATGAATTTGATCTTAGTGAAATGCAGCCTCCGGTCATTAACCTTCAAATACATCTTCCAAATAAACAAACAGGTAAACAATTAGGCTTCCTTAAGCTATCTGAATTCTACATCTTTACCCTTCAGATAAAAAAGTCATAAAATTCATATTGTAATAATCTGTTTTAAGATATGAATTTATCATGAAAAGAAATACATAAAGTTATTTTGTACGGAATATTATGTTAATCTTTTTAATATTGTCTATTCACATTGTAGTGTGCTATTGGAGCAACCAAAATTTGAAAAACGTTGTTTCTTGGAAATATGCCTAAAAAAACATGCTTACTGAGTATTTTCACAAATGTTCAATAGAAAATGAAGCGCGTAAATACATATAAAAGGAATTTCCAGATTATTATGTTTGGAATGCTCAAGGTAAGCTTTGGACGCAAAGAAAAACAAGATCAGTAATTGGTCGAATTGCTATTGGTAAGAAATTCAACATGACCACTCTTAATATTTGTAAACGTTCAAATATCATTTATTTGTTCTTACTTCTTTAATTTACAGCTAATCCAGCAAAAGGCGAATGGTATTATTTGAGATTATTATTGAATCACGTACGAGGACCAACTTCGTTTCAATACTTGCTAACTGTTAATGGAAAGTTGTGTGAAACATTCAAAGAAGATGCAAAATAAAGAGGTTTACTCGAGTCGGATAATAGCATTTCTGAATGGTTACGTGAAGCGGTCGTCTTCAAAATGCCATCGTCTCTTAGAAATTTATTTGCAACAATATTGTTTCATTGTAATCCAACAGATGTTAGAAAGCTTTGGGATACATATTATGATGACATGTCAGAAGATTTTAAGAGAATACATGAAAATTCTCCTACGACTCAACTTCAATGCACACTGAAAAACATAAACTATTTCTTAGTGAGCATGGGAAAGAGAATTCAAAATTATGACATACCTAAACTTGAACGGAGAGTATATGATGGAATTATATCAGAATGCAGAGAAATATTGGAAGAGGAGTCTATAATAGTGCCTTCAGAAGATTTGGATGCACAAACAAAGCTAAATCCTGAACAAGAGTAAGCATTCAAGATTATATTGCAAAGGTTAGAATCTGGCCAATCGGGATTATTCTTTGTCGATGGACCCAGAGGGACTGGAAAAATATTCCTATATCGTGCATTACTTGCAAATATCAGATTGAGGGGCATGATAGCATTAGCAACGGCAACAAGTGGTGTAGCAACAACTCTTTTATCGGGAGGTCATATGGCTCATTCTAGATTTGAGATACCGCTTCAGACAAATGATACAACAGTAACACGTATGTCAAAGCAAAGTGGTGGAGTTAAATTGATTAAAAAATCCATGTTGATTATCTGGGACGAAGCGTTTATGGCCAGCCGTTGGACAATTGAAATGGTTGATAAGAGCTTCAGAGATATACTGGACATTAACGAACCCTTTGGTGGAAAAGTAATGGTTTTTGGAGGTGATTTTCGTCAGGTACTGCCAGTAATTCCAAAATCTACAAGGGCTGAAATGGTAAATGCAAGTTTGGTAAAGTTATACTTCTGGCATCGAATGGAAAAGATTAAACTAACAAGAAATATGAGGGCCAAAACAGATGCATCATCCAGTGAATTCTTACGATGCATATGTAACGGAGAGGAGCCTACAATAAGAGATGATTTGGTACTACTTCCAAGACAATTGGTTATTGAAACTAAGAGTGATAGCACTGGTCCAGATGCCTTAATAGATCAAATATTTCCATCATTGCCTGAAAATCCTGGTTCTGTAAAATACATGACTGAATAGGCTATCCTGGCTAGCATAAATGAGTACATCGACCAACTAAATGAAATGTTAATTTCCAGATTTCCTGGTGAAACCAGAACGTTTCTTAGTTTCGACTCTACAGAGGATGATACAAATAACTACTATCAGGAAGATTACTTAAATACTCTAAGACCAAACGATCTGCCTCCCCACAGGTATGTTCTAATATATTTACTAATATGCGATTATGTTTGAGAATCAAATGTGTATGTAAGGTTCATAGAATCAATTGCAAAGAGAGGGATACAGTAAATCTTACTGTTAGTTATGATGTTAAGCTACACTTTTATGCATGATAAACAAAATACTGGTTCCAATACTGTCTTCGAGGCCCACACAACTTAAGTCTTTCCTTCTGATTCTCACCAGATCTTAACTGTAGCAAATCAGTAACTCGAGTAAGTTTAGAAAACATCTACAACATAATGACCACTTAATACTAAACAAATACAATTCTAGGTCGCAAAATATATTTGTACATTTCAAAAATGATCAATGTCATCATTCCAAATTTATCAACCTACATTAGATCTGGATCATCTTTATAATCATAGTCTGCTTCACTTAAATGTCTCGTTCTCTTTGCATCACTTGCTGAGAATTGATACATAGGATGGTAGAATATGTGATAGGAATTATTACTAGCAAATCTATATTTTAAACAACATTTTCATTTCAAAACTTAAGTAGCTGATTATCTCACTACTAATACCTTAAGGGACAAGAGATTGTCCAAATTTGTGATTTTTACACTGCTCCCCTGAAGGGGGCCCAACATAATACAATATTCCAGTACACCAGCACTGGTACAGTACCTGGTACATCCAACATAATATTGCCAACTTTCAAGAAACTATACTTACCAGATAACTTGAAAATTGACATCCAAACTAATATCCCATTTATCCCCTTACTATCTATTTCTTTAAGCAAATTTTTACAAACTCCATCTCTCTATCAATCCTCATTTTTCTAACTGTATAAAAGGATCACCAACTCTCGACTCAAAGAAACAAAACAAAAACTACATAACAACACGATAAACAGATAGGAACAAAAACAACACATTGATATACAAATAAAGATGCTATACTTCAGAATTGAATTAAGAAGGTAGTGAAATATTGTTGGAAAAAGTATAGTGACATTCTTTTACCTGGCCACCAATTTGTTTTGCAAATCTTGAACCAGATTAAGGTGTCATTCAATGATCACAATCCATTAACAATAGTTTCTCAGTTATAGAATAAAGCAAACACTAATTCCCTTTGCCATGAACAACACAAGAAGAACAATATCTACTTGATATCGACACAACCTTCCTGTATTAATGGATAGATCACTAACCATACAACATTACCTATTAATATGATAATTAAAAGTCCTTATGCTTGCCAAGTTTTAGTAATCCAAATTTCCGAATATTCTCATCAATATTACAAATAAAGTAAACAATTTAAAGGCATGTCCTCTATTTTAGGAATTTCCTTAGTAAATACATAGGAAAGATGCTAGTTTATCCTAATGATGAGCTCATTTCACATTATTTTAATGTCACACTTACCTCTGCGGTAGATATATCATCTCCCTTTGTATCTCCTTCACATATCCAGTCATATTGGCCTTCCAAAACTTTATGATTAGAACCTTTGAAAAAAAAATTTAGCCACCCCATTAGGTGAAATGCTACTGCTCATGATCAGCAACACTTATACTTGCAAAAAAATTTAATGTTTTCGGTCAAATCTAATCGATTTTTTCTATTTTGTTTTTCCAGCATTTGGAGATTTACACAAGTATAATCTTTTTAAAAAAAATTGTTAGTTTATGGTTGCTTATTTACTCCAGAAACATGTTACTATGTATTTGATTTCAATTTATGATTATAAACCTTCAATCATCATTGGATATCTTTCTTAAGTGAAATTTTTTATTAAAGTATCTTTTACGTATATGCAGATTGGTGTTGAAAAAAAATATGCCTATTATGTTACTGAGAAATTTAGATGCTTCCAATGGTTTGTGCAATGGAACGAGAATGATATGCAGAGGGTTTGACAGAAATGTCATACGTGCAGAAATAATGATGGGACAAAATGCTTTCAAGCATGTGTTTATCCCACGAATCCAACTATCACCTCACGAAAATGAAGGTTACCCATTCAAATTCATTAGAAAACAATTTCCCGCGCGACTGTGCTTTTCGATGACGATAAACAAAGCACAAGGACAAACAATACCAACTGTTGGACTGTACTTGCCGCAATATGTTTTTTCACTTGGATAACTGTACGTTGCACTCTCAAGGGGAATATCAATGTCAATGACTAAAGTTTTGGTTATGACACAGCAACCAAAGCGACAAAAAGGAACATACAGCAAAAACATCGTCTACAAAGAGGTATTAGGTGAGATACAATACATATGATTACCTGATATAAAAAATAAATTAGTCTTTCGAGTATGTAATATGAGACTAACTTTAAATGTTCGTGTTTGCAGGTTCTAAATATACACAATTATTTTAGATTAAACTATTGTCCAAGTCATTGCATTTCATTTACTTTCACAGACATTTACATGGACCAATTTGTTTTATTCTAATATATATACTTTAAGTTCTTGATGTGTGTATTTTGGACAGAAAGATATAATCAGGGGAAAAGAATAAGTCCATCTTATTTATCTTCTTGAAATAGAAGGTTCGATTTTAAAGGTTCGTAAAATCACTTCTTTTAACCAAACAAGCTTAAGATTTTAAAGATCGAGATCTGGTCCTTCACAGTCAACTTCAATCCAACACATTTTATCATTTTCTCAACACGCTCTATCAAAACAACGGTAAATGAAATGAGGCATTGATTAGATCAATATACTCTTTCTACTAAAGCACATCAAACTTTCAAATTTTCTAATTAGATATAGCCATTTTAACACAGCTTAGATGATAAAAAGATAAAAAAAAATGTAAATTACCAAAATGGAAGAACATAGTGGATGAGGCAGAAAGCTAAAGAAGAAGATTTTAGACACACACCTACAACTGCAAATTCTTCAACTCAATGCAACTTTGACATGGAAACCCGACGAAGTGAAAATATAGAAGGGAGACGAAAGAGTCCTACACTTAAAAAGTTCTTGTCATTTGTACAGGACACTTGGATAGGTGTAGATAAAAAGAATTTAACTAGCACAACTTAGAAAGGAACACACTGTGATTGGAATGGTGACTTTGGAAGAAATTCTACCTAGCAGAATGCGACTGGTTAACAGGTCTGCGCATCTGCACAGTGGGTAGCTTTGCATTGTTTGATGTTGTCTTTGTTGCCATCCTGTATCAAGTAATCAAAAACATCAAACAAATAAAGTTTTTGCAAAATATATATGAATTACCTACCAGATTTTGTTCAACTTGACGAAGGAACGTCTGCTTAAGTAATACAAGAAAAGATCAAAGAAGGATAATCAAGTACTTTGTAATTCCGAATCATTTAGTGCTTGAACTCTTTCACATACCGATTTTGTGCATGAAAACATTCTCCTATTAAAACTTTAATATATTTTTTCCTCCACAATTTTGGATAACTTCCAAAAAAGCAACAGATGTGGATGTGTAAGCATAGTAACTTCGAAGATTAAACCGCAAAGCAAAACTAATGGAAATATTTAACTACTATTACATGACAGAAAATAAAAGCTAACCTGTTTCGACAATGCATCTATCTCAGGTGAAGCTAGCTGATCTGCAGCAACATAAATAAAAGTTCGAATCACGATTCAAGTATTCAACTGTCATTTGTCAAGGGAACTAACAATGCAATTATAGTGAATATATACCACAAATAAATTTTTCAGTTTGTGTGTAAGCGTATGAAATAAGATCGACAAAAAAAGACAAAGGCAGAAAAAAATATGTCTGAAGGTGCAAAAAGAGGAAAACAAACAAGCAAAGTATTAGTAAATTCCATTAACTTAAGGTCCAAGGAAGAGGATGAAATTCCAAAGAAGAGCCTTACTATCATTCAAAAGTGCACAAAAGAAAAGAAAGAGAAGCACAAATATTCTTTATGACCTTGAAGGGTGATACCTTATAAAAGGTCAAAAGGGCACAAAAAAGTACTCGTGTCAAAATTACTTCTAATGAATCTTTGGATTATTGGCAATTATCTGTGTACAGTACAGTATGGATATCTTTTATATATATAGGAAGTGGCGTAGTCCTTTTATGTTTCTCTTTTTGTCCTTAGTTCGTGAATCATAATGGGTGCCACAGTGCATAAATACATCAAACATATTTTATCAATAACTAAAGTCTAACCTTATGATTAATATCCCTAGCAAGTTCAAGCGCCTTGAGACGAGACTCACCAGCAAGAACGCAGCAATTGACAAGCCTTGCATGACCAAATGGAATTGTTGAGGGAGTACCACGAGAGAGAGACAGAGAGAGACATAGAGGAGAAGAAGGAGGGGCTTGGGAAAAACAAGGAGCCCCGTCCACTTGACAAATGAGCTCTGACAAGTCACGTATATACCTATTGATCCAACATCTTTTCCACTTATCTTTTGGCCAGTATTGGAAACTTATGAATGGTAAAAGTGGCGAAGTGACTTCAAGATAGTGGAATATCAACTAAAGGGAAGCGGGATCTAGGGAAGGTCCAAACCTCAAGGTTTTATTTGTATGCAACCTTACCCTGCATTTCTGCAAGAGGCTGTTAGTGGAAATATCCAGTTGATCAGATAAAATTAGAACATAACACATCCTTCACTGAATTTACAGATTTTGTATAAGCAAACATATAATGTGTAATTGAGGCATACCCTGGTATTATAGAAAGTCCTATTTCAGGTAAACCCAACACTGCATCTTCACCTAAGTAACGCATCATCAAACTAGAGAGAAAGAAAGACAAATTATGGCATAAACTAGAAGTACAGAAGAACGTAGCACATATCCAGATATCACAAGACATTGCCATTTCAAGTCCCCCACCCAATGTTATACCCTCAATGGCAGAAATTGTAGGGATATGAAGAGCCTGAGTAAAATAATATTTAATCAAAAATAGAAAAGAAAAGAAGAGGATATATACAACTGGCCCATTTTATGGTTGTTAAAGTAATATGTTTGGAAGAAGAAATGAGATACAATATGATGTCATGAACCCAAAAAAATGAAAAAGAACTTCTTCTTGAGTTTTAAGACTTTGTGATCTTTCATATATTAAAATAAACAGCATCACAAGTCACTTACCTCCAAAAAGGAAAATGTTGATCGCAAAGTTCTTACAAAATTCAGGACTTCCGATGGAATCATAGTTTTTCTTTCCTACATAGCGAATGACAATCAATTGAATTAGATATCATTAAGTACAAAACACAGTATGAATGAAAAAAGTAGAAATGCTACTGACTACATAAATCGACATCTAATATAAAAAATATCATCTTATTCTATCATATGACAAACCAATCCTAAATCTGATCCCCACAAAGATGTTATAAGCCCCACAGAGGATGCACTTGCAAAGTCCGAGAGATCAAATAACAGAGAAACTTATCAACATTGAAAGCTGCATGTTTGGAAGATGTCTCCTAGCTTGTAACTTTTTATTATTTTTCTTATCAACATTTCATGCTATAAAAATAAGCAAAAAGTTGTATGTTCGGCAAATGTCTCCTAGCTTGTGATTTTTTATTGTTTTTCTTATCAATGTGTCATGTTATACAAATAAGCAAAAGATGTATGTTTGGTTGATGTCTCCTAGCTTGTGACTTTTTATTGTTTTTCTTATCATCATGTAAGACTGTACAAATAAAAAATATTTTAAAGAGCAATGACACTACAGAGACAACCCACAAAAAGAGCTAATATGAAATGAGAAAACAGATAAAACTTTCTCCTGGTTAGTAAACATTAATACTAGAAAAGGCTCCTCTAACACCATATAACATTTCCCTTAAACCTCACAGGATAAAATATTATATAACATCATCTTAACTACTTTCATAAATAATAATTAAAGTCAATTCAAGGTAACAACACCAATATCCATATCTAGCAACAACAATAATTGAGGGCTCCACCCATATGATCTGATTCGTATCCACTGAATACATACCTTAAAAAGATTCCAAATATCTATTGCTATTCAAGAACAAAATTTATTTTCCATCAGTCTAATTGAACATTGTCCTATCTGTATCTATCTAACTATACACAACACACACTAGATTACAAATGAAACATCAAATACTAAAGCAGTGAAGAGCTATGAAAAACAGACTTTCATTGGCACCAGTTATGCCAATTTCTATGGGTTCAGAGTTTGGAATGGAGTCGAGATTTCAACTTTACGAGTTCTAAATTTTAAACAACGAATTCAAGTACTACTAATTAGATTCTAAATTTAGTACACAAACATACTGTTTGATCAAAATGTTGTTAGATTTGACGGATCTTCCTCAATTTTTCAAAAATAATAACAATAGTAACCCAGAAATGACAAACCAAATCACAATATTTCTATTTACCTTCTTCTATTTTTATTTCATACCTCAAATTCAACTATCTCAGCTGACATGTAAACATCAGGATATTCAAAATTGTCAACATTAAGCATACCAGACACATATTATATGTAAAAATCAAATAAATCACACCTCAAACAAGAAATTAAATCAGAATGGCTTTAAAAAATAAAATCTTCAATCATGCAAAGCAAAAGGAGGAACAAAAATCAAAACTAGGAACATATAATGCAACAGTTGTTTTAAGAGAATCAAAACATACAAAATGTAATTAAAAAAATCAAACAGTCAAATGATTTAAGCACTAAAAAAAAGGAAACAGGGAAAGAAAATGAAATTAGATGCAAAACATGACATACCGTTGTTCAATTAATGCAGTAGGAAAATACTATTCAAGTAAATGTTCAATTTTAAGCTTCATGATTTCACCTTATTCATTAATTTTTTGCTAAAATAATATGTAGTATCATAATAGAGAGAGAGAGAAAATGTGTGAGGGAGGAGAGAATGCTCAAACACTAGCCATAGCAGATATGCAAACTACCAAAGAGTGGATTAGACACATCTTTTACGAAATCAATGTTGTCAAACTTTAGTTACTGGACTCAATTTTTAGTACAAATGGTAGTATTAGTTTCTTAAGAAACTCAACCCATTGAACTAGAAAAGGGAAGTAGGTAACTACAAGTTTAGACACTTAGCTTAACAAAGGGAGAGGAAGATAGATGATGATCCGCATAGGGTGGGGAGAAACTAAAGCAAATCGACATGAACTCATCGGCGATCTTGGCAGAGAAGACGATCTATGGCTTCTTCACTTTTCAAATTGAATTCTAAACTATGGTTATCAGATATTTTTTGTTGCATATGTTTGTTGGATTCGGGTCAGGTCACTTTTAGGCCTGGCCCATTTATTTTTATTTGTATTGAACTTTTTGCTTTTAATAAAATGGGCTATAGCCCGATTTAGTTTTAGAAAAAAATACTAATATTTTTACTTTCCTAATTTTTTTTATTTTTTTTTTGTACTTTTCAAATTATTGGACCTTTTTAAGTTTGGGCCATAATTTTTACCATTTTACTCTTCAATATACTTGTTTACATACATAAAATTTTAAAATTTTATATAAATTTAACTCACTATTTATCGATTTATGTAAACTATATTTTAAATGAGTACAAAATTTAAAAATTAATTATTACGATTTATGATTAGATTAAATTATATATTTTATGTTATTATAAACCATTTCATTATAATTATATTTTACGTAAAGTATAAATATATAAACGCCTAAGAATAAAAATAAATCTTCATAGAAATAGCATTATTTTAAAAGTAGAAAATAAGTAAGTATGATGATAAAATTCAGCTTTAATCAACTGCATTTTTTATCTTGAAAATTTTGCGTGGTTTTCTTAAACGTTTTTATATTTAATAAAACAACACATGCACAATTAATAAATTTTCTACATATGTTTTTTCTAAAAAAAAAATTGATACACGTGCAA
Source organism: Capsicum pubescens (assembly GCA_030864215.1). NCBI lineage: Eukaryota > Viridiplantae > Streptophyta > Magnoliopsida > Solanales > Solanaceae > Capsicum > Capsicum pubescens. The sequence goes on along the minus strand of CM061547.1, from coordinate 264,891,960 downwards.
CGCATGTACACTATTCTAGTTATTATTAATTGGGAGTTTCTATTATTTACACTTTTATGTGTGGCTACTTGAGATTTATCTTGCAACCCTATAAGAACGATTTTTTTGGAGGTAAGATTAATTCTTAATTTGATATCTTTGGTTTCTATTAAAGTTAATTAAAGAAGGTGATTAGTCTTATACTAATTGTTGTCTTTAGTTTCTTTGAAATAGGAGTCTAGATAACTTTTGATCTAAGTTCTTGAACGGACTCTATTAGTATCATCATTAGTCTTAATCCGCTAATTTTGAATACTAAGATCAATTAGGATTCTTAGCACTTAACCTCGAAATTGGAGATTTTATTCTCCAATTTTGCATATCTTTAATTTCTTACCTTTAATCTTAGTATTTTTGCTTCCGCATTATTTTCTTGTTTATTAACGTAACCCAATTCTTATCACCATTGCTTATCCATTATCATCGCCACTATCTTAATGTAGGAAGAGGTCACTGAAGGGCTAACACATAAGGACCTGAAGCACAAAAGAATACTATACATAACTTTAACACTTAACTGAGGCCTGAGGAATAGAATGTCAAAGGCATGGATTCATCAAAGAGATCTAAACTGAGGGCATACATGATATAATGCGAATTTTACTAGTATCATGAGTTCTAAAAACTGGTCATACTTTGAAACATGAGTTCATACTTATCATAAGTTATTCAACATAAGACTGAAGTTCATGGATTTTTGAGGGATGACTCGAATCATAGAGTGAAGTTGTTACTTACTTACTAAAAGTTGAGATTGAGCTTGAATACACATGAAGTACATAAGCATTGGCCCTTAAATATGCTGAAACAGGAGCTGGAAAAATAATGAAGCGTGTTGTGAAGCGTGCGTCGCGTGCTATGGAGCCCCAAAATGGAGCGTACGTCGCATGCTCTATCGCATGATCTTAGGGGTGGACTGAAACGTGAGTCACACGATGCTACTATTTTGGACTTCCAAACATGCCCTAAACGGGATACGAAAATTCCGAAACTCACCCAAGATGTACTATTGACTCCCTCGATCATGAATCAACTTAAAAATTAACTATCGAGGTCGGGAAGGTTGTAAATAAATTCCTCAAAGTTTGAGGGATTTAGAAAAGACTAAGTCCTAACATTTAGCTGAAAATTTTCTAATTATGAGACCTTTTTTGGCATGCAATAAGGAACTGAAATGAGCTAGGATCTTACAGGGTCTTATACTATCTCCCCCTTGGACTAAAGTCATCCTTCTAAATTTATGGATCTATTTCACATTCCTACGACCGACTTAGAATATCTTTTCTCTAACGGTCTACAAATAAATGCTACACTCACACGCCTACACTATATTTTTGAACTTACTGACTTCATTCTTGGACACCCTTCCATATACCATCCTTAGCTTCCTCTATCTTTGATAATAATTATCATAGACTTACACTCTCTTAATTCAAAAAAAAATATACCTGCCTCACTAAACACATAATCATAGGATAACAAGATCATACTTCTATACTTATATTTTTCCCAAACCATAAGAATCAAAATCATACTTAAAAGACTCAATACCATCTATCCATAATTCCTTAACTTGGCTATCCATAATACCATGTACTAGACAACTATGCTTCTTCTATTTAAAAACTTAAGGGTAATACTAACCATACATAATACCTAATAAACTTAGAAAATAATGCAACCTCATATCACCTTGGGCAGACCTCTACCTCATACTTGCAACATCGTACTTAATCTCAAATTAATAAAATTATATTTTTGCATTCACTATTTCAAGCCTATTGGTTCACTTCCATTTAACTAGAATCACTAACCAATCAATCATTATTTCCACCTTGATGATCATCTACTATTCAAACCTTGTGTCTAGTGCTAGGCATGATTAACAACACAACCTCATATACTATTCTCACTAGGAAACTATAAAATAAAACATCAAGAAACACTAGTCCGCTAAAACCTCATAAGAATAATAATCGGTCATAACCATATGGCCTATCTTATTTACAATTCATTATCACACCCTCTTTCTACACATCACTACTATTCATCCATCTATACACCTAAACTTCTTTCATAGTTCTATAAGTTTCAACTAAACTCCTTTTTTCAACCTCAAGGGAATCCTAAATTGACAATACTAAACCACCAAGTACTTCATTGATAATCCTATACCTTTCAAACACAACTAACAACATCAATAAATCTTTTCATACTTCAAGAGAACAACAATCCACCTTAGTTAATAACTCAAGTAGCAACAATCCACCTTAATTAGCTAATAACTTATTCTCTACCTTCCACTAAACTAACACACAAGGCCATATCAATTCACTACTAACTTATTTGTATGCAAAAAATTTAGCTATACACATTAAATAAATCTCCCTTACCACATTCTTATCACTACACTTCTATACCCATACTTCCAATTATAAGAAGGTTTACTACTTATACATTATAATACTCTAGGTGGCAGTATCCCTCGAATGCATACTCTACTTAACAATCTATATTCACACTATCTCCTCTTAGGAGTATTATCTCTATTGAAAGGTTTTAATGGGCAATCTGAATACATATCTAATTCTGTCTCAACTGAACAACATATAAGGATGAGGACATAAACTTTCAACTTAAGGGACTTATGACATGCTAGAGAGCTCCTCTTAATCCCTTTGTATGACTTCTAAAATTTCTGCTAGTAAATCTGAGAGTATTATCTGGGAGGAACTGGAACTTGCTAATTATGTTATCTCAAGAATAATACATAGATAAGGAATTTTAGGGTAATCACACGACTAGACAGAAGATTCTGAGAGAACAACTTTACTGTACGATCTAGAGTGGGAAAGAAAAGAAACTTTTCTTAAATGCCTCATAGCCTCTCGAAGAAAAGTACACACGTGTTCGTACCATTCCGCTAGACTCTACTAGACACGGATTCACAGACATCCTAGGACACTTGAACCTTGTGCTCTGATACCAAGTTTGTAACGCCCCAAAAATCTATCCCAAGACGTCACACAGTGCTTAGAACCACAAGTGATCCCAAGCTAACCCTTATACTGGCATAACTCATGAGAAACTGATTAAAACACATAAATCTGAAGAAAATATGGAAAATAAATCTTTTCTTGAACTTGATCAATACAAAGCTACATTAAGATGAATATAACTCTGATTATACAAAACAAAATTAAAATTGAATACATCAACTATATTGACTGTCTATGAAGCCTCTACTAATATTGATTCTAGATAGCTAGGACGCGGCCCCAACTATCACTAATCAATGCATATGATTAAGAAAGTAAAAAATATAGGTAAGTCTAACTGATGTCCCCGAAGTAGGAGGACTCATCATCTTGCTTGCTGGAATTTGCAACTGTCTGAGTCTGAATGTGCATAATAAAACTTGTACCTACATTATGAGACAATGTAGCACATAGACATATATGTGGATCAGTAATTTAAGGATGTACTGGGTATATGGGGGTGAATGAATAAGTAAAGACATATCTCATAATCATCATCTATAAAACAATGCATGCTAAATATATGTGACTCACATAAGCTGGAATATCTGAGATACTGAAATATGTAGCAATAAGAAGCAAAACATGCTTTATAAATCTCGTGAGCCACAACATTTAGTTCTAAAAACTATGCTTGTATTTTCTCTTTAAATCATACTATCTAAGTGTAGAGAGGATTCACTCTTAAATCTGAAATCTGTAATTTATTATTATAATCTTTCTTTAAAGCGTAATCCAAAATAAATTTGTGAGCCTTTACACTTAGTTTCCAAAAGCTTTTCTATTGATATTTTCTATTAGGTTGTAAGCTTAAAACTTTAGGGAAAATACTTTATCTTAGGACATTAATAATCTTAAAACCATATCTTTCAAGATATATACTTTTATCATAAGGAGAGGAGGTGACTTCTTTGGGAGGTTCTTCTAACCGACATAAACCATGCACATGAAGTCCAACGTCTTGCCCACGTTGGGGAGAGTTGTTCTACCCTTTCCATTGGAATAGAACCTAACTTAAGTGATCACTATCTTAGCGCACTATGGGCAAATTCAGAAACCTACGGCAGCACGTAGTTCTGGGGCATGAGACCTTTAAATCATACCCAACTCGGTGCTAAATACTACTCCCATACTTATTGTTCAGAACTTTAGAAAATCCACCTTAAAATAGCACAAGGGTTTATAATGAAAATGAATTATGCTTCTCTTTCTTTAAATATCAAACTTTACGAACAATGTGGATTCCTTATCTTAGCTTAGGATCAAAAGATCAATTTCTTTCTTGAAACTTGGTAAACAATCATCAAAGAGGCTTAAAATCATAATCTTCTTGAAATATCAAGACTAAATCTTAGGGCTTAAAGTCCATGCTTCAAACTTATGTTAAAATACCAAAAGGTTCACGCTTGATAGTGTAATTATTGATAAATCAACTTAAAATCTGAAAATTTCAGCAATAAGCATGAAAATATAAACATACTCATGTAATATCATATCAAAACATCATACTCAATGTGCTTCTTGAAAATACTTCAACAATATAAAAATAATGAAAATCAAGAATCACAATATCATGCTTAAACTCACTTGGAAAATCTGAAAAATAGCATTACTTGCATAAATATACGAAAATAGTCATGCAATTCAACTGCTAAATCATTGGGAATATCATAAGCTTGTAAATAACAATAATGGGTATAAACCCTAACTTCAATTTAATGAGGAATCACATAAAATTCAGTAATTTGTAATTTAAAACAAGTTTTGGACACAAGGACGAAAGATTTGTCCTTGTTCAAACCCCACATACCTTAATTGACTTGATCTGATGAAGAAAGCTTGAATGATGAACTTGTGAAAGAAACTTTATTCTTGAAATCTCTTAAAGAATTATTGAACTTAGAAGATTGAACTCTTAGATTCTTGGATTAGGGAACCAAATTCTTGGGTTTCTTGAAGGTATTGTAATGAAAGCTTGAATTTCTTAAAAGGGGATTAGGGTTTGTTCTTGAGGAAGGCTTGGAGAGAAATTGTGGTTAAAGGGGCAAATAATGCAAAGATAAGGCTACCACTTCACAAAAAGGCAAGAAAAGAGGCCGAAAAGAGCAAGGAGAACCCTCCTCGCTGCAAATACCTCAACTCACTCTTGGAATTAAGTGGGATACTTATGAGGAACTTCTGAGGATGACGACTCTGATGATGATTCCGACGAAAGGGGTATGACCCCAGACATAGAGGATGAGTCCGACTAACCAGGTTCTTCTTATTTATTTTCCACTGAGGACAGTGTGTCCCGTCTAAGTGTGGGGTGCTGGTATTTGCATGCTATACTTCTCTATCCACATTTGCATTTATTTATGTTTGTTTGTTTTGTTAGTAGTTAATTGTTTTTTTTCAGTAGTTAAATTTTTTTTTTTTAACTTAGCTTCGCATGAAATTATTCTAATAGGCAGCATGAGATTATGACAAGAGTTTGTGCTAAAATCATGACTATTGAGACGTTTAGGCTCTAATTGTGACTCACTATGTGATATTGTTTGGTTTAATTCCTTCATCTGTTGGGTCAAGAGTCTATACTACTCCCAATAAAGTCGACCATGTGCCTTGTGTGTGTGAGATAATAGTATATTTTGTGCTTGTGGCTGATGCTAGAACTTGCCTGGTATGTATGTAAAGCGAAAATAAAGAGTGCAAGTCTAGGAGATGATTTAGGCATTTCTTTGGCAACCTATGATTATTTACCTTCTTTTTACCTACCCATGGACATTATCCTAGTCAACCCCTTTTGAGCCTTTAGCCTATTTTCTTTGACAACCTCATATGAAAGCCTGATCCATTTTTTTCAAGACCATAATTTGATCCAAATTCCTAAGTGCTTTAAAGTGTAAAGTCATGTGACAAAATAAGAGGAGATTGGGTGAATATGATGCTTTAGAATGTATGGGTGCTTGAATTCATTATGAAAAAGAAGTTCTATCATAAGAGGTATGTTATGAAAAGAAAAAGGAAAGGAAAACTAAAAAGTTGATTATGTTTAAAATTGAAAAACAAAAGAGGAGAAAAAGGGTGGTAGATTAAAAGAAAGTAGAGAGGTTGTTTGAAAGAAAAGTGTTAATGATATAATGTGATGTATTAAAGCGCTTAGGAACATAGTCACTATTTTGGGCTAAAATAGTCCTACCCGTCCCTTAGCCTACATTACAACCAGCAAAAGACCTATTTGATCCTAAGCTTAGCATTCTGATATTTAGTGGAGCACTACACTAAGGGCAAGCCTATGGTCATCAGTTGCAGCATATGAATTCTTTGTGAGAGTGAGAGCAAGGATAATTTTATACCCATGTTTCGATAAATATACTATACTTGTGAGAGATTATGGGTAATATACTGTGAGACACACATAGTTGATGAGTTTTGGGTAGTCGTATATGATTCTTTGTACCTCAATTTGTGAACACGAATTAACCACCATCACGAGTCTATGTTGGAGGCTGAATTGTTTCTACTAATGATCAGAAAACTACTCTTTGTTGATAATTGTTTTGCTTGTCTTGACGAATATTTTGTGTTGTTGCTGTGAAACCCTAAGTAAATGTTGAGAGGGACATGATATTTTATTTGAGGACGAACAAAGCTTCAAGTGTGGGGTGTTGATGATAGGCGAATTTACACGCCTAAAGTGCTATATTTTACCCATATTTTAGTGATGTTTTGAGGACAAAATATATAATTCATGCACTTTTAGTCCTTTTTCCTGTAAGTGAGATAACGAATATGATTAGCAAGTTTTCAGGTATAAATGATGCAGAATTCAGCATTTTATGGATAACTTGACGCCAAAGAAAGCTTCACGAAAGGAGGAAAGCAAAGCTTGGACGCCAAGGACCAAAAGTGGCCCATGGAAAATCTGTCCCGGACAAAAACAGAAATTCTAAAGACTTTGGGGACTAGCAGTAACTTATTAGGATTAGGATAATGATACCTTAACCTAGTAGGATTGGGTTAAGTAATTCATTAGCTTAGTAGGAATAGGATATGGGTATTATAAATACCCTATTTTGCTAGAGATTTTAACAATTCTCATTCTACTTTTAATTCATTCTTCTATTATTGATTCCTCTACTCTTCCAACCATTCTAATAATTCTACTTTTTATTCTTCTTCTATTCATCTATTCAATTCTTAATTTCCGCAACAAGAGAAACGTTACTTTGCAAAGAAGTCACGCCTAACGCCTACCACACCTTACTACACGAGATCTTTATTGTGGTCTAGTAATAATGTTTATTGTGATTTCCTTCGCACTCATGGGTAACTAAACTTCTCTGTTGGGGTTATGGAAGCCTTATGAGATACTATCTATTGCTATGAGTTTGTGAATTCGTGACACGTGTGTTGCTTATATCATTATTCTCTTCATCTTAATGCAAATTCTTGTGGCTGCAGATGCATAGAATACGCCAGTATAGCATTAACTTGTTTGAAAGAAAGGTTATATGTCTGGAAAAGAGATAATGTCAAGGTAATAGGGTCCCATCCCCTATTAAAAAGTTAGTGTCGTAACTGGATTAACCTCTTGGAGAATTTGTACTGCTAGATATGCTTTAAGCTCGAAAGAGTTAAAGTGAAATAGTCCTTGTTTAGGTCGAAAGACGCTTGGATTTACCATCGAATACAATTATCTATAAGCACAGGCATGTCTGAATTCCGCACAACTCATAGCCAATAGAGACGTACAACTCATAAGGTGGACATAACCCCAACTTCTCAATTCTCATTGTTTTACATCCTACTAAACATTCTTTCTTTTTGCTTTGCTATTTTCCGTTTTTACTTTAATAGTTTGGTTACATTACTTGCATAATAAAACTCCCCCTTTTTACGAGACTTGCACTAAAAGTCTAGTAATCTTTGCTTACTTTTTGACCAAGCTATTCCCTGTGGGATCGATACCCAACCCAGTTGGGTTCTATATTTGACAAACGACCGCTTTACACTCCGACGAGAGCTGTAGATTGAGCGTTATCACCCCCCCCCCCCGATATGTTTAGCCTCCCTAATGAAACCCTAGAAGTTGCTATTTATATCCGTAACTTAAGAAAAATCCAAAATTAAAAATGCAGAATTTTTCTTTTAGGTGACGACATGTCTGAAGGCTTATCAGAGTTCTGATAGCTTATCAGAATATGTCGTCAGGCATGCTTCAAATTTTTGCCTTCTGCTTATGTGTGATGACATTCTTGACGGCTTATCAGACACCTGACGACTTATCACAGACGTCGTCACATTTTCACTTCAATTTCTCAAGCACTGCCCAAGCCTAACGACGATCCTAATGGCTTATCACAACTCTGGTTTCTCTATATCATTGATTTGAAATATTGCAGTTTAAGATTTGAGTTCTAAGGCAAATTGAAGTGTTAATAACTTTTGTTCAATCATTAAAAACCCCCCACTTTGTCTTTTCATGCCAGTTATTTGAATTTAACTTGTAGTTTTAGTTTCAAACGAGTTTAATCGCCACTCACATTGTACCCTGTGGATTCGACCCCGACTCCAAAGTTGGGTAAATATATTGACGACGACCATCTTGCACTAAATTGACGTAAGTTGAGCGTTATCAAAAATGGCACCATTACCGGGGAGAAATTTGGCGTATTGAGTTGGTTTGGAATTTAGACTACTTGCTTGAATTCAAACTTGTAAATATTTATTTAGTTTATTTTTTTTATTTTCTTTTATTTTTATTTTTCTCACACATTTCTTGAGATGTCAGCCTGGATAGATTATTTTTTGAGTGATGATAATTCTTGTGACGATTCTTGTTATTATTGTGGGGGACCATATTTTGAGGCTTGCTATCCAGATTTACCTGGAAGTGCATGGACGGGACCTTCACAATATGATGTGGATACTGTCCTGCTTACCGTAACTTGGTGTTTGGCTTGTGGTCAAAGTGATCATACTGAAGATATGTGTGTTGTCATGATTCAAGAAACCAAATTGATGAAATGAATTTTAGAGAATCAAGAACAGTTGTGGGCCGAGCTAAAAGAGTTACCACTCCCACCATGTTTACAGTGGCTAAACAAAGAAGAATATGAGGAGGACATTAGCCAATTTGAGGAGAAAACTCAAGCATCGCAATCACTCAATTGCCATCTTGATCTTGAGACTGACATTGAGAAGGTGAATAAAAGTGAGTGTGTAGTAGATAGTGTAAATTTTGAAGTAGAATTAGTTGGTCCTCACTCAAAGCATTTTTTCACATTATGTTTAGATGATATCTTGTCTGTGGAATCATCTAAAATAATGGAAGAGTGTGAAGATGAGGAAAAAAAATCCTGTATTCTTTATTTTACACTTGATAAGCAACATAAAAACACACCTCACTTTAAGGTCGAGTGGTTTACCACTCTCAATCCATTACCCGACTTCTTAATTTTTGTACCACCCCCTATGATCGAGGCAAGAAGATGGACTCTAAGTTGGGGGTGAAATTCATATCCTCAAGGTGGAGGAAAAAGCTGAGTTGGGTCGTGCCGCGACACTAAATTAGGCTCTTATTGGGAGCAACCCAAGGTATTTTGTTGTTTGTATTCGTATTATGTGATTGACATCAGATCTTTGCACCCATGTGCCACAGGTATGTTTCTGACTCTCTTATTTTGGTTTGACGCATTGGGGACAATGTATGATTATAAGTTGAGGGTGGGACTACGTGTGGGTGTGGATGTCCTCTTGGGGTTTTTGTTGTCGTGCCTCTTTTCCCCGGAGTATTGTTCCTAGTAAAGCCGGCATGTTTAGGTGTATTGTGATTTGTTGTAAGATATTGTAGTTGACTAGGAGAAATACAAGTACCTTAAGTAGTTAACATGTTTTTGTTGATTTTTGAACACCTCTCTAATGGTCTGTTTTATAAATGTGTGATATGCATTTATGTGTGACCACTGTGCATCTTGTTATGGCATTAGTTCTAGTGACATGATAACCATTGCTAAAAAATTGCATGAACTGAATGGGTAGTAGCTTGTGATGTACCTTTGTTCCATGTATGTGTGAGATACTACCTAGTTCCCGTTGTGTGTTAAATCCAGAACTTGCCCGGTTGGTCTTGCCTTGGTTGTAGGATAGCAGTTAGGAAAGGATCATAGGTCGTTGTTGATATTAGCCCACTTTTAGCCTAAATGACCTTCCATGTGTAAATAATATCCCTTGATCCTGATTTTGATCCTGAATGCCCATTCTTTTTATTATACCTATTACCTTCCTATTTGTTTCACAATGAACCTATTTTGGCCCTGGTCCTCCTTGGACATTGTGCACTTTAACTTAGGCAAATAGCCTAAGTTGAGGGGTGTCTACCATAGGGGTGTGTGATGTAAAATGAGTATGAAGAAAAGTATAATAAAAGAAAAGAATAAAAAGTTGGGTGTGGTGAAAAAGAATAAGAAAAGAAAAATTGTGAAAAAAAAAATTGTTAAAAAGACTGCTCCATCCTGAATATGTGTGATCAAGAAAAGAGAAGAATAGAAAAAGGTTAATGAGTGAAACCCCAAAATCTAGTGTAGTGTCAAGGAGGCTTAGGCACTTTAAATATCATCGAGTATCATACCAACCCTTAGCCTACATTACAAGCCTAAGAAAAGACCTATAGTGATCCTAGCTGACCTGTCTGAAAATCTTGGTAATGAAAATAAGGGCAATCCTATGGTATTTGGCATACATTGATTGGAACTTCATTCTGAGAGTGAGAGTCTTTTGATTGTCCCCATGGTTACATATGTGATGTTTGATAAAAGTGAAGTAGGACTTTTTTGTAGTAAGGGCACACTGGTTACGTTGCTAGTTGCTAACTTATTTGAATAGTGTAAGCTTGATACATGCATGGTTGTTGTTGCTGAATTGATGCCATATCTTGATTCCTGTGTGTCCCATTGTTGTTCTTCAGTAGCATACACAGTTGATTGGAATTAATTGACCTTGGAAAAGGTAAACATGGTTTTGAGATAATATAGATGATTGATTGCCAAATATACTTTGTATCCTCTTGGTTGTGTTTTAGTTTCTTGAGGACAAGCAATTATTTTAAGTTGAGGGTGTTGATGTGTGAGTAGATGCTAACACATTTGAGGCTTTTAACTGAGAATAATTGCAAAGTCTTAAGAAACTTTAATCATTTTTTATTGTTTTATCTTTGATTTATGTAGTGGAAGTCAAGATGCAAGAGAACCAACAACGATGGAAATAAATGAGTTGAAATCTGAAGCAAATAGAAGAAAAGTGTGGCTGATGACATTCCTAATAAGTCGTCAGCACTCTGATAGGTTATTAGCTCTATCATCAGCCTTAAACAGAGAATGGAATTCAGTTGGTAGAAGTGACAATGACATATGATAAGCCGTCAGCCTTGTGATAAGCCGTTAGATTCGCCGTCAGCCTTAGACAGAACATGGGAGCTGAGGTGGAGAAGTGACGACATTGTCTGATATGTCACACAGTTTTGATAAGATGTCAAGATCATCGTTAGCCTAAGGCAGAACATGAGAGCTGAAGTAAATCATCGACGACATCGGTGATAAGTCGTCAAAGATCTGATAAGCCATCACACTTCATCGTCAGCCTAAGGCAGCGAATGTCAAAAGCGAAGAGGAGCTGACGACATCTGTGATAAGTCATCAGACTCCTGATAAGGCATCACAAAATGCCGTCACTTGTACGAGAAATTACTGAACTCTATGATTTTGTTTCCATAATTAGGGTGAACTATTTAAAGCATATGTTAGGGTTTTCTAATTATAAAAGGAGGTTGAACATATCGGGAGGCAAAACATATTGGCTGGTACTCGAGATTCTGAACCTATTTTGGAACGCACGTATTTTGTTATTTTCTCTCTAGTTTCTTGGCTTGAACAAATACAATTAACTTTGAAGAGATTACCATCACTATTTTGGGATTTCTACTTTGATCTAATCTGAGAAACACTCGTTGCTATTCATCTTACTGTAAGTTCATCTTTCAAATTATGAATTCAACTTCTTGTATCGATTATTACATTATGAGTGGATAAATCTCTTTAATCCGAATTATGGGATCTGTGGGTTAGGTCTTGGTAAGTTTCTAAGTGTTCAAGATTCTAAAGGTAATAGGACTCCTTGATAATTCTGAGGTTTTAATTATTGTCTATTGGTTGCAAACGATAGATGGAACCTGCTTTGATTTGCTTAAGATAAAAAATCAACTATAGTGAGAAGTGAATTATTGACAAGGACTTAGAAGCTACCAACTTTCCATTTAATAATTGACGTTGTAATAAGGTTAATTAACCTGAGGTGAAGTCTGGTCAGTGAATATAAATTCCCTAAGTCCGAGAGGATTAGGTAATTAAATGCTTAAGTAGTTCGAGAGACATTTAGGCATAACTTTGATAAAGACAATCTATTGTTCCTACCTATCGTGAGAATCTTGAATCACTAATAGCATCTGTCAAGTACCAAAACCCATAGTGAACATAATTTTGGTTTTGCATAAACTCGTGATTACAAACACTGAAACTAAAGTGACCAACAATTATTTGTTTGATCATAAAAAAACCCCATTTATCTTTTTGTATTATCTGTTTGAATTCAACTTATAGCTATAGTTTCAAATTAGTTTAATCATCACTCACATTGTTCCCTGTGGATTCGACCCCGACTTCAAAGTTGGGTAAATATATTGACGACGATCGCCTTGCACTTAATTGACGTGTAAGTTAACAACGCCATTTTTGATAACGCTCAACTTACACGTCAATTAAGTGCAAGGCGGTCATCTTCAATATATTTACCCAACTTTAGAGTCGGGGTAAAATCCACAGGGAACAATGTGAGTGGCGATTAAACTAATTTGAAACTATAGCTACAAGTTGAATTCAAACAGATGCTACGAAAAGATAAAATGGGAGTTTTTTTATGATCAAACAAATAATTGTTGGTCACTTTAGTTTCAGTGTTTGCAATCAAGAGTTTATGTAAAACCAGAATTATGTTCACTATGGATTTTGGTACTTGACAGATGCTAATAGTGATTAAAGATTCTCACGATAGGTAGGAACAACAGATTGTCTTTATCGAAGTTATGCCTAAATGTCTCTCGACCTACTTAAGCATTTAATTACCTAATTCTCTCGGACTTAGGGAATTTATATTCACTAACCAGACTTCACCTCAGGTTAATTAACCTTGTTACAACGTCAATTATTAAATGGAAAGTGGTAGCTTCCAAATCCCTGTCAATAATTCACTTCCTACTATAGTTGATTTCTTATCTCAAGCAAATCAAAACAGGTGCTATCTATCGTTTGCAATCAATAGACAATAATTAAAACCTCAGAATTATCAAGGAGTCCTCTTACCTTTAGAATCTTGAACACTTAGCAACTTACCAAGACCTAACCCATAGATCCCATAATTCGGGTTAAAGGGATTTAGCCACTCATAATGTAATAATCAATACAACAAGTTGAATTCATAATTTGAAAGATGAACTTACAGCAAGATGAATAGAAACGAGTGTTTCTCAGATTATATCAAAGTAGAAATCCCAAAATATTGATGATAATCTCTTCAAAGTTAATTGTTTTTGTTCAAGCCAAGAAACTAGAGAGAAAATAACAAAATACGTGCGTTCTAAAATAGGTACAGAATCTTGAGTACCAGCCGATATGTTTTGCCTCCCGATACGTTCAGCCTCTTTTTATAATTAGAAAAACCTAGCATATGCTTTAAATAGTTCACCCTAATTATGGAAACAAAATTATAGAGTTCAGTAATTTCTCAGACAGGTGATGATATTTTGTGACGCCTTATCAGGAGTCTGACGACTTATCACAGATGTCGTCAGCTCCTCTTCGCTTTTGACATTCGCTGCCTTAGGCTGACGATGAAGCGTGATGGCTTATCATATCTTTGACTACTTATCACAGATGTCGTCGATGATTTACTTCAGCTCTCATGTTCTTCCTTATGATAACAACGATCTTGAAGGATTATCAAAACTGTGA